>CM034302.1:5979199-6579199 GCA_019925795.1 Dendrobium chrysotoxum | reverse complement strand
TAGATAGAGGCATGTAATAACGCATGATTTGGCATTGACATGAAAGAAAAACATCAACTCTCCAGAAAATGGCATTTATATAACAAAGCAACAGCTGAAGGTGAGTATTCGTGTTGTATTTCTGACAACTAGGCAATATAATGGTTAGCAACTGATCTAAGACGAACATTCCAACTACAAATTACATAAAACAAGAAGAGAAATCATGACTTAAGGAAAATCAATTATAGCGTAAATGAAATTTACAATACAATAATGCAGTTGTCATAGAAGTCTTAGGTTGTTGTAAAATAGCAGATGATACGTTACCTTGTCCCCATAATATGAGTTGCGGAAATGATTATAACAAGCTTTTGTGTGTCCAACAGTGTTGCTGTGGTGGATGGTTGGCGAAGGGTATTGCATACGGTTGGGGTTAGTTGGGTTCAAAATATGATGTTAAATTAAACTTGTTAGATGAGGCAATTGAAAAACAATTGCCATTCAAACATCTAGAGGAAAGAAATTGCAGAGAACGGATTTTTTTAATCCAGATTTAGGTTTAGCAAGCATATGACAAAATCCATGGTATATTAAGCTTACAGAACACAGTACAAAACTAAATTTGAGTTTTAAGAAATGTTTAAACCATATTTAAGCAAAAGATGCCATTAAGATCTTCTGCACAAAATTGCCTTAAAGGTGCAAAGCTACGTGCTCACCTTCCCAAATTAGGCATCGATTTCAAGAATATTATTAACCTTAGGTTCAACCCATAATGTTAAAATTCACACAAAGAACAAACACAAAACAAAATAATGAAGTTTATAACATAAAATAGACTCATTCATAAGCGTATAACATATGTGAACTAGCGCAGACAAACAACACATTTGTGCATTAAACTCACAATAGTTTCATGAAGCAGACTCCGAATCACACGTAAGCATCACTATTGAGTTTTATAGCAATTAATTGAGATCAGCTTTATTAATTTTATTCTTCATTCATTTCTACTGATTGCAGTCTATGATGTTAAGCTTTTTAAATATGGCAATTGAGAAACAGTTGGCATTACAGAGAGAAGATTGCCAGCATATGGACAAATCCACGATATATTTTAAGCCTGTAGAGCATTCAGAGCTAAATTTGAGTTGCAAGAAATGTTGAAATCATATTTATGCACATGCCATAAGATGCTAAGAAACAAGATTGACCAGGGTGAAAAACGAGACTTGGTCCACCTTTCTGAAATAAGGCACCAGCTTAAGTAGATAGTTAAAAAAATTAATCTACATAAATTAAAAACTTCACACCTAAAACAGACAAAGCAAAATTATGATTGGGCATGTTTGGCTCTGCATTTGTTTCTTCTTCCTTGTTTTTGGTTTTAAAAAACAACAACTTATGTTAGGAAATAATGTGTGGTTGCCAATTTTTGTTTTTTATTTTTGGAAATAAATTAGCGTGTCCACAAAATTTTTGAAAATGCCAGAGTTTTCACTGATTTTCAAAACATCTGTTATAATAACAAGAAACAAATACACATCCAAATATTTTTTTATGTTACGTGAAAACAGGAATAAAAAAGAAACAAATAAAATTGAAAACAAAACACAAACTAACATGTATAACATAGAAAGACTTAGGGCTGCAAACAAGTCAAGCCGGCTCGCGAGATTACTCGAGCAAGACTCGATAACGAGCTCACGAGCCGAGCTTATCAAGCTTCAAGCAGTTTTTTGAGCTCGTGAAATAATCAAGCCCGAGTTCGAACAAAGTGCTACTCGACTTGACAGCCCGTTGAGCGGGGCTCAAATAGCCATCCGCGGAGATGAAATAGACAGTCAAATCAAACGGACGAGAGTTCAATGGGTTAAGTAATCTAGGGTTTAGCACGAATAGGAAAAGCAAGTAGTAATGGCGAAAGGCGAAGAGGCGAAACTTCTCTCATTCCTTCGGCTTCATTCCAGTTTCGTTCCAGAATCCAGGCTTCCAGTTCCAACAGCCAATGGCCCAGTTTCCAGCAACAGCACAAGCTGAACTTCGGAGAGAAGATTTGCACGTTCTCAAAATTTTGATTGATGTAGGGCTTTGAGTGCCTTTTTATTTTAATTAATGATGTTATTTCATTGTCTTCTTTCCATTTTGCTTTCCTTCTTCATAAAACATCCTGCAGTTTTGGCCTTTAATCTACTATATTATGTTTTTTTTTTAAATAGAATCTTATAAGAAGTCAATAAATAAATATTTATTAGCTATTTTCTTGCTCTAGGGAGGCGGAAAGGATTTGTCTCATTCAAATTGATCTGGTTCTTGGAGAAAATTGGGAGGTGAGGCTTTGATATCAAGTATTTTGCCTTCTAAAGTCGTTTCAATTTTTTAACATGCTTTTGATGCAACCATTCATTTTCTTTTTTGTTGTTGTTTGGAATGTTTTTATTTTCCTTAAAATAATTTATATTGGAATAGTTACTAATGTCATTTGGAAGGTGATTTATTTAATTTAGCACTTATTATTTCAGTATGGGCCAAGTTTAGAGAGTTATAGACCAGAAAAAAAACAAATATTTCTTTTATTTTTTGGCTTGAAACTAATATATAATCTGCCTAAGTATCAAATCCATTGTTTATTCTTCTTATCAAAATGTTACATCCATTTTAGCTTTTTAAATTTCTAATATTTCTTATTTATTGGTAAACTATCTTTGGTGTTTTTTCGCATAGGATGTCAGCAGATCCAATTATTGAAGATAATATTAATGAGCATTTGAATTTGAAAATTGGAGAAGTCAGAAGTGCAATCACATAATAAGGGTCGAAATGACAACGATAATGTTTTGGGAGATAATTAGGTAAATAATTGTCGGGATGATGAATATATCAATGAAACTATAAGTGAAAATCCAATAGACAAAAAAAAGGAAAATAAAAACATCTACAATTTGGGATGAATTTAAGGAGATAACTCTCCTTGATGGTCACAAGAAAGTTGAATATTCTCATTGCAAGAAAAAGCTATGCTTAGATCGCACAGGTTCTGCAATATAGTTGAGGAGGCATTTAGATCGTTGCCCTCAAAGAATGTGTCTCTTAAGGAATCAAAAAAATTTACAGTTTCAACCCAAAGACATTACATGTACAGGTGAAAATTCTCAAGAGAGTGAAAATTTAACAACATTCAAGTACAACCAATCTAAAGTTAGGGAGATGATCGCTCATTATATTTTGATAAATGAAAAACCGTTCTCAGTTGTGGAAGAGTTTGGCTTTAATTTAATATTAGACCATGTTACCTTATTTTATGAAGTACAGTAGAACAACATCACAAAATGACAGTGATGGTGGCGTATGAGAAGAAGAAGAAAAAAGCTACATGCTGCATTAAAAGGCATAACTGGGCTTAGCTTTACAACTTATCTATGGAAATCCAAAAATCAACAAATTTCCTACATGACTGTGATAGCACATTATGTGGATTCTAACTGGTAATTACAAAAGCGTATGCTAAGCTTCTCACATTTGCCTCCACCACACAGCATATGAGATTATAGACACATTTTATAAGTCAATATGTGAGTGGGGCGTAGAGGACAAAATATTTATAATATATGATGATAATATTACAAATAATGATAGGAAAATTAAGTTGTTGAAGGACGTGTGAGAAGGAAGTTATTTTTTGAAGGTAAGCTCTTTCCGGTGCGATATTGCACACACATTCTAAATCTTATGGTGAAGGATGGGATCAAAATTGTGGATGAAATTGTTGATAAAATCCGTGAGTCAGTTAGCTTCATAAATGCTTATAAGGCAAGGTTGGCAAAATTTTATGTTGTTCAACATTTGCAGCCACCAACAAGAAAGCTTATTATGGACTATCAACACATTGGAACTCGACATATAATATGCTTATTGTGGCACTGAAACTGAGGAAAGTTTTCTTTTCTTACAAGGAAAGAGAGGTAGCTTATCATAGTTGTCCTACAGAGGAGGAGTGGGATAACATAGAAAAGGCGTGTGATATTTTGGGGTTTTTTAATGAGGCAACAAATATCATTTCAGTATCGGAATACCCAACATCACCGTTGTTCCTTTCATAAATTTGTACAATTAAAAAAGTATTGGATTATGGGGCACGTTCTTTAGATAGTTTTATCATGAAAATGTCAACAAAAATGAAGGCTAAATTTAACAAATATTAGGGTGAGTGTAATCTTCTAATGGCATTTGGTGCTATCATGGATCTTAGAATGAAATTTGTTGTCATAGAATTCGCTTTTCCAATGATCTATAAAGAGGATGAAAGCATACAAAATATCTCGTACGTTTGCAGCATACATTTGAGTTGCACGAAAAATATGTAGCATGTTTTGAAGAGGAAATAGAATGTGCAGGTGGCACATTCAGGTGGCACAGAATCTTAGCCATTCAAAAGGGTTCATTAAAAAATAATATAAAAGGAGGTTTGAAAGCAAGCAACACTCTAACGAGAGAAAATAGAAACACGAAGAAGAGAAATAACAACATTTATGTTGAATTTTTTCTAGTTTTTTCAAATCATTAAAAGATAATAAACAGTAACCAATGAGGCTATATAAGGAAATCTGAAAATATAATGCAACAACAACATCAAGCCTTTATCCCACTACGTGAGGTCGGCTATATGAATCTTTTTTCTCAATTGTCATGTTAAGAGTCAAATTTTCATTTAAATCTAATAAAAAAATGTCATTTCTAATATTTTCTAGCCAAGTCTTTTTAGGTATACCTTTACCTCTCTTAACATAGGTCAAATCTAATACATTTACACTCCTAACCGAGTCATTAGAAGACCGATGTTTTATGTGGCCAAATCATCTAAGGTGACTCTGTCTAATCTTATCTGCCAATGGATCCAACATTTTCACGTATATGCTCGTTTCGCATTCTATCTCTAAGAGTAAAGTCACTCATCCAACTGAGCATCCTCATCTATGTAACACTTGACTTAATTGTATGCATCTCTTTTAATGCCCAATATTCTGCACCATAAAGCATTGTAGGTCTCACCACCATCTTATAGAATTTTCCCTTAAGTTTGTGGGAGACTTCTCTATCACACCATCTTATAGAAATCTGAAAATACATGACTAAAATAAATTTACCATGAAATTAAATGACTAAAAAAAGGAAATGGATAAAATGGCATAAACAAGGAAATGGCATTTAAGTTCAATGGGCATAAGCATGTTATATAGACAATGACATAGAGTAATAAAAATTAATGACACCTCCCTCCCTCTTCTCATAAATACCATTAATTTCTCAAACATGTCATTAAATGCCCATCATTTTTCCCATTGCCATTACAACCAGAAACTTATGCCCTAAACATCATCATGTGACATCCAAATAAATTATAATTAAAAAAAACTTGTTTCTTATGCCACCCCCCTACTCCATCAAGTCTCAATAATGTTATCTCACTCCGTCCCCAAATCAGATCTTGCCATTGCCATCACTATCATGTGCAGCTCTCATAGTTCTTTTAAATGTTGATCGCTAATCTCATAGCAGTTCTCACCATCACATCCAGATCTAAACACCTTTGCCTTTGTCATTTCACTCTTCCATAATAGATTTTCCTTCAAGCTACTACTGCTTCTCCCACTTCCTTGATTGAATGACAATGCAAAGGCATAAATAACAATATTTGGTTTGATTTAGTTCAGGTTCAAACAAGAGTTGTTTGAATCTAATTCCGAAAATTGAAAACTAATTAGGATAAGGTCGGCTCTCCCTTTTTACCACATCCCATCTAACCCAATCCACTTTGCACCCCCTAGTCTAACATATGAATAAATCAAAAAAATATGCTACATTCTAAGATAATAATAATACACGCATAAAAATATAATATCTATAAATAAATTCCACACTATCCAATATAAAATACAAGAAAGGAAAAAAACCAATGAACCTAGAAAAAAGATAAGGTAGAAGCTGATTAAGGAGAAATAGGGGGAAGTGTGATCCGTTGCCCTATGATGAAAGAAGATTAAATAGACTAAAAAAATTATAAACAAGGGAAATTATTTGAAATGTTAAAAAGCAATGAAATAAATAAAACATTAAATATAATAAAGACAAATCATAATAGTTTACCACAGCTAAGTATAAATTGTAAACCATATCTCAAGATAAGAATACAAAAAAATGGATTAAGAAACAAATTGCCCAAGAAAAAATTAAGGTGCTCCATTGAGGGGCCTATTGCCTGAGTAAAGCCCTTATGGTCCAGCACCTATCAATTAAAGTAAGTGCAATAAAGCAGCTATCACCTAGAAACAAGATGTTCAAGTGATGCAATTTCTTGCTGAAGCAATTGCCAACACATTAAGAACCTCAGTAAATATAGGAAAAAGCTCCCTTGGCATGCATCATAATTTTTTCCAGGAGAGGTAATAATTTACTTAGGATGTTCCTTTATATGAAATTAGTCCAACATTTTGTCTTAAGGCGGCATGGTCTACGAGTGCTATACAATCAGAAGTACAAAGGATGATTGAACTGTTAAGATGCATAATTTCATGTAATCTATGAAACAAATTAAAGTATCTGTAAGTTATATAACACCAGCATTAGCCGAAAAACCTGAAACCATAAATAATTACCATGAACCAAGTTAGTTCTGGTATAAAATGGCTTAAACTTTAAAATATCATAGGTTAAGGAAATCATAACCAACTGAGAGTTGATTAGTAATGCATGAATATGTGCTATAACTTTAACTAAAAATAAAACAACCTGGCCTAAGAAATGAGTTTCCATGAAATTGCGAAAAATATGATTATGTTACATGGTCTCACCCTAATTCTGAAGCTCTAAGGTTATGAATTGATTGCATATGGGCATTAAAACTTTGTAATTATAATGCAAGCCTATTAAGTTGGGAATATAAAATTAAGAAAAAAGAATGGTTTACTAGCTCCGCTAATGGTAGTCCTCAAAGCCATAGATTTATTCATGATCTAAGAAAATTTACCTCTGAGATCACACCACACAAGAAAAAATTATAAAGCTCCTCCAATCAAACGTGGTAAGCAGCTTGATCCCTAGCTTCAGAATGAGTTAACCCTTAAAGTACCCTCAGATCTTTAACAATGGAGATAGATATTTTAGATATTTAATCAAACACTGCACAAGCAGCAACAAACACAGTATCAAGTACCAATAAATCTTTCAATAAGAGACAACATTCGAATCATATATTTTCCATCAACATTCTTGCCAAAATTTTACAAGCCAAACCATGCACTCTACACGTTAAATCAAACAGAGAAAAAAAGAACTTCACAAGAACCCCAAAAGTTAAAGTTTAAACATACGCTTGAAGAATAATAAATAAAATGAAAGTAAAATGGGAAAATGTTGTAACTAGATACACTTGAGTAGGGATTTAAAGGTTTATAGCTAAAGATCCCTGGATGAAAGACCTATTGCAACACCGTGCATTCAATGCTCTAAATAAGTAGCTTACTGATTATCCAATTCTATAGCAAACTACACTAGTAACTAAGGTCTAGGGTAAAGCAGTATAGGAAAGGCAGTATGCACTAACCATTGGATGGAGCTTCAAGCATCAGATGCATAAATTTTTTTAACTATATTAGTAGCTGAACTTTTAAGTGGACTGGACTAGTATTTCAATCCTAATTTACAATTGAACAGTATTACATTAAGATTTATCTTCAATTTAAAGATGACAACATGTTCCTTTGTGCTCTTTAATGTCCTTAAATCAGTTGGTTCACACTAAGGGGCAAAAAATGTACTATACTGGAGGTCTCTCAACATGCATTTATTACATGGTAGCATCTAAACTGTTCAGCATAAGCAGCGGCATGCACACTATTTCAGATGCAGGATTCTAGCTCAGGTAGCCTAACTTCAAACCAATCTTTTCTATCAAGGAGCACCCAAACAAAATGATTAAAATTTAGCATCACAGATATAAAACAACTACAGGCTAATCTCCAAATAAAGTGAGTAGCAAACTGTTAACCCTTTATTTCTCTTCTGTTTCTGAACTCAATTAGAAAGTATTTAGTGAATAACAAAATAAGCTTTGACAAGATGATCTGATGACTGATGTGTTGCACATTAAAGAAATGTGATATTTTCAAAATCTACATTCCGTAAGTCTGGCTAGTATTCAGCCAATAAATGTATAATTCAAGAATGCGTCATAAGAGATCAAAAACGCAAAAAAAAAAGTGAGCCTGAGTGAAAATTGTGTGCATTTATTTAAGGTGGCATTCAATTTTGATATTATCTAGTCCAATAGAAATAATCAGGACGTTAAAACAGTAAAAGACAACAACAATTTTTCACTATTTTCAAAACAAGAAGCATGATTAATAGCTTTCTTTGTAGGCTGCAGCAAATAGTACTCGATAAATACCTTGAGCACCGTCAGAACCACAACTCACCACTAAAATGTTCCAAAATCCACAATTTTAAAAAGGGAACTGAAAGTGTTATAGAGGGTTCAGCTATGATAATCTTCATTATTAACTTCAAATGACACATGATTCCATATTTTCCTTATCTCTTCTACACGATTAGAAAGACGGGGGTGCATAGAAAATTTGTCATTTCTCAGATCATCACCACTCCACTTGAATGCCGTCATATATTTGAATTTATGCTCTTTTGCAGGGAAAAAAAGCTAAAACAAGAAACAACTTGCGTGCAAAGCATTTTCCTAAAGTTAATATCAACACTTCTACCGTAGATCAAAAGTGTTACAACATATGCCCTAAAAAGAGAGAAAGCATAAAATCCATTATCAAGATTCTCGAACAAGCGTTGAAGGTAAAGAGCAAAGAAAGAGAGGACGGGGAAAACACACACATATTAGAGAGAGAGAGAGAGAGAGAGAGAGAGAGAGAGACTGACCGCCATTAGAACCTAAAGGATTCGTTAGGCTGCGCAAGCGCGCTCAGGGAGCAAAGAAAGCTTGATAGGACCGCGGAGCTTTCCTTAGCGGCGGCCGATCGCTAACCTGACTGGCTGACTGTCGCGACCGAAAGGCCGAGTTATGTGCGAGGGTTTCGCGAAGGAGACGCGCCCGGCAAAATAAATGTATTAGGCTCACAATATTATGTTGTAAAATTTATTAATAAAATTTTATAATTTTATAATATATCTAAAAAATTTTGGTGATTTTAATGCATTATAATTTTTTAATATTAAAAATTTAATGATTTCCTAGACTTGCTTTTATAAAATTTTATAATCATCATCATAAATTTACATTAAAAAATCTTATGCAATTTTGTACATTAATATTATGTCCAAAGTTTAGGGCATTTTTTTTTTAAGGCACATGATAGATTCTAGATTTAAGCTTCTTTGGTATAACTTTTAGCTACTATTTTTTTACTATTTTTAAGAAATTTGTATACTAAAAAATTTCTTTAAAAATGCAGTAAGATAGCTGTCTCAAACGAAGCTTTAGTTATATGCTCAACCTTTTAGGAGTGTTTTGATAGATTATATATATATATATATATATATTTATATATATATATATATATATATATATATATTAAATATATAGAGTAATTGAAGTGAATGCTTTTTAGTAATGATATATTGCTAGTAAATTATCTTAATCTGGTACAAATCTCGATGCAAATATGAGTTGGAAGCTTCCAAAATTAAAATTAGGATCATCAAAACTTCGATTTTAGTCCCAATTTGAACATCTCAATGACACCAAATTCAGTCAAATATGAGCCCAAATGAGCTCAAATCAAATGATCAAAGCCTACTTGAAAGCTTCAAAGCATCATTTGGATGGCCAATTGATATTCGAATATGACATGCTTATAGTCAAATTTAGCGGCTCGACGAGTTGAATCCAATGAGCCTAAGATTGCTTAATTCTGGTATCATTATGGCATATAAATGCTCAATAAATGCTACATAATCAAGGGAATTAATATGGACCATCCGATGAAACACTCCAATTTTGCTTTGAATTTTTTTCATATTTATTGAGCATGCAATTCCCAAAAAATTATAAATAGATTCTCATTCTTCACATAAAGGGGGGAGAAGGGAAGGAGGAAGAAGATAAAAGCTCTAGGGCTTGAAGAATCCTTAGCTCCACCTTGGCACCACCGCTAATGAATATGCCTCCAGGTCGCCACTGTTCAACCTCTAACCGATTATTATTGTCGATCCTCCATTTAACAGCCAATGACGAGCCTTCCTCTGACCATTATCGCCAACTACGGCCCTTCTAACCACCGTCGTCCAACTACGATCCTTCCAACCTTCATCATTTGTCGACTACAGTCCCTCCGATATTTGTCGCCCAAATACAAATCTACCATTTCAATGAACAAGCCAACACTCTCTTGAGGGCAGCTCTCATGTCATCATATTTTCAAATTCTAATCATGTAATGTGCTCCATATAATGTATATTTTCTATATTGAGCCAACACCTATAATAATTCAAATTTTTTAAAATAATTTTTTTAAAAGAAAAATTTGAATTTCAGCGTCATGCCTTATTGAAGAAGGGATAGCGAATAGAGGGAAGGTTGCTCGGGGTATTTTCATCTGTCAATTTTATTCAGAGATTTCTTCTATTTGTTGTAAATAACTCAAATCTCATTTTAGTTTTCAATGATTTTGATTATTATATAGATTTTTTTGTATTGAACAGAATTAATTATTTCCTACTGCATTTTGATTGTTGTCATTTGTATAAGTAAGAAAGGTCGGCGGTTAACACTGTAAAATGGGTTTTCTGTTAAAATATAATATCTTACACAGGAGGGTGGGCCAACATGTATTTCTTTAAAGATGGTTTATAGTGTTATCCCGATTGTAGCCTATAACAAATGACCGATTACGCCGACTGGAAGATAGTGAAGACCCTTTATTGATTTAATGAATCCACATGTAATGATAATTTATTACTTAAATATGATAATTACTTAATTAGATAAGTAATAATTAATATGACTGATGACCAACCCGAAATCAACTAAGGTAAAAGATATTGAAACTATCACATTAAAATTGGATGTCCTGCCTTACTAAATCATACATTGATTCATATATACATTGATTCATATATATATTGATAGTACTGATGATATTGATAGATACATTAATATTATTAATAGTATTTATTGCATTGATAATATATAAATAGATGATACATATAAATGAATAAGATGGATTCTTTTTATGATTTATGAATGATTTCACGATGGAGGTCGGAAGAACAGTTGTTTGGCGATAGAGGTCGGAAGGACTTTAGTCGGTGGGCGATGGAGGTCGGAAAGACTGTTGTCTGGCTACGGAGGTCAAAAGGACCATAGTTGGCGGGCGGCGGAGGTCGGAAGGACCGTAGTCGGTGGGTGGCGGAGGTCAGAAGGATCATAGTTAGCGGGCGACAGAGGTGTTGACCTCAATTTTCACCAATTTACGCTCGAGAACCTTTGATCGACTTAATTAGACCTCGTCGAGTCCAGTTTGAGCTCGAATTGAGTCAAATTAGATTCAATAAAGTTTAATTAAACTCGAGCAATGCTTACTAACTGTGTCGAGTTCGATTTGACTAAATAGTTTGACCTCCCTCTCTCGGCTATCTAGCATTCGCGGATCCCAAACCCGAGCTCCCTGTCTCTCCATGTTCGCAAGCTAGGAGCCGACATAGACGGACCTCCCTCTCTCCCGTCTCTAGGATTCGCACCTCCATACGAACCTCCCTCTCTCCCGACCTCTCTCTCGTAAAGCCAGGAGATAGAAGCCATAGCCAGATCGACTCCCTGCTCCCATCGCCCCTAGCCAGACCCGTTCGCACCCCCTGCCTTGGTCGTCGGCTTCCCTCCTCCTTGGAGCAGGTATACTCTTTGTCTTCCCTTCTTTTTTCTTCTTCTATTTATTCCTCTTTCTTCTTCTTTTTCTTCTTCTTCTTCTTCTTATTCTTCTTCTCCTTCTTTTTACCTTTCTTCTTCTCCCATTACATTCTCATCTTCTCCTTTTGCTCTACTTCCCCTTTTTTCTTCTTCATCTTCAAGAATGACCATAATATGTGGATTTGTTTGGGATGTGGTTTTATTGGTTAAATCATGGTATCTTATGAGCTTTCCTATTATTGTTAGCTATAAAAGATTGTTGTGCTTCTATAATTGTTAAGCGATGGTATATGCCATATTGCGTTATAGATAGTTATGCCTTACATGGATTGCATTGAACAGCTTGATTCAAAATTACCATGATTATGTCTTATTGTTTGATTGAAAAATTTGTAGTTTTGAAAAAGTTTAATTTTTTTGGAAAATATTTAATTTCTGAAATTTTAATATTTAAAATCGAACGCTTATTATGAATGATATATCACCTCGAAAGATGAATATATCATTCTCTAATAGGTTCAGATTACAAATCTTTGAATTTATTCTGATTATCATAGTCGAATTTGAGAAGGAACTACATATAACCCTGAAGGGTCAAAATGAGTGTTCAATCAAGTATTTAATTACAATAATTTAGATAAGATGGTCATTAATTTTATAATCAAAATTATAATAATAATTGATATATCTTTCCGAAGAAAGAAAATATCAATCACTATCGATCGTCTGAAAATGAAGATAATGATCGTTGGGTTTGATTTTCTCAAAGATAATTAATTAAAGTTTTGAAAATTTAATTTTTAAAAATTAGATTTATGTTTCTAAATCTACTACGAGCGCAAGCCCTCGTAGTTAATTACATCATAGGAAACCAGAAATTTTCCTACAAATACTCTCGATTAAAATAGTAATACAAATTCTATCTAAGATTTTCAAAGCTTGATATCAAGGGAGGTAAGGTTTGAAAATTTTAATAGGGAATGGTTCAAGGTTGAACACTTATTTCTGGAGTCAAAGGAGAAAGGGTAGGAGGCACTTGGGATTCTGAAATAATTCAGAAGTGACCCAGCCTATCCTAAATATTGGGCTTGAATTCGATGGAAAGAGATTTAATGTTTGAGTTATTAATTTTATTAGAAAATTTAAGATTAAAAATTTATTTCAGAACCTAAGTCTAAAGTGGGTACTGAAAATTAGTGACCCAAAACCTAACTAATGCAATGCAAATCTGGACTTATCCTGGCCTGGATTAGGGAGCCAACTAAACCACCTAAACGCTTCAAAATCATGAGTCAAGTCTTTAATGTGAAGTGGTTAGGGATATTGTTTAAGATAAGTTTAAGGAGTTGGGGTCGACATCTAGAGCAAATTTTTAATTGATCCCTTGACTTATGTTGGGTGAAATGCTTAAGTTAGAAATACAATTTAAAATTTAGACTCAATATTAATTTGTTGCTAATGTGATACATGCTAGTTGACTCGAATGCTTTAAATCAGAATGAAACAATTTTAAAAAGGCATAAAAATAGGTTTTTTTTCCTAAAGTGCATAGACCCCGTTGATTGAACTATATCCTCGTAGGCCAGGTGGTCTGCTAGAACCCGCAGGCGGGGAGGTGCCTAACAAAAAGAGCGAAGCTGCAACAAATATGCATATGAAAAACTTCCGGTGGTCCCGGGCTTACTTCTTAAAATGTTAGAGCTTCTATCTTACCTTAAAATTTTTAATTTAATTAAAATAGAAGAATTTTAGCGATCCCTCATGAGCCTCTGATCGAATTCCATGCTAAAACAAAGATCAACATGTAGAAAGCGCTAAAAAATTACTAAAAGCATGTAAATCCTAATCGCAATCAATACCAAGTAATTAATCAAATCACATTATTTAAATAAATTTAAAGGTCATGTGGCAAGCGCCACTTAATATTACAACACATATTGCTTAAATTTAAAAGTGGTCGGGTGCCACTGACCACAACCTGGATTCTACTCCTAAAAGATAAGTGACTTTGAGATTTGGGATTCTTCTTGTTCTTCACTCATTTGTCCTTCCACGAGTTCCTTGAATTCGCCCGGTCCTGATATCCAAATGAAAAGAAACTCCCCCTGGATATAGGTGTTATCATTTCTCTTTGGATACTTTGAAAGTATCCCAACTTAGGCTTCCAAATGAAGGAGGACTCTCCCTAAGGGATATCCTCTTCTCTTTGAAATCTAAGTAGGATATGTATATCCCATCTCAAAGCACTTAAATATTACAACTTAATTGAATTTAAATTACATCAAATTATATTGAATATAAAAGAAAAATCTAGACTCAAACCACCTGTAGGGTTATCCTAATAATCGACATTTAATTAAACATCCCAAGCAGTTAATATTTAAATTTTGAAATGCTCAAACCAGTCACACTTGCCCATGCTCTTTTAATTTTCAAGGTGGACTTAGCAAATTCTGAAGCACCTGTAGAAGATAGCGTCAATTTTAAAGCTTAATTATGTTACCCCTTTAATTTAATTGCCTTGTACTAGCATAGCCACCTGCATAAAATTGAATTAGTACAAATCATCCCTAACCCAGAGGTAGATCTAATGTACAATCAAATCAAAACACAGAATGCAGGAAGTAAATAAATAATCACATCAATATCAATTATTTAAATCTAACAACCAGCATGCAGTAAAAATTATAGAAAATCAGGCACATACGAGTAGCAAAAAAGTAAATACTGGCCTAGCCTAAGACAAGAATTATCATCCTAGTAAACTATCTAAAGTGTGTGAGCTAGGTTGTGTAGTTTGGATATATCCTAAGTAGGGCAATTAGTTACAGTTGTTTGATGTTCTAGTTGGTTAAAAGGCTTAAAGGAATTTTTTTTAATTAAAGTTTAAATATTAATAATTTAAAATTTTAGGATATATTTTAAATTGTTGAATAGATACCACCTTTATTGCTTATCGAGGCCATGAAGTTTATTTCACCTTCCTTAGGGCTAATTTAATAGACTCGTAGGCCTGGGTTACCTAGTGGTACCCGACATGATTAAGTGATTTGATTTGGTTTAAAATTTGAAAGTTAAATAATTTTAATTAAATTTGATTTATTGCTAATTTTAATATTAAAATTTACTTAAATTTGTCATTAACTGGTTCGTGGCGTTATGCCACCAAGCTTGAGGAACAAAGCCTCCTTAGGACACGTAGCCCCGCAGCCCGGAGTAGTCAAGCTTATAAACCAAGTTAATATATTTGAATTAAGGATTTTAAATTTATTTAAATAGCTATTAATTAATTAGAATTAAATTTTTACACTCCTTTGATTGCATTCGCGACGTTGTGCCACTAGGCTCGAGGAACAAAGCCTCCTTAGAACACGTAGCCCCGCAACTAGAGTAGTCCAGCCTAAAAACTTTATTTCAGGATTCATTGTTGTGTATGAAGGGGTTAATTGAGTGTTTTAGACATTAATTTAATATTTTTAAGAAATTGAAATCAATTATTAAATTTTAAAATTTTCTGGATTATTTTAATCAATCAATTAAGAGGTCAAAACTTCACTTGTTGATTAAGCTTAAATACTAGAAGGTTAGTATTTTATTAAAATATTAGACCTTAATATGATCAATTAGACTATAAGTACGCTGGATTCAAATTTTTTTATATTTTATTATGAAGGCTTGAAGTTTTGACTTGGTTTTAACTTAAGTTTGACCAAAAGTTGACTTTTTCAAATTTAAATTATTTCTAAAAATTTGATATTTTTGATAAATATTAGATTTTTATATGAGTTGAATGCCTTTAAGTTTGATTGATTTGGAATTTTTTTGAATTAGTTATAATTTTCTAAAGTTTGATGAATTAATGGAATTATTTAATTAACTTAATTATGAGGCTTTTGATAATTTGAATCCAAACTGATTCCAAACTCCTTGAAATCACCTCCAAAGATAAAAAATGATCTATGGAGGGATTATCAAGTATTTGAGAAATTTTTGAAATTTTTTTAATTAATTAATTTAATTTAATATTCAATTTCACTTAAAATTAAATTATTCCTAAAATTGATGTCAAATTATAGTGATTTTAATTTTCATTGATTAAGGGTCAATTTTTGGTTAGTTAGAGGTATTATTTGTAATTTTTAGATTTAAATTTAATTTATTATAATTTTTTAAAAGTTTTAAAGTTTAATTAGGAGTTTAATCTTAAGAAAATTAATTAAGGGGCTTAATGATCTCAAAAATTAGTGGAAATTTTTTTAGGGCTTATGATGCCACTAAGTTCAAATGGTTTAAGTTTCAAGTCAAGAGGATCTGTATCCTAATTTTTATAAATTTTTTAAGTTTTCTAATCAAAGTCCTTAATTATTGTCCTTAATGGCACTAGGTTTGAGTAGGTTTAAATCAAGGTTTGCCTAACCCTTAGACAAGTACATGTAAACAAACACATAACCATCACAATCACATCCTAGAACTAGGAGAGCCCTAAGTGTGTGTGTGCACCTACGCTTGCAAATTAAATAATGACTTAAATAATTAATAATTTCATTAGTGTATAATTAAAAGTATTCACTAATCATCCCCATTAATCCTATTTATTAGAAATTAAACTATATTTAAAATTCTAATGGACCTCTCAATGCTTGAAGATTTAATAGTCATATAATTTTAAAATAGAATTTAAAATATATATATATATATATATATATATATATATGAAAATATAGGTTTTGCAATTAAGAATTAAAAATATTATTAAAATAATTTCAAAATATTCGATTTTATCTTGAGAGGTCCTCTCATTTTTTAGAGTTTATTTGAAAATAAATTTTTAATTTTTAAAATATTTAATATAATATTTAATTAAATATTAAAAAATTAAAATTCAAATAATTCAAATGATTTAAAATAGATCAAATTTAAATTTAAAATTAATTTTAAATTAAAATATTTAAAATTCTATAAATTTTGATGCATCATTTGTATTTTATTGAATTAAATTGAATTTAATTTAAATTCTATATTATTTAAGTATTTAAATATTTAAAATTTATTTAAAATAATTAAAACACTTTAAATTAATTTTAATTTTAAATGGAAATTAAAATATTTTAAATTTCAAATAATTTTAGTATCAAAATATTGCTTAAAATAATTTTGAAAAATATTTCAAATTTATAATATTTAATACGTTTAAAAATACCCAAAATAATTAATATTTTGAATTAATTTAAAATAAAGTATAGTTAATGTTTTAAAATAAGATTTATTTTTTGAATTTTGAAAATTTTAATTTTAAATATTAACATTTTCCTTTTTTAATAATTTTTTATTAATATTGAAACTTTAATTGATTTTTGAATATTTTAATAATCAAATACAAATTTAATATGATTAAACATAGTCGATATCAAATATAATTTTAAATTAAATAAAATTAAGTTTTTTAAATAATTTGTGGAGATTAGAAAGTATTTTGAAGGTCATTAATCAAAATTTGAGAATATTTCAACTATTTTTAATTAAATTTTAATTAAAAAATAAGTATTTAATATTTTAAATAATTAAAAAAATAATATTTTAAATTTATTTTAATTTTAAATTAAAGAACTTAATTATTCGAGTAATTTAATAATTTATTTTGATTTTTTTGATCAAAATTGAATTTTTAATGATTTAAAGCAGTTTTCTGGATTTAAAAAAATTAATTAAAACTAAATTTTAATTAATAAAAAAAGCTAGCGATGCTGGCGATGGCATAGGACACGCGGCAGGCGTTGATTGGGTAGATCAAATCGCGGCATTGATTGTCGGCGGCGGCGCAGTAAATGCTGATGATTGCGTCGCCAGCAATCATCAGCCTTTAATACGCATGGTCCATGCAATTTCCACTTAATCCAATCAGCAGATGCCATGGATCGTCCGATCATTTAATGTCTCGTGTGGATGGTTGTGATCTCGGAGGACCGAGATCTATGCAGTTACACGAACTACGCGGTTACATAGAACCGTGGTACCACCCGATCCGAGCCGTTGATTTGAAGATCAACGGCTCAAAATGCGTACAGTTCATGCATGGGCGAATTGAGCCCTAGAACCAATTTTTTGACTCATTCTTAAAATCTACTCAATGAAACTTAAAGAAAATTTAAACATAGTTTAAAATGATGAAGAGCATTGATGTGGATCTTACTTGACAGATTAAAATGCGCTTTTCAAAATGTTATTTAACTCTAAGTGATCTAAACTAGGGTTTAGGATTTTTACGTCGATAAGGGACGGTTTGAACCGTTTAAGGGATGGTTGATCTTGTTGTTTGTCCACGAATAATCTCCTAGAAGACTTCGCGAGCTGAAAATCCGTCTATCACCTGGGATTTGAGTTGGACGGAATGAGTGCTAGGGTGGCCGGGAGATCGTCGCCGGCGAGCTTCTAGCGATGGGGTTTTGCTTGGGAAATGTAGAAGAGCCACTTAGGAGCCTAAACGAATAAGGTATTTGTCTAGAGAGCTTGATTATGGAGAGAGAGGCTCTAGGTGAGAATGAGGCTTCATTAGGGTGTTTTCCCCCTATTGAGATGTCCTATGATCAAATGGGTGGCTGAGATTCACTGAGGGAGCTCTTAGATGATTGACATCTGTCCCTAGGGTAGTTAGGAGCAGAGAATCAAAGGACAAGGGGGTACATCCAATGTATAAAGTGAGTTTTGTCCCATATGAACCCTTAGAGTGATTAGGAACCATTGGATATTGATCTAATGGCTAGGAGTGAGTCCTAAGAAGGTTCTGGAATATGTTAAGACTGTTGGATTGGTTTAGATTAGAGTGGATTAGGTTTAAGATGGGTTTTGACCAAGTTTGACCCCTCTAAACCCTTGGTTTGAGTGTTTGACCAGTACAAAGCTACTTGGACTACTGAGGTGGTATGGGACGAATCTCTAGGTGCTGTTTGGATGATTTGGGTTCAAAAGAATTGAAGGGATTTGATCTTGCTTGAACATTTAAAACTTCTAAAGCCTTTAGGAGACTTGTTGACTAATGTTGACCAGTCAAAATGCCACCTAGGCTGATTAGGTGGCATGGGGATGTCTTAAGTAACTGGTAGGCTGATTCAAAGGGGATTTGATGGTTTGAAATTAGAGTTTGAATGTATTAAAGGAGTTTGAGCTAATTTGACCAAGTCTCAATGTGTTGACTTTGTCAACTTGCTTAGACTTGATTGACCCATGATTAGAAAATATTTAGGCCATGGTTTAGAGTTGATTTAAAGCTTAAAGGGGTTTGATAGATTAAATGGGTTAAAATAACCCATTTAAAGCCTTAAGGGGGATTTTGGTCAACCAGGTTGACCCAGGACCTAAATTTGAACTCAATAGATTTGATTTGATATTTTGAGTCTAGTGGAGGTGATTTGAGTGATCAGGAAGGTCATCTGGATCAAAATAACTCATTTAGGCCCTTAATGAGCCTAATGTGTCAACTAGGTTCACTTGATCAACCAAGTTGACCCAGGGTTATGGACTGGGTCTAACCAGTTCAAAATGACATTCTGAGTCTACTGGTGGTGGTCCCTCAGTCCATGGAGGTCATTTGATCAAAATGACCTTTTTGAATCATTAAAGGCATGTTTGGTCAACCCAGGTTGACCCATGGGCTAGATTTGGATCCAACAAGTTGGGTTTGATATTTCAAACTTGGTAGAAGTTGTTGCATTTGATTTGGAGCTCATTTGATCCAAGGTAGTCTGTTCATACCCCCAATGGGTATTTTGGTCATTTTGATCCATGGTCAATTGAGGGTCAAAGTGAGTCCAACAAAATACAGTTTAATATTCAATGAGTCATAATTAAGGGTCTAGAAGTGATTGGAGACTTTGGAGAAAGCTCTAAGGTCAAAATCCACTAGGTGATAGGTCTAGTGGCATAGGCCGTAAATATTTAAATGTTTACAGCCTTTGGATTTTAATTTAGTTTCTAGAGCTAGAGACCTCATAATGAGCTCAAATTTGGAGGGTAACCTCTAGAAACATGTCCCATTAGTATGCAACTGACAGACTCTGAATAAGAGGTCATTTGATTGGGGTTTGAGGTGTTTGAAATTCTATTAGAAAAGGCTTTAAGGACTTAGACCTTTGGCCTTGGATTTCAGCCTAGATTTCAGGATTTGAACTGAACTTTGGGTTTGGATGATTGGATTTAAATTATCCAAATCATTCATGATCATTTGGAGATCATAAGTGATAAGATAGGGTTGAAGCTTGATCAGAGATAGGATCAAAGTTTGAACTAAAATTTGGATTTTGAATTGGACTTAATTCTGGATTTTGATTAAGGTTTTGAATTGAATTAAGATTTGGATTGGATTGAGGTCAGGATTGATTTGAATCTAAATTGATCATAGAGTTTGAGTTAATCCAAGGTCTAAAAATAAAAATTTGTCTAGAGAGCTTGATTATGGAGAGAGAGGCTCTAGGTGAGAATGAGGCTTCATTAGGGTGTTTTTCCCCTATTGAGATGTCCTCTGATCAAATGGGTGGCTGAGATTCACTGAGGGAGCTCTTATATGATTGCCATTTGTCCCTAGGGAAGTTAGGAGCAGAGAATCAAAGGACAAAGGGGTACATCCAATGTATAAAGTGAGTTTTGTCCCATATGAACCCTTAGAGTGATTAGGAACCATTGGATCTTGATCTAATGGCTAGGAGTGAGTCCTAGGAAGGTTCTAGAATCTGTTAAGACTGCTGGATTGGTTTAGATTAGAGTGAATTAGGTTTAAGATGGGTTTTGACCAAGTTTGACCCCTATAAACCCTTGGTTTGACTGTTTGACCAGTCCAAAGCTACTTGGACTGCTAAGGTGGTATGGGAGGAATCTCTAGGTGATGTTTGGATGATTTGGGTTCAAAAGAATTGAAGGGATTTGATCTTGCTTGTACATTTAAAACTTCTAAAGCCTTTAGGAGACTTGTTGACTAATGTTAACCAGTCAAAATGCCACATAGGCTGATTAGGTGGCATGGGGATGTCTTAAGTAACTGGTAGGCTGATTCAAAGGAGATTTGATGGTTTGAAATTAGAGTTTGAATGCATTAAAGGAGTTTGAGCTAATTTGACCAAGTCTCAATGTGTTAACTTGGTCAACTTGCTTAGACTTGATTGACCCATGATTAGAAAATATTTAGGCCATGGTTTAGAGTTGATTTAAAGCTTAAAGGGGTTTGATAGATTAAATGGGTTGAAATAGCTGATTTAAAGCCTTAAGGGGGATTTTGGTCAACCAGGTTGACCGAGGACCTAAATTTGAACTCAATAGATTTGATTTGATATTTTGAGTCTAGTGGAGGTGATTTGAGTGATCAGGAAGGTCATCTAGATCAAAATAACTCATTTAGGCCCTTAATGAGCCTAATGGGTCAACTAGGTTCACTTGATCAACCAAGTTGACCCAGGGTCAGGGGCTGGGTCTAACTAGTTCAAAATGACATTCTGAGTCTACTGGTGGTGGTCCCTCAGTCTGGTGAGGTCATTTGATCAAAATGACCTTTTTGAATCATTAAAGGCCTGTTTGGTCAACCAAGGTTGACCCAGGGGCTGGATTTGGATCCAACAAGTTAGGTTTGATATTTCAAACTTGCTAGAAGTTATTGCATTTGATTTGGAGCTCATTTGATCCAAGGTAGTCTATTCATACCCCCAATGGGTATTTTGGTCATTTTGATCCATGGTCAATTGAGGGTCAAAGTGAGTCCAACAAAATACAGTTTAATATTCAATGAGTCATAATCAAGGGTCTAGAAGTGATTGGAGACTTTGGAGAAAGCTCTAAGGTCAAAATCCACTAGGTGATAGGTCTAGTGCCATAGGCCCTAAATATTTAAATGTTTACAGCCTTTGGATTTTAATTTAGTTTCTGGGGCTAGAGACCTCATAATGATCTCAAATTTGGAGGGTTACCTCTAGAGACATATCCCATTAGTATGCAACTGACAGACTCTGAATCAGAGGTCATTTGATTGGGGTTTGAGATGTTTGAAATTCTATTGGAAAAGGCTTTAAGGACTTAGACCTTTGGCCTTGGATTTCAGCCTGGTATTTTGGATTTGAACTAAACTTTGGGTTTGGATGATTGGATTTAAATTACCCAAATCATTCATGGTCATTTGGAGATCATAAGTGATAAGATAGGGTTGAAGCTTGATTAGAGACAGGATCAAGGTTTGAACTAAAATTTGGATTTTGAATTGGACTTAATTCTGGATTTTAATTAAGGTTTTGAATTGAATTAAGATCTGGATTGGATTGAGGTCAGGATTGATTTGAATCTAAATTGATCATAGAGTTTGAGTTAATCCAAGGTCTAAATAGATCTAAGGACTAAGAGGATCCTAAGACTTAGATGGATCTAGAGCCTGGGTAGATTTAAGATTTGAGTTGATTTGAGGTTTGAATTGAATTAATGTCTAGATTGGCTTAAAATTTAAATTGATCAAAGGTCTGGATTGATTTGAATCAAGATTGACCAATGATCTAGATTCTGTAAGGGTTTTAGAATCTAAGAAACCCTAGGGTCTAGGGTCTTCTAGAATCCTAAGACCTAGGAAGGTCATAAGGATTGGAGTCTAAAAGAAACCTAAGGTATGGAAAGGTCCTAGGGTCTAGAGACTAGAAGGATCCTAAGGTGTAGAAATCCTAAGGTCTGTGATCTAGAAGAATCCTAGGACCTAAGTAGATCTTAAGGTATGGAGTCTAGGAGAATCCTAGAATTTAGATTAGTCAAGAGGCTAAATTGACCTAAGATCAAAATTGATCCTAGGGTATGGATTAATCTGTGATCTGGATTAGGTCCTAATGACCTCATACAAAAATGAGGTCAACACTTAGCAAGTCTATTTAAAAGGTTGTGACTTAATTCTACTTTCCTTCATTCTAAAGTTCCTAGTAAAATGGGTGGAGATTATATGGTTATGGGATTAACTAAGCATGTGGATGAGCATAGATCTTCTTTCCGTTAGGGTATAAAGCTTGGTTTTTTTTTCACATTGAGTAGTTCTATGGATATTCATGATATCGCATGTTAGTTGTTCAACAAAATACTCCAATAAGATAATGTGACATGCATATATATAATAGATCTTTCTTGGGTTGCATTTGATTCTTGCTCTAATCTAACAATGAAGTGTTAAAGATGTTATAATGTATTCTTAGCAACTTATTTGTGATGTTACCAAGTTTTCCCCATGGTGTTACTCCTCTTACTAATGTTAAAAGAACTAAAGGTGTCATTCAAAACGAGATTTTGTCATCATATTATGGCTGTTCGTTTATTTTAAAGGCTTTGGAAACTTTTTTTCTCTAAATGTGTCATGTTAAGGTTGGTTGGAGACGTTTGTGCATAGATGTGTGTATTTAAATCGTTCCACCATATTTAGAATCACTATTGTTAATGGATTTTGGGAGAGCTTTCATTCATGACTTAATGGATATGCGCATGTTATTACTCCTGCTTGAAATAATTGAGAAAGTTAGTGACGAGCCATGGTAATGATTGAAAAGATGATTGACTTTCAAATTTTTCTTGTTCATTTAGTAGATTCTTTCCACTAGTAGCCTTTTTAATACGGATTTTTGACTAAAAATTCCAATATCTTCATGTTATCGTTAGAATGTAAGGTCAATCTTAAACCCTTGGTAAAATCATTGTTGTGAGCATCGAAGTTCATTGTGTTGGAAAGATGGCCAGTGTATGAAGTGTTCTCTAATTTGTACATTTGCCAATTCCCTTCGGATATTCGTTGGCAAGTAGCTTAGAAGTGGAAAACTTGTAGGAGAATATGTATGTGTTTTGTAGATTTAATGTGATGTTACCTAGGTTGTTGGAGCATTGTTTCTAACCTTTTGGGAGAGTGACTTAGCATCAAAACCTCTTTCTAATGATTGTATTTTCACTAAAGTGTTGGGTTTTTCAGGCTTATGGTAGATGCATTATTTTGTTACTTGATCTAAGAAATATGATCTCTTTTCTTAATCATGTATAATTTCGTTATGAAGATTTTTGTAGGAGTATAAGAGGTGATTTCGCACATGTCTTCATTTACAACTTGCAAATCACCTTTTTTGTGCTCCTCTAGTCACTTGTAGTTATAAATGCTTTCGGAAGGAAGAACGCTACATTAACATGTCTCTTTACATGAGTAGAATTGTGGTTATTTGAAATGTTTCTTTTGAATGTTGGGAGGTGTAGTATGTGGAAAAGTTGAGTTTTGTTGGATGATTGTTGAAAGATGGAATTTTGGAGAGTAAACAACAACTCTCTTTCTCTCTTTTTCTCCATCTACTCTCTCTTCTCCTTTTACTGTTTCTCTCTTCTTTTACTACTTCCTTCCTACTTGCACCTTGAGATGAAATGTAACGTCTCCGAAATCCAAAATCCTAAAGAGCAAACATCAGAGTCGGCGTCCAAGCCCGAAAAAGAGTACGTTATCATTTAATTGTATTTATTTTGATTATTTGCATATCAAACATTAACCTGTTCTCACACAACCTTCCTTTCTATTTTTGTGATTTTTTTTTTGCGAGGTACTTTTGGAAAGAAAAAAGTAAGAAGTAATTGGAGTGCAGACGAAGGAGCTTGGATAATTGGATCTGAATATTAGTCACCCTCACATTCCGATGGTGGTGTTGCGGGTGATACCACTAGGTCATAGCCCCCGATGTAGTGAGTTTCCTTAAAACTTAGAAAGTCTTTAGGAGACCTTTTGTGTGCATGTTCCCCTACCCTTATGACCTTGTAGAAATTTCAATTCTTAGGTTATTTTCTTTTCTTAGTTTATTATAGATCCTTAAACCCATTTCCACACCTGCAAATGTCTAAAGGGTTAGAAACAAATCCATTTTCATCCCCTACAACACTAGTAACACCTAAGGATAAAAACCAAGGATTGAGTCTTAAAAAATCTAGACTTAGGATGCATGCTCTCTTTAGGATAGAAACATATAACATAGAAAACTTAGTGACATCTCACCCTAGTAATAGCGTGGTACTATTAGTCTAACCTTAATCATAATTATTTAGTAATAAAAAATTCCTATGAAACCAATAATAATCTAAATAAAATGAATAAAATACAATCAAACCATAACCAACACACATAATAACTAAAAGATAGAATTTGAATATAGACTTGAACCAAATTTAATTAAAATATTAAACACACCATTATTGAATATTAACTAAATAAAATTCATTAGAAGATAAAACCAAATTTAAAAGTTATAAATCCAAGTTAATACGCCAAAACAAAACTTACAAAATTCGATCCTAATTCATTAAGTAACTACTCCCCTCACAACTGATCATATACATAATTCAAGATATATCCAAAACTAAATAAAATGAAACCTAAAGGTTAATAATCTAAGTTTGGGTGAAATCTCTAAAGCAAAATAGAATCAACAACTCACTAATTATTAAAGTGAACAGAAATAAGAGATTAACTAAAAGTTCAATACAACTCAAAATCTAATAGTTAACTTAAAATTTGATCAAACTATAAATTATCCCTTTTAAAATTAACTAACCAATCCATAATCTTCAACCAACTAAATTAACTTGATTGGTTACTATTGGGTAACCCAGGCCTACGAGGCTATTAAGTTAGCCCCAAAGAGGGTGAAATAAACCTCACGGTCTCGGTGAGTAACAAAGGTAGTAATCACTAAACACTTAAATAAACTCTTAAAATCAACCTTAAGATATTAATAGTTAAACTGAAATTAAGATTTCTCTTTTGGCTTTCAACAATCGAATCATAAGCAACTTTAACTAAATTATTCTACATAGGACATATCCAAAGCCACACTGCCTGTTACACACACATAGAATTATTTGCTAGGGCACCACTTCTAGCTCTAGGTTAGGCCGGTATTTTACTTTTTTGCTTCGGTGATGTGACATTATTGCATGTGGCATGTGTGCTAGTTGCTTTGATTTGCTGTGATTATTTTGATGTTCATTTTATTACTGTACTTCCTTTATATAATATGATGTGTGCGATAGATTACCCATAGGTTCGGGGCGATCTTGATACTGACATTATCTTCTATAGACGGTCATGCTCATGCAGTGCTAAAATAAAAGGAGCTAAAATCATAATAAATATATCATGTAATTACTTGCTGCATATGCTTCAGACGCTCATCCCCTAAAAATAAATAAGAGCACGGACAAGTATGACTGGCATGAGTATTTTATTTTCTATATATAACTGCTTGGAATTTTCTATTTTAACTGCTTAGGAATCTTTTTGATGATGTAATTTGATGTAATGTATCGAGTTGTAAAAGTCTTCAAAAGTGTGGCATTTCAAACACTAGGTACCCAAAGAGAAAAAGAAAGGCCCTTCACAGAGAATTTCTTATTCATTTGGGTATTCTTATGAAGGACAAATCCTACGAAGTCCGGACGAAGATAATTCGAAGAAGACGAACCCTATAAGGACCGAAGAAAGACAATCCGTAGAAGACTTGAAGATAAAATGTCTTGCTTTTGAGACTTACATCATTCAGTAAGATTAGAATCCATGTTATTATTGGTGGGGCCTGACCACCATTATTTTTCTACAAACCCTTGGTTGTACTTATATGGCACTTGTCATAGACTTTGGATATTATTTTCTGTAGATTTATTTTATTGTTGTGTTTACTTTATTTGCGCCATAGAAATTATCTATTTTTATAGGTTTCTTTCTTGTATGTGTGTGCGCCTGATTTTGCTAGACTCCTTAAGAATAAAACTTTTTTACTTGTAATTAAAATTTAATATTTTAAGAATTAAATAACATAGAAACTTAATGATCTATGGAATGACTGGAATCGTCTGGGGTCGCATGCATATTAATGCATCTTCTTTCTCCTTATTTTAAGATACTTTTTCGCCCGCAGGTAGAGTCCAAATAATCTGACCTATGAAGATGAGGTGTTGGATCTAGGGAAGTCTAGTATTTTTAAAAAATTATTTTATAAGCCTTTTTAAAATTTTATTCATTCATGATTTGGAGTCTTTAACCAGTATACATTGTATTAGAAACTAATTAAATTAAAATTTAATTGTATTAGTTCTAGAAGCATTATACCATACATAAGTACAAGACCACGAATGAGCCTCTCTAGATGTTGGGCTTAATTTTTAAAAACTCAGCCACCCACCCATCTTTTATAAAGACTGGGCAGGATGGATTTTATATAACTAGGTGGTTAGCTAACTTTCATTTTCAGGCAGAATATAAGTCCAGAATGCATTAGTTAGGATACGAGTGTTAGTATCGTGTGTAGAATACTAAACCCACTTTAGATCTAGGATTCAAGGCTACTACTATCAGTGTCTCGTAGTATGTCTCATCGACGGGTAAGCCCTCTATCCTTCAGAGGCTATAAATTTCACCCATCCGCGTTACATTGATGGCGCCACCTCCATCCTTCTCTTTTGTATGCTCTGAGTGTATCGTTATTTTTTTCTCCAGTTTCTTCTCATTATCTTAGTCCCTCTGGATGATGATGTGAGCCGTGTATGTTGACTAAGCTAAGTTGAACATTTCCTTCCCTTTGAGTAGGGATTTCCTAGTCTCCTCCCTATATGACAATCTCATCTGAGAGAATAATATAGGATTCTTAATCGAAAGTCTTCTTAGGCCCGGCTTAAGATATAATTAACCACGGAGACTTGTGCCCGTGGGAAATTGAATTCCACATCAAATAAACCTCACTCGAGCTAATGTATTGGGTGGGGGAAACCCCATGACTCCGATCAGGTTATACATATTATTACCCATCGAGATGAGTATAGCGAGAGCCGCTATACTCAATAGTTAATCATATGTATGATCTAATCTACTCTCTCATTGACTCGCTTGTGAAGAGCGCAAAGGTCTACGATCATTTTATCCTTCAGAATAGTGCGGCCGTACCCTTTGCATTCTGTTCCCCCGCACGGCAGTGTCCTTTCAGAGGTCCACAGGAGGTCGGAAGGACTGTTGTCATGCGATGAAGGTTAGAAGGACCATAGTCGGCAGGTGATGAAGGTCAGAAAGACTGTAGTCTAGCGACGGAGGTTAGAATGATCGTAGTCGGTGGACGAAGGAGGTCGAAAGGACCATAGTTTGTGAGCGATGGAGGTCGGAAGGATCGTAGTCAGCGGGCTATAGAGGTCGAAAGGACCGTAGTCGGCTGACGACGGAGGTCCTAAAGATCATAGTCGGCGGACGACAGTGATCAGAAAGACTGTTGTCTGGTGAAGGAGGTCAGAAGTCCGATGATGGGCAGAAGTCCACTGTCAGGCAGAAGTTTAACGATGGACGGAAGTCCGACGTTAGATATAAGACTAACGGAAGTTCGGCATTGGGTAGAAGTCCGGCGATGGGCAGAAGTCCATCGACGGGTGAAAGTTAGGCGCCTGGTAGAAGCTTGACGAAAGTCCGACGATAGGCAAAAAGTCCATCAATGGGCTGAAGTCCAAAGATGGATGGAAGTTCGGCATCGGGTAAAAGTACGATGAAAGTCCAGTGACAGGCAGAAGTTCGATGATGGACAGAATTCCATCTTCGGGTAGAAGTCTGGCATTAGTCAGCGGGTGATGGAAGTCCGGCGACAGTCGGTAGCCAGGCTGAAGTCCAACAGTGGTCGAGGAGGAGTCTGGAGGCAAGAGAACTCTTTCTTCTCTTCCTTCTCTTTTTCATTATCCCTCTTCCTTCTCCCGTCTCCCCTCTCATGAGAAATGAGAGGTCTATTTATAGTTTTTCTGAAAGTGGCATGACCAATAAATAGGAGGAAGATCAAGGGTATATTAGGAGTGGTTTGAATGGACGGCCGATGTTGAATCACTTGATTATAAACTATTTTTTATTCATTTGAATGTCTTAATGATATTAGAATTCGGCGATCTAGGGCTCGTTGGATTCGTCTCGTCGAGCCGCTCGATTCAACTATAAGCATGTCATGTTTGGAGACCATTTTGTAGTCCAAATCATGGTTTGAACCTTTCAAATGTGCTTCGGGTCTTTGATTTGGACCCATTTGAACTCGGATTAGGTCGAATTTTGTGTCGTTAGGTTCATATTTCCTAGATGTCCAGTTTGACTGTAAGTTTGCTGAAATCAGAGTTCAGATGATTCCAAAATTTAATTTTTGAAGTTTCCAACTTAATTTTGCATCAAGATTCGTGCCCGATCAAGATAATGTTCTGATGATATATTACTTATTAATAATAAATTTTATGTTAATTAATTAAAAATAAGAAGATTATAGTAATAAATAAAAGAATTTAAGAAAAAAATAATAAATTGGTTATTTTTTATTTAAAATTAGGTTAACGAGTTAATCCGATTCTGACCTATTTATTTAACAGGTTGAAATATGTGACTCAAACTTGACCCGTTTATTAAATGGGTCAAGCCGAATTTAAATTTTTTTTAGATCGCACTCAGGCTGGTCAATTTTTGAGTTTTGACAACCTCTAACTTTTGCAAATCTCATTTATAAAATATACCACCAAAACAAAAATGACTCTATAAAAGACAAGAACAAGGAGAAGACACGCCGCTTAGAATAAATCCACCATATATATCAAATTAAGAACAAAAACCACCTATGTAGGGAAGTATAAGCTGAATTAACTTGTTGCTCATTAATTTCTTATAAAATTATATTAAAAATAATAAAATATCCTGATTAAATTTACTTTGAAATAAATTAATAAATTCATTTTAAAATTAATAAATTTACTTTGATAAAAATATAATATAAATTTAAATTAATTTTATATATACTATATTTATTTAAAAATAAATTTAATAATTATGAGACTTGTTTTCATTAAAATATAATTAGAATATGATGATATATTTTTTAAAATAAATAAAAGTAAACGTCGTTATTCTTCTAGAAATATAGTCTGTTAGCTATGGAAAGTGTCAGATCAAATTACCCCTTCTCTGAGACTAATTTGCTTCTAGAACAATGTCATTTGCAGTAGTGGACAATAATTTGACAGCAAGGTTTATAAAGAAAATATTTTTCATGCAGCTCATATATTATTTAAATGTCTAATGGAAAATCAAGGTTTTATTTGTAACAATTTTGTGATTTTTTTTTTGTGATAAGAAAATCCGTTATTAAAAAATAATTTTTTTATCATAATTTAATTTTTTGTTTAAAAAAAATCCTTTTTGAAAAAACATTTTAAAACTTGTGGATGAGCAATGAGCTTTAAAAATAAAACATAGAAAAGCTTAGGTTTTGTTCAGCTTTTTCATTGCTTTTTAAAGCTGCTTTCTAGTGCAAATTAAGGTTTTATTTGGGACAGTTTTTTTTGCTGCTTTCTAAAACAGTTTTCTAGTACAAAAATCTCTACTAAAAAGCTATTTTAGAAAGTAGCAAAAAAGTTATCACAAACGGAGTCTATATATTTATCCTAAAAAGTTATTTTAAAAAACAGTAAGATTTCGTTTGGGATGACTTTTTTACTGTTTCTTAAAAAAGTTTTGTAGTACAAAAATTTTAAATTTTGCACAAGAAAATTGCTTTCAGAAGCAATAAAAAAGTAGTCCCAAACGAAGTCTAAGAAAATTATCCTAAATGAAATCTTTAACCGTAACATATTTTCAATTGCTTTTGTAAAAAGAAAAATAGTTAGTAAAAAAGAATATGTGTTTGAAAGAGAGCTTTATCATTGCCATTGCAAACTTTTAAGGTTTTGGCTTTAATAAACTGATTTTGAGAAAATATTTTTGAAATTTTGATCCTAAAATGAGCTTTTAAAACAAAAATGAAAAGCCCTAAATAAAGCTTAAGTGAAAGACAATTTTATTTTTTTATTCAAGTTTCCAAGTTTTTATAATAATATCTCCCAAAATATATATTTATCTAAGTATTATTTCATTTATTGAAGATAAAAATGTTGTTTTTGAGATAATTAAATTACTCAGTTAATCATTTATTTAGATATATTTAGAAATCAAGTTATATTTTAAATTGTACTAATATCTTTTAATATTTTTAATGCATAAAATAGGTGCAAAAAGTGATAATAAATTATTAAATAATATTTTTATCTACAAGTAATTTTGGTGAGTAATGAATGAAATTTCATTTAAGAAAATAAAATTATTCTGCCTTCTGATGACTCGATTACAACCTTCTGATACTCAATTAGGAGAGTGGGTATATTTGATTTGACATATTTTTAGAAAGATTGAGGTAGACCTAAAAAGATTTTGTTATAAAATATTAGAAATGACCTTCTTTTATTAGGTCTAAATGAGAATTTGACTCTGAACATTACACAACTAAGAAAAAGGATTCATATAGTCGGCTTGACACAGTGGATAAAGGTTTGATGTTGTTGTTATAAGAAAATAAAATTATTTTCTTATTAATATAATTGAATATAATGATTGAATTAAAATTTTAAATAAGAGCTAAAGAATTTACCCTAAAATTAAAAAAAAAATAATAATAAATTTCATGATAGGGCGCGAATCTCGAGACAAATTCTAATTAGAAACTTCTGAAATTAATTCGGGACCATCCGAACTCTAATTTTAGCAAACTTATCTTCGAACTGAACATCTCGAAAAGATGAATTCAACGACACTAAATTCGATCCAATCTGAGTCCAAATGGGTTCAAATTGAGGACCCAAAGCGTATTTAGAAGGTTCAAACCATAATTAAACAATCAAATGATTTCCAAATGTGACATGCTTATAGTCGAATCTAGCGGCTCGACGAGACAAATCGAACGAGCCCAAGATTGCCAAATTCTAACATCATTAAGGCACTCAAATGCTCGATAAACTGTCAATGATCAAGTGAATCAATATCGACCGTCCATGCGAGCAACTACCAACGTGCCCTTGTTCTTCTTCCTATTTACTGGCCATACAACTCCAAGAAATTTATAAATAGATCCTCATTCTTCATAATGAGGGGGTGTAAAGAAAATGGAAAGAAGAGAGGAGAGGAAGAGAAATATGAGATCTCTCTTGCCACCAAGTTCATCCTCGACCACTGCTCGGCCATCGATTGTCGGCGGACTTTCACTATACTATTGCCCTGCAACCAACTATCGCTGGACTTATGCCCAACCACCAATTATCATCCGATTTCCACCCGGCCATCAACTAAAGCTTATTTACGCCCGACCACAGATCATCGTCGGACTTTCATCCGACGACTAATTATCACTGGACTTACGCCCGGCCACCTATTGTCTTTGGATTTTCTCATGACCACCGTCGCCTGACTACGGTCTTTCTAACTTACGTTACACGCCAAATACAGTCCTTCCGACAACTATCGCCCGACTACGGTCTTTCTGACCTTCTTCGCTCATCAACTTTTGTCCTTCCGACCATGTCATCTGACTACGGTCTTTCCGACCTTCTTCACCCATTGACTACGATCCTTCCGACCACTATCATCCGACTACGGTCCTTCCGACCATAGTCACCCTACTACGGTCTTTCTGACCTCCATCACCTGCCAACTACGGTTCTTCTGACCACTGTCAACGGACTACGGTCCTTCCGACCAACGTCGCCCGACTACGGCCTTTTCGACCTTCGTTGCCCCTGACTATGGTCCTTCCGACTACCGTCACTTGATTACGGTCTTTCCGATCTCCACCCGCCAACTACAATCCTTCCGACCACCGTCACCCGATTACAGTTATTCTGATATCGTCACCCGCCGACTACAATTCTGTCAATCATTGTCGCCTCACTACGGTCTTTCCGACCTTTGTCGTGTAATAACTCAAATATGAGAAATAAATTTTCTTGAAAAATATTAAAATTCTAAAGTAGAGCACTTTGACGCTGATCTGATGTGCATTGCGAAGTCAGATCACGAACAATATATATATATATATATTTGTATGTGTGTTTTTGAGAGATTATTAAGAAAATTATTTATTGTTTATGTTATACATAATTATAATTACAATTCCAAAAATGTTACTATCTCATAGAAAAATTAATGTGAACGCATGCTTTTGCTTTACTCCAACACAAAAATTTAGAAGATAAATGCATACATCAAAACTTAGCTTGAAACATAATTATATAAAGTTTATGTCTAATTAGTATTTATAAATTTCATTTTCAACATTTATAAAAAAAAATTACGACCAAGTGTGCAATTACTGCACCGGTTCTTCCTTCCTCCTTAAAATCCCCGCTCACTACAACGCCACATTGCCGCATTCTAAAAAAACCAAAAGCCCCTCCTTCTACATAATAATGGAAGATGTCAAGAAATCCACCAAACCCGACTGTAATACATCAGATTTCACTAGCTTCTCTTTTCGACCGACGCCGGCCGTCAAGGAGATATACGCGGCCGACAAACTCTTTCACCGGGGAAAGCTTCTTCCCTGCAAACCAATTACACCGCCGCCGCCCTCCGGGGCGGGCCAGAGGAAAAAGATCTCTTCTTTAAGGCTCAGGCTAGCAGAATCGCCGAATTCGCCGGATCGCTGGCGATATAGGGAAGCGGATGCCGGCGAGTACAGGAGACTGAGGATGGCTTCGCCGGACTTGACGCCGGAGGCGGTTGGGGGGAAGCAGTCGAAGAGGCTTCCCTGTATGTTGGGTGTGGTGAGGTTACCGGTGGAGATGGAGATGAAGGACATCAAAACCCGGCAGAGACGGCTTGGACAGCCGCCCCAGGCGGCTGAGAACGGCCGGCGGGGGTTTCTTTATTGGGGTATTCTTCAGTCGTTGAGTTGTAAGGCGGCGGAAAGCACCGCCGTCGCGCCGGTCAACGCCCCCAAATGAGCTCTGCTTTTCATCGCCGGAGCAAGAGCTTCATGATTTGGAAGGGGTTTGTAAGAAGAATTGCCATGTACATATCGCATCAAGATTTGGATAAAAGTGTTGAATTTTTCATTGGGAGCGGAGGCTGGAGCAGCTCTATATCCGGAGGTGAATCAAATGCAGTCACGTCAGTAGTATTGAACCGCAGTACCAAGCCGCGATACACAACGAAGGGGTGACATGGCGCATTCTGATTGGTCTCCGGATGGTGTTCTACGTATGCACTGAATAATTAATTATAGTTTTGCAAGTCATACAACATTACGGCTTATATTTGCCTTTCCCTAGCTTCTAATGTGGCCCAAACCTATGATTGATTGTCAAAATTGTCAATACCACCGCCATCACCACATAAAAAAAGCTAACGTTCATCATCGTAACTATAGTCAATGCTTGCCATCACTATTAGCACAAATACTTGATGTCGCCACCATCACAACATCTATCGTCGCCACCATCACAACACCTATCATCGCCACTAAGATTGTTGCCTAATATCTCATCAAACCTAAAGTTTGCCTTTTTGGTTGGGCCAATCTCTCCTAAGTGAAGAATGAATTGAAGGCATTATAATCAACTATGATAAAAAGTATTCGAGGTTTTTCTTTCATTTATAAATACATCATCTGTAATTTGTTTGTGTTAGTTGGATCATTTCAATCAGATCAAATCATGCGTTTTTTTTTTTTTTTTTGCGTAAAGAATCATTAATCTTCAATGAATTGTTCTTAACTTATCTGTTAATATATGCACAAAATTTTCATTAAATATTAAAAGGATAAAATCTCTCTATCATAATTAATTTTTCTAACACGCAATAATTATAATTAGCTACATAATCCTCAATAAGTGATGACCTCACCAAGGAAAGGGAAAGAGAATTAGGCTTAGTTTGGGATAGTTTTTTTGTTGCTTTTTAAAACAGTTTTTCAGTACAAAAATTTTTTGAATTAAAAAATTTGTACTAAAAAGCCGTCCTAGAAAGCAGAAAGAAAACTGTCCCAAATCAAGCCTTAATAAGCTGTATAGTACTGTTATTTTATGAATTTCGAAGACTCTTACAGTGATCAAATATTTATGAGCTAAACATGCATAATTTTTCATAAAATTATAGATTTTTTTCTCTTAATATTTACAATAATCATTAAAAAGATATATATTTTCAGAAAATATATATAGAAAAGACAAGAGCGCCAAAAAGACAGGTCACTTGGAATAATCCACCAAATAGTATAATGAGAGGGCCTTAGTCCAAAGACAGTAAACAAGAGAGTCCTATCAATGAATGGAAGTAGTAGTAGACTTTGAATAAAATTATATTTCAGAGTTCATTCCTCTCTCTGTCTCTCTCTCTTTCTCTCTCTAAAAATAAAAAAAAAATAAATGCGCATCCATTATGTTTGTAGAAATCAAATTTGGTGGCGAAGAAGATAAGACTCAAAGAAATTTTATTTGATCAGCATGGATTTCAAGAAAATATTTAATTAAAAAGTTTTGGAAATAAATTTATGATTATCTAAATTTCAATTTTAAAAAATTTATAGTCAACTAAACGTCTTGACAACATGAACAACCCAAAATCAAAGCAATTTGAAGTATGGGTGTCAATTTCGGATCACTGGTCGACCTGAAATTGACCCGGCACTATTCGGGTTCGGGTCAACCTGACCCATTTTTGCAAACGGGTCGATTTTCCGGACCCGAACCCGAACCCGACCCGACCCGCTTTGGGTTCGTTGCAATTCGACTTCGCTCCTTTGATGACGGGAACTTGCTCGCTGTGAAGGTAACTTTCTCCATTTCGTCGTTGTTGTTCGGCTTCGTTCCGACTTCCGCACTCCGCAGGAGGTGTGGAGATTGCACGAGTCGCTTCTTCGGCTCCTACGTTGCAGTTCGACTTTGCTCCTTCGATGACCGGAGCTCGCTCGCTGTGCAGCTCCATTTCGTCGTTGTTGTTCGGCTTCGTTCCTTCGATAACAAGAGCTCACTAGCTGCGAAGCTCCGTTTCCTTCATTGCAGTTCGACTTCACTCCTTCGACGACGGGAGCTCGCTCACTGTGAAGCTCCATTGCGTAGTTGCTATTCTGCTTCGTTCTGACTTCTGCACTCCATAGCAAGTGTGGAGATTGCACGAGTCGCTTCTTTGTCTCCTTCGTTGCAGTTCGACTTCGCTCGTTCGAGGCTTCGACGACAGGAGCTTGCTCGTTGCAAAGGTAACTTTTTTCGGGTCATTCTCGGGTTTCTGGGTCAACCCAAACCTGACCCGGTTTTGCAAACCGGTCGGTTTTCCAGATCTGAACCCGAGCCGCTTTGGGTTCGGGTCAACCCAAACCCGAAATTTTCGGGTCATGTTTAATATTGACACCCCTAATTTGAAGCATATTTTAAAAGGTTTTTAACATTAGGTTCTCCAAAATTTGCGTGCTTATAGTCAACTCTACTGTTTCAATGTGACAAATCCAATGAGATCAAGATCATTTAATTATGACATTGTTAAGAGGCTCAAATGCTAGATAAGCGATCTATAATCAAGGGAATTGCAATGGACAATTCGATGAATTGTTTTGAGTTCTTATCAAATTTATCAAAATGCCCTCTCAAAAAATTATAAGAGCTCGGAGAGATAAAACACTCTATTATATTTTCCAATAATCACAACCAATGACCATGTTCATCTATCACTTCTACCATCATTAGGGTTTTATCATCCAACTATTTTCATCTGACTGTTAACATCCGACCTCATTATTGGCATTCAACTGTCCACTTTTGGGCACTTGACTTCTATCATTCCTATAACGATAATCAAAAAATTATTTTTAAGTTATATAACCTCGTCTTCTTCAATTCGAAAAAAAGATATTTTTTATACTTATAAATTACAATGATATAATGGATTATTTCAACAGGGTCAACCTGTAATATTTCCCCTCCTTGAGTTTTTCCCATAAATATTTTGATATTTTATAATTTTTTATGTGTACATGAATCTTTGTATAAATTTAAGATATTAAATACATACTACACCGCCATAAAATTTTTAGCATGTAATAAGAGAGGGGACTTCTTTGAAACTATTTTGCTTTAGAGAAATACAGTTTTTTTTTTGTGGATAATAGTTGGACACCCAACTTTAATAAAAAAAATGACCATTTAACACTGCTTGAAGAATTATTTCAATAGCTGTTTAAGTTAATACCATTCTTTAAACGCCTAATAGCAAATTAAGGCTTGTGTTTGGGACGATTTTCTTTATGCTTCTTAAAGCAGCTTTTTAGTATAAAAATTTTAATTTTTGTGCTAGAAAGTTGCTTTATGAAGCAGTAAGAAAGCCGTCCCAAGTGAAGCCTAAGGGGGCAGCTTTTTTACTGATTTCTAAAGTAATTTTTTAGTACAAAAATTTTTAGCTCAAAAAAAATTTATACTAAAAAGTTACTTTAAAAATCAGTAAGAAAACTGTCCCAAATGAAGTATGAGTTTGATAAAACTTTATTTAATTGTTCAAATTTCTAAGTTTTTACAGTATCATCTAGATGCTAATTTAAAATAACAAAATATATTTTAACTTACAATAGATATTTATCTATGATTGATATAATTCCACTTAAATTGTTTGTTGCACAATTATATCATACCTTGTACTTACTCAAGGCCTCATTTGATTCCTAAAAATAGAAAATATTTGTTTTGAAAGATATTTATAAATTACTAAATATTATCATTTACTTAGATTTAGTTATAAATTAATATATACTTTAAATTTTATAAATATCTTTCAAATTTTTTTAAAAACTAATGATATTTTCATTCATAAAATAAAAAAAAAAACATTTTTTAATATATATAAACAATTCAATTTTTATAAATAAAATTAAGAATATAATAATAGAATTAGGACTTTAAATAAGGGAAGATTGAAAAAATTTACCCTAAATTTAAAAGAAGTACAATTTTTATTATATATAAAAATATTAAAAAAATATAAAAATAGTACCATCTCATAGAAAAAAATAATGTGAACGCAAGCTTTTGCTTAACTCAATACGAAAGATTTAGAAGATAAATATATACATCAAAACTTAGGAGTACTTTGTATGATTTATTTTAATAAATTTCATTTTCAGAATTTAAAAAATGAAAAAGAAATTACGACAGAATGGTCATTTTGTGTCCAGCGGCTCTTCCTCCCTCCTTAAAATCCACGCTCAGTCCAATGCCATTGCCACATTACCGAAAAATCCAGTAATTCTTCTCCTTCTTCGTAATTATGGAAGATATCAAGAAGCCCGGCAAATCCGATCGTAATACGGCAGATTTCATCGGCTTCTCTTTTCGGCCGCCGCCGGCCGTCAAGGAGATATACGCAGCCGACAAACTTTTCCTCCGGGGAAAGCTTCTTCCTTGCGAAATAATTACACAGCCGCCGCCCTCCGGGGCGGGTCAGAGGAAAAAGATCTCTCCTTTAAGACCCAGGCAAGCAGAATCGCCGGACTCGCCGGATCGCAGGCGATACAGGGAAGCGGGCGCCGGCGAGTACATCAGACTGAGGTCGCCGTCGCCAGACTTGACGCCGGAGGCGGTTGGGAGAAAGCAGTCGAAGAGGCCTCCTTGTGTGTTGGGTGTCGTGAGGTTACCGGCGGAGATGGAGATGAAGGACATCAAAACCCGGCAGAGACGACTTGGACCGCCGCCGTTGACGGCAGGGAACGGCCGGCGAGGGGTTCCTTATTGGGGTATTCTTCAGTCGTTGAGTTGTAAGGCGACGGAAAGCATCTCCGTCGCACCGGTGAGCGCCGCCAGGTGAGCTCTGCTTCTCTTCGCCGGAGCGATAGATTCTTGGGTTGGATGGCGATTGTAAGAAGAGTTGCGGTGCAGAAATCAGAACATGAAAAAATTTTCCTTATAACAAATGAGTATCATGATTGTTGAAGTTGATGTCTGATCATACATAATTTCTATCGAAAAATACTAATTTTGAGTCAACTTTAAAAAGATGATTGAGTTTGATACAGTTTAATTTGATTAATCAATATCTTCATAAGTTGAAATTGACTTGATTGGCCTTAGACAAATCCTTGAAGATCAAAGAAAGATCCTTCATGATTTGATCATTCAGATTTAGGGTTGAATGGCTCTAGATGCCATTCTTCCTATCTTTCTTAGGCTTTGTTTGGGACGACTTTCTTACTGCTTCTTAAAACAACTATTTAGAATAATAATTAAAATTTTTGTACTAAAAAGCTGTTTTAAGAAGCAGTATGAAAGCCATCCCAAACGAAGCCTTAGTGTGGGAATGATATGCCCAAATCGCTTATTAATAATTTCTTCATATAGTCGGTTTCGTTTGGGACGGTTTTATTACTGTTTTTTAAAATAGCTTTTTAATAAACAAAAAAATTGAACTAAAAATTTTTGTATTAAAAAGTTGTTGTAGAAAGCAATAAAAAAGCCGTCCCACTTCATGTGGGCTTTAATGATCATAATATTCTTCTTCATCGTGACGCACCACTTCAACTTCATGCATTCTCTAATTCAAATTAGGTAGTTAATAAATATGACTTTGCAATTACCTCTACATGTGCTTATATAGTCTATCTTGGTTGAAATCCCATTTCAAAGCCATTAAAATAAGTTCAAAATGGTGCCCTTCATATGGCACATGTATTGTTTGAAGATTAAGCAATGGATATTCTCACCAAACTACTTACATGCACTCACTTTTATGCATTAAGTACTAAGATTGGACTCTTTGTAACTCCATCTTGAAAGGAAATGTAAGAAAAATAAATGCATCAATCACAATCATTATCTATTTTTTTTTTATTTATGAATATTCTCTTTGATTATTTAAAATCCATTTAGTTGATCAAGCTTAATTTATGATAGGATTACTCTATCCTATTCCTACCTAAATGAAACCATGTATCATGTCAACTCTATAAGAAAAAAAATGTGAGTTTTATTCAAATTTCTTATACTTTCTCTCTTTTTGCTTGAAAGCTTTTTCGGACTCATTTAGGTTTCGGGACAGCTTATTTACTGTTTTCTAAAATAGCTTTTTAATTCAAATTTATTGAACTTGAAATTTTTGTACTAAAAATTTGTTTTAGAAAGCAGTAAGAAAGCTATCTATCCCAAATGAAGCCTTAGGCTTCGTTTGGTTATTTGGTACTTTTGTAAAAGATAGTTTTAAGAAACATCGGTTCAGAAAAAGGAGTTTTCTAACAGAGAAGCATATATAAAAAGCTTTTTCAAAACAGCAGAAAAATGAAAAAAATGAAGTTATTGAGAACGAGGTTTGACAAACCAAACAGTAAAGAAAAATAAATTTTACTGCTTTAAAAAAGAATAAGCACCAAAAACGTCCAATCAAAGTAGGCCTTAGTTGCTTGTAAATGAAAAATAATGTTCATAGAAGTTTTGTTTTCACTGATTTTGTGTGTGAAATTGAAATTCTCAAGTTAAAGAGAATTTTAAAATGATTTGTGGAGTTTAAAAATCAACATTAGGCCAACCAAATGATAATTTCAAGCAGTCTCATCATTTTTCAACACAAGATTTCCAAAGTCAAGAAACCAAACGAGCCCTTATAGAAGTCTACTTTGTTAGTTAAATATGTGGAAGAGTAAGATTAAGGCTTCGTCCCAAACGAAGCCTTAGTATAAAAAATTTAATTTTTATATTAAAAAACTGCTTTAAGAAGCCGTAAGAAAGCCGTCCCAAACAAAGCCTAAATCAGTCAAGCTCAGAGTACCAAGAATAAAAATTGTGAGAAAGCTACCCTTAATCATGCAAGTTGAAAATTTCTGTTGCTAGTTTCCTGAAAACCATTGCAGCAGTAACGTAGGGAAGTTATAGCTTCTCCATCAGCACAGTAAACAATGTCAAAGCCCATCCCATCGCAGAATTGTGTGCGCATATCCTAAGAAGATGGAGCAAAAATCAAAATTCTATTGTCCTTTCTTAGCAACTCATTCGAGTGATGCATTTGCTGCATGTATGTTGGAAATTAATGTCCTTATGACATTTGAAGAACTGTTTGGAATGTCGATTTCACTTTGGAAAAAAGGTTCAGAAGCTTACATGTAAACTGATTCGATACTCAAAAGTCAAGGCACAAGAAGATTTTCAAGGTCGATGTCCTCGGTAGGGAAGGTTTTATAGCACAAAAAACAAATGCTAGCATAGAGAGTGTAAAAGCCCAAGCTGCTCTCAGCTAGAGCTCATAAATTAATTGAGTTTAAATTCGAGTTTTAGTTGGTTCACAAGTCGGCTTAAGGCTTCATTTTGGATAGCTTTCTTATTGCTTTTTAAAGCAGTAAGAAAACCGTGAGAAGCAATAAGAAAACCGTCCCAAACGAAGCCTAAATCTTTATCAAAGAGAGATGTAATCAAATTATAGAGATTGTGACATGAAATCAAATGAGAAGTTGGGAGAGAGAAAACAATGAACTATAATTTAGTACTTAAATTCTAACACTTATAATTATTTAATAAAAATCTTCTTAAGCATGTGATCTCACCAACCAAAGAGTTGATTCAGAGTTAACATAAATTTGACTTGGCTTAACAAGCTCGACTCATATGTCATTTATCAAACATAGCTCAAGCTAGCTCACAAGCTAGCCAGAATAAGCTGACCCAATAAGGCTTCTAAATATATAAAGAAAATTCTACTCTTCGAATATGAAATTCAAAAATGAATTTGGCTTATTATATATATATATATATATATATATATATATATATATATATATAAGGGGATCAATTTAATAAATTGATGGTTGAGTGCATAAATGCCATTTGGTGCACGTGAAATTCATAATTGTTAGTCTATGATCAAAAGTGATGAGGACATCAACAGAAGATTCTGGCGCGTCTATGACAGGAGGAATCGTACATCGACGGCTATGATTAGGAGTCTTATTTATGATGAATTTTATGTATTTCTTATGCTTATGTTTTAGTCTTTTCCATTGTACCCTTATGCGGGATTAGTTTGTGTTGTAGCCCCGAGAGCATTTTAGTCTAAGTCTCTTTTATTTTGAGGCCTATATATGGAGGCCTTTGCTATTGTATGAGGATAATGATTAATGAGAAATTTTGCATTCTTGTTCTCATGAGTGTTGAGAGCTCTACAGAGAGGAGAAGTCTCTAGGTGAGGGCAAAAGCAACTCCCGCCAACTGTTGGAAGTGTCCGGGCTCTCGGTTTCACGTACCCCTTTCTTTCTTCCCTCCCTTTTTCATCCAAACCGCACCCCCCCCCCCCCCCCCCCCCCCTCCATCCAAATCGCCGGCCCCCGCCTCCTCCTCCTCCCACATCGTCGACCACCCCTTCTCCCCACCCAAACTGTTGGCCCTGGGCTCAACCCGCCAGCCCTACACCCACCTAACCCAAGCTCCCTCCCTCCTATAGCCGACGGCCTCCCTTGCCTAAACCCTAGCCGTCGTCTACACCCCCTTCCCTTGGCTTCAACTTTCCTAACCTTTATTACTTTCCTAAAATTGATCTTGATAAATTTGGGAGGATAATCAATCCAATTTGAAATCAATTTCAAATTTGAATTCTTTCCTAAATTATCATGAGCTATATTTAGAAAGTTCTCAATCAAATCAAGTTGGATTTGAATTTAAATTAAAAGAGATATGGACAATAAATCTCCTTTAATCTAATTGACTTTATTTAGGAAACCATTTGAAATACTTCCTAACTCCTCCCTCCCTCCTATAGCCGTCGGCCCTATCCCTCTCTTTGAGAATTCAAAATTTGAATTCCCTCCTCTCTCTCTTCCCATTACCTCCCCCAATTAATCCCAATAATTGTTGGAGTTAAATCTCAAATTCTCATAGCCTCTATTGAACCCCTCCCCTCCTCTTTCTCCCTACAAGCCACAAGCCACCCTAGCCCCCCTCCTGACATTGGAAGAACTTTCGCTCTCCATGGATGGCCGATCCCGAGCACGATCATGGATTGGTATTCGACCCTCAAGGACAAGTGGATATTCTTCGGTCGCCCTTCTTCGACATCAATTTTGAGATCAACCATTCCGTCGAAGACTACATCGATCGGATCTTTTACTCCTTGACAACCGCCATCGACGAGCTTCAACTTTCCATTTAGTGGCAAATCCTCCAACATCCACTGGCTATCTTCTCTCTGAATAACTCTTCATTGAGCAATACCGTAAGTGCCTGCTGTCTTGTGGTGGCATCGTTAGTATTGTGTAAATTATTCTTCCGCTGAAAATACTTGAGAGTATGAGTGAGGGAAACTCAAGGCGACTATTCTAATTGTTAACCGGTGAATTCTTGTGATTGGCAATTTAAGCACTTAATTTTTTGTTCTTATTTTAAATTCTCCCTACTCTATATTGTAACCGCATGCTATTATTAGATCTTTAACTGATAAATCCTAAACTCTAATCTTGTGAAACATTAAATTTTAATTAGCAAGCTTAATAATTTTTATTATTTCCATGCAATTCCTACAACTGTTTTATGTTTCACATCAAAAAGATTATATGCTACATGTATGTGACAGCTTTAAATATTTTAGATTTCTTACATTCAGGATTATCACTTTAAAATTCAATAGTCCTAATTATCTCTAGTGATTGAGGACCTTTTGATATTTTGCTAGTTCCCATGGCAAACTACTCATGATGATACCATTAAGTTCTCCAAATAGAAAGCACCTAATTATGTCATTCTCACTTGACTGTAGAATATTATCAAATCATTAGTTACCTCCACAATCTTGCTTATTAGATTGCCAAGACAATGTGAAATTTTCTCCACTCCACTTTCTTTTAGGAAAATAACACATCTAGGCTTTACACTTTAAATTCTTATGTGCTTTCTCTACAATAGAAGGGTCTATCCATTCAGGATTACCAAAGCACCATATAGGGTAAGTGGAATGAACTACATCACTACATGTCTTTTATCATTGATCCCAAACTTTGATAATAACAAAATAAAGAGTTTTTTGTTGCTAAATTTGTCTCCGACCTTCATCAATCTCTTAAACATTATGTGAAGTCCACTGAAGATGTACAAAATTTAATCTTTTGCTTGTGGTTTTAGAGCACTGATTACTATCTAAACTTGTTAGCACTTATCATCCTAAATTGCTGGCTACTTGCAATAATCATAACTTCCTCATAGACCTTGTTGGGGATGGCAATACAAGCTTTAGACATCTCTCCATCACCTTTGATATCCATGTTCATGAAATTTCTTTTTCATCATCATTATCCTTGTCACAACTACTTGTCATCAACTCTATACATCTTTCTTCATTCATTTTTGCTAAGTGTTATATAAGATGCTATTTCAATGTTGTGCAAGCCATTTTTATATAAAATTTAACTATATTACCTAAGGTCCAATGTTTCTCTTCTTGAACATTTTTATTAGTTTCTATCCATTTGGTTCATAAGTGTATTTTTCTACCCACTATTGTACGCGCCCATATCATCTAAAATGTTTTGCAATAACATATTTGCAATATGTATTCAACCCCTCTATATATCTAACATCATAAATTCTCACTTTATAATTATTATTTTGATCACACATCAAGTGTAACATTCTTAGTTCATCCACATTCAAACTAGTTGATGCCTAGCATTCAATTCCTTATAACTCAATCAATCAAATTGCAAATTTAGAAAACCTAACTAAATACATGCATGAATTGTATAGTTCTTCCCAGGAAAAATTTAATTTTAACCACCAATATTTACACAGTCAAGTCCTCAATCCTCATATATATCCACATTTGACACATCATAAGTAGATATAACTTTGATTTTATAGCACTATTAATTAATATTTATTAATTTCACATCAATTAAAATTGTAAATCATATAATTATTTTTTGTTTCAACTAATCCTATGTAATAACATAAATATGTGAAATAAATTTTCTTGAAAATTATGAAAATTCTAAAGTAAAGTGCTTTGGCGCTGATCTGGAGAGCGCTACTGCGTTAGGCAATGGACAATATATATATATATATATATATATATATATATATATATATATATATATATATATATATATCCCGGTCTCATCCCACTAACTCCCTCACTTGATTGCTTGGCCAGAAAGAAATTGAAAGAGTAGAAGAATACAGATGAGAGAGAAAGGCCTTTGGGCTTGTTATTCATGTTACAGATTTTATTCTATTCATTGTAAGTAACTAATCTCTTATTTCTGTTTTCAATGATTTTGATTTATATATATTTTATTTCTTCTAAATTTGTCAAAAATGCATTACTCCTGATTTCATAAGCTTTCATCGTGCAAATTTATGATTTTATTGTATTTTAAATGAAGTATTGAATGATATCAAATACATGATATGATAACTCCACGTGATATCCTACTGATCCACATGATTCACTGATTGGAAGTCATAAGAAGTTGGGGATTGATTGAAAGTTATAAGGAGTCAGGGCCACTGATTCACGTGATTCAAAGAGAGTTATAAGAAGTAATTGATTAGGAGTTATATGTGTGGGAGCAAGATACACTCATTGAATTTCTAAATACTAATACCAACACTGCTACAAACACTGTACTAATATTGTGAATGACACTAATATGATTTACTGTCATGAATACCATTTAACATTATTGATCATGATACTAATATTATTACTGGCATTAGTACTGTTGACTGTTACTGCTACTGTGATTGATGATGTAATGGATTGAAATATGATGAACTATAGAAGGATAAATTATTGCAGATAATCAATATAGACATTGATGCATATATTTCTTTATATGATTTATAGCATATTGTTCTCTTTTATCTTGTATTGATTTCAGTCGTAAGATTTTAATTACTTGCTGGGCTATATGCTCATTACATGATTTTACATATTTTCAGGAAAGGGTAAATATCCTATGATATAAGGCTCCAGACAAGACAAAAATGCAATCATGTTTCTTTTCACTTTTCTTTGATAAGCTCTAGTTAAATAGTTAAAATGAAAGACTAATGTAATTCTTCCAATATAGATCCTGGAGTGTGACATCCTAATCCTTCTACCTTCTATAAGTTCATTCATTGTTCAATTATTTTTTTTTTGCTTATTTCAAGAAGTGTAGTCAATACGAACTATTCTATGTAAAGAATAATGACCATTTATATTACAAATTATAAGCAACCCAAAAAAAATATCTCAAAGAAATGTTGTGTAACAAATTACTATGCATATATTGTTTATCTGAATTGAAGACCTTGCACTCAATGAACACTTAGCCTTTGTAACACTCAACAACATAGCTCCTATAGAAGTGGAAAATTATTTTTGAAGCCATTTTAGCTATAGCCAACAACTTCCATGATGATATTGTGCATTGTTATATTATTTTCTTATTTGTTGTGCTATAATATGACCTAAATAGTGAAAAAAAGTAGGTACCACATAAATTTGGTATTTTGGGCGTAAGAAGAAGGGCTTAAGAAATCATGTTCTTAGAAATAACGCTTACTAGAGCATAAAATTTATTAGATTTCTAGAATACCTAATAATTCTTTTTAGTCTAGTTGAAAAGATAATATAATACTAACTATGTAATTGGTATCCAAGAACATTGGAGTAAGAGGTTGTTTGGCTGCAAGATTTAGCCAGGATAACTAATTTTTTGAACTACATAAATCCTATTTTTTTAGCTTCTATTTTCCCCCTATTTTTGCTAAAACATAGATTTAGTAAATCATGTGGGAAGTATGATTGAAGAGATACACATCACTTCCCATCATGCATATCTTTCTCATTTATTTAAATCCTAAATCACAAATATATATGCCAAACAGTTTCTTAGGATTTAATCAAATTTAACATCCCATATATGAAATATATTTAACACCTTGAGGAATGAGGATTTACTAAATCTTGATTTACTATAGCCTGTTAGAATTAAATCCTACTTGTAGCCAACAGCCCCTAAGTTGCAATGTTCCAAGCTGATAAATCCCAGATTTAGTAAATCTCAAGTGAAATAGGATTTAATCACTTATCTTTATTGTGCCTCTTTTTCACTTCATTTGAATCATAAATGTTGAATGTATATACCATACACTTTACAGTAAAATCTAACCAAATTTAACATCTAATATGTCAAACAATTTTTGGTATTTAACGCCTTCCAGATTTACTAAACAGCCAAACAGCCACTTAAGTTGCAGTATTGCAAGCTGACATATTATTGTAGAAACAAGTTGAAATGTGCTGAAGTAATCATGCATAAAAAACGCAAACATCTTTGATCTTAATCCACTAGAAAATTTTAACCTAATCATCAATCTTGGAATGGATGTATAGCATAGCAATTTAATAATCAAGCACGCCTCATTATCTAATATCTATTGAAAGATGGAAAAAAAACAAGATGGGAACAAATAAAAGTTGCAGTTTGCAAAAAGATGAAGGAAATCATTGCGGTGAAGTAGGAATCAAGGCCTGATTACCCACCCCAAATACACCTTCTCGTCGAATCACAAACTTGCAAGAACCTCCCGGCAAGTGCGGGGCAAATACTAGCTGCAATTTCCGTTCCAGCATCGTGCAGCCGTCGATATCCACTACATTTCCTTCCGCGGCAGATCTCGAGAGGAAAAGCCGCATATTGACACAATTCGCCCAGGCGAGACCCATCGCCGGGCAAACCTTCCTCCCCGAGGAAGATAGATTCATGTAATTGCCTACCCGGGGACCCTTAGACCCGTCATCGACAACGTCGACGACGTGGTTGGTGACGATGACGGCAAGATTGAATCTTCTCGCTTGCTCCTTGAGCTTAGCGGCGACGGCAAAGAGTTCCGAAGAGCGATGAACGGCGTCTTCTGCATCGGTACGGAAGAGGGCGGCGGCGGAGTCGAGGACAAGTAGACGGATGCGGCGGTCGGAGGAGTGGCGGACGAGCGAGAGCAGCAAGTCGACATGATTGAGAAGGTCAAAGAGCTCCTTGGACGAGAAGGCGGAGCGGACGAAGATGTGGTCAAGGGGGGCGGCGTCGGAGGAAAGGGAAAGAAGACGGCGGAGGGGAAAGGGGGGTTCAGTGGAGATGAAGAGAGAGGCGGCAGAGAGGCCTCCAGAAGAGCGGGGGGCTGCGGCGGAGAGGACAATCTGTAGACAGAGCTGAGTTTTGCCGGCGGAGGCTTCGCCGGCGAGCTCGGTGACGAAGCCGAAGGGAATGCCGCCACCGAGGAAGCGGTCCAGGATCGGGCAGCCGAGGCTCAGCTTCTCGACCGGAAGGTGAACCGGGTTCTCTGGCATTATGGGCATTGTTTTATTCTAGCCCTCCTCTCTTAGTTCGCCGCCCGCGTGGGTTATGAAATGCACTGAACTGTTACCGCCAAAATTTCTAAAACAGACTTTGGAGGGAAGTTCGACTTAAATGTTTAATCGAATTTCCCCAAATAAAATATATAATATAATATTAATTAATTTATTTATTTATTTTTGTTAAAGAATGGAGAATCTAATTATTTGTATGAGATGGAAATTTTTTTTTTATTTGAATAAAAATCTAATTAGGGAAGGCAGAAAGTAGAGGAAATGAGAAAATGTTTGGTTAATATAACTGGCCTTAAAGAAAAAGGCCAAACTTTATTGACCGTTTCAATTATTTTTCTCAAAGTTAAAAGAATAGGAAACCTTGTTAATTAGGGGGATTTACATACATACCATTTTATTTCATGCTATTTACATATCTAACACCTCAAACTTTAATATTACATATCTACCATTTATATAAAATTTTAATATGAAATATATCATTCATATATTTCATTCTTATCACTCATACCACCCTATAATCTTTAATATTTCAATATATACATAGATAGATAGAAAGACACTTTAATTTTAATTTTGTATGAAAATATCACACAAATTAATGAAATAAGTCGAGTGAAGCTCATACAATAACAATAACATCAAGCCTTTATCTCACTATGTGGGGTCGGCTACATGAATCGTTTTACTCTATTGTGCCATTAAAAGTTAAATTCTCATTTAAATCAAATAAAGAAATGTGATTTCTAATATTTTCTAACCAAGTCTTTTTTTGTCTACCTTTACCTTCATTAACATAAGTCAAATCTAATATATCTACTTTCTTAATTAGGCTATCAGAAGGCCACCATTTTATGTGACCAAACCATCTAAGGCGATTTTATCTCTTATCTTCCACTAGAGCTACTCCAACCTTTTCACGTATATGCTCACTTTGTATCCTGTCTCTAAGAGTAAAGCCACTCATCCACATAAGCATCATTATCTCTGCAACACTTAACTTAATATTATGCTTCTCTTTTAATTGCCAACATTATGCACCATAAAGCATTGTAGGTCTAATCACCATCTTATAGGATTTTCCCTTAAGTTTGAGGGGGGCTTTTCTATCACACAACAAGCCCGATGCATTCATCCACTTCAACCATCCAACTTGAATTATACTAATAATATCCACATTTATTTCACCATCACTCTGAAAAATAGACCCAAGATATCTAAAACGTGTACTCTTATTAATGACTTGATCACCCAAAGTCATAATATCCCTGCTTTAACTATTATTACTAAAATTACACTCAATATATTCAATTTTAGATCTACTCAAACGAAAGCCTTTAGACTCTAAGGGCTCATATGAGATATAAAAATTTTACATGCTTGGAAACCTAGGAAAGGAAAAAAAATAGTTGTACTTGACCCTGCTAAAAATATTCTGCTATGTTATAGGTTATACTTGATGATTATCTCTGCGATTGGGGAGTATTGGTGCAATGTAGTAGACATAAGTTGTCAATGAGGCTTTGACGAGATTGTAAGAGTTTTAATATTTTAGAGTTATCATTTAGAGAACGTTGGTGTTTTGCTTAGTCATTCTATTTTAAAAAGAGGAAACTAATGACCAAAAAATTTAATTAGGTCTTGGCATTGAAATAAAACTTTAGCATTAACAAAGTTGTGGGGTGTTGGCAAGTTTTAACAATGATGTGTTTCAATGTTGATGTTGAAAGCATGCATTGGCCATGTTGGCAATGATAGGCATCGGGAATGATCTTGATGATGGGTATTAGTCTTGTTAGGGATAATGTGGGTCAACGATGGTGTCGACGGCATGTCTAAGTTGATGATGTTGAAAAGTACTCCTTGGATTTAATTTCTTTGGACTAGAAAGTGATTGGTTCAATTCTTTGATCGCAATTGTTTTCTTTTTGCGGGTCATTTAGAAGGGTTTAGTCTCTATGGGAACTCACATCAATCTTTTCTCTAATAATGGATGGCAAATAATACATTATAACAAGATATTAATATTTATTAATTTCGATTTACTATGTCATAGTATTTGTCATTTTTTTCTTATTATGATTAGCTTAATGCTTAATCAATCAATAATTTCTTTATCAAGTCCTGCACTTAAACTACATAAGCATAATAAATTGAACCTTCAATATTTCATTATTAAAAATAAAACCTCAAGTAGTTTTCATTGATGATGGTTAGAGTCTAAATCATTTCATTTGAATAATACATTTCAAAATGATATTTTTATTGATATTATATAGTTTCACCAACTCATATTTCATAGGCAAGGTGAATTATTGACAAGTACTTTATAGAATAAAAATAATGGAGAAAATTTATTCTTAATTAAGCCAATAAAAAAGGAGAAGCTAGGCCCCTTAACAAGGGCAGAAGCAGAGCTTCATAAGTAAGCCAACTGCTACAGATAATCCATTATTGTATTCATCACTTCTACTTTGGTCCCAATTATGTGTTCTATCCAAAGACAACTGAAACAGTCAAGCAATGGATACCCAAATAGAGCTGGGGGAAGTGAAAGATGTGCAAAAGATTTCTTTTATTTCTCTCATTCCTAAGGAATCAAATAATGGCAAAAAAGATGTGCAAAAGATCTGTTGGTTGGGAGCTTTGACTACCAACCAAAAAAACTTAGGTTCGGAGCTTGCGTATGCGATGAGTTTGTCTTAATTGACCCAAATATAATATAAGCATACTTAGTAACGAGTTTAAATTTGTAGATTATTTCATTAAAGATATTTTGAGGATTTGATTATATTTTAAATTGTTGTAAATTTTTTTCTTCATAGAAGAGGGGAGCGTCGTCTTTATATTGTATCTGAAAAATTAAGATTAAAATTATGTGTAATCCAATTGTCATGAAATCTGTAGCAGCAACAACAAGACTTGGTCATCAATTAGTGAACCTGCATAAAATTTCATATTTTGTTGTGTTGATATTCTCTTCTAATTTTGGTATATTTTTTTCACTCTCCCTCTATATTTGCATAAAATTTTCCTATTTCCTAACAGCAATTATCTCTCTGAAGTAGGTCTATAGCAGCATGAGCAGGAAAAGGATAAATGCTAATCATAGCAAGTTCTTTTTGAATGCCTGAGAAAGTCAGTGAGGCATAACACATTTCCTTTGAATCGCACCTGATTATATTTAGAGAAAACATAGCATGAGAAGTTCTATGTAGGGGAGAGAGATTTAATTAAAAAGTGGTATATCATCAAAAAATTATCTTGATCGGGCACGAATCTCGAGACAAAATCAAGCCGAAAACTTCAAAAATTAAATCTGGAATCATCTGAACTCCAATTTCAGCAAACTTATAGTCGAACTGAGCGTCTCGGAAATACGAACCCAACGACACCAAATTCTACTCAATCCGAGCCCAAATGAGTCCAAATCAAGGACCCGAAGCGCTATTAGAAAGTTCATACCGCAATTTGAGTTGCCAAACGATTTCTAAACACGACGAGCTTATAGTCGAATCGAGCGGCTCGACGAGACGAATCCAACGAACCCAAGATCGCTGAATTCCGATATCATTAAGACCATCAAATGTCTGAGGAACGGTCCATGATAAAAGGATTCAATATCGGCCGTTCATCCGGATCACTCCATGTTTGCCCCTGATCCTTCATCTATTTACGGGCTATGCCACTCCAGAAAATTTATAAATAGACCCCTCATTTTCTGTTGAGGGGGACCCAAGCAAGAAGAAGAAGAAGAAGGGAAGAAGAAGAAGAAGAGAAGGATATGAGGGAATAACTCCTCCTCGACCACCGCCGGAACTCTGCCTGACGCCCGAGTAACGCCAGAATTCTGCCGGACGTCCGAGTAATGTCAGAATTCTTCCCAAGTGAAACCAGAATTCAACCCGACCTCCGAAGGACGCCAACATTCCGCCCGATCTCCAAGTGATGTCGGAACTCTGCTTGACATTATAACTGACTTACAATCCTAAAGAGATTCACTGTATTCTGATCGTTCTAAATTTCAAGGACGATTCAACCTTCTGTATTCTAAGCAAACACTAGTGGAACTTTTTCAACTGGGCGTGGCCCCGTGGTTTTTTCCCTTTCCAAAGTTTTCCACGTAAAAATCCTAGTGTTCTTTTTATCTTCTGTTTGTGTTCTGAATATTCGTACGACGCTAAGACGAAAAATTTATAACTCTATCGCCGCGTATATTCAAGTCCGCAACAGTTTGGCGCCGTCTGTGGGAAACTTATTCCACAACTTCAAGTATTGCTACGATGGTCAACAGACGCAGCAGTCTTATTGTTGGAGCTTCTCGCTCCAACTCCCACCGGTCTAGAAATCAGTCTATGAGTCATAGACGTCCGATATCTGCCTCTTTCTACACCTGGGGGCAAAATGTAGCCGGAGAAGGAACCTCGGGACCCTCCCTAAAAGAGAGAATTTGAAAAATGGAAGAATCTCAGAACGAGATCCTATAACTCCTGCGAGAGACTCGACAACCGGCGCTAGCACCATAGGAGGAGGTTCTTCTCCCTTGAGATCCGCCACGGGTAGAAGCTGTTCAACTCGAACATCTTCAAGCAAAAATTCCTCTTCCTTCACCGAGGAGGCATCCGCAGTCACATCAAGATAATGAACTGGCTGATACAGCAAGTTCTACCCATCCTTCGCACACGGATCGGCAATCTCGCCTTCCCCTAGACCTCCCTGAAGAGTTAGCCCGGCCTCACATTGCTGAGCTCCCTCGCAATGCCCTACGATACGAACTGCGACGATTGGTCCGAGAGGAGTTCCCTAAAGGAGGCGTAAGGCAACCTCTTCGTTAGTGGGACTTCCAGGAGTCATCACCCCTGACAGAAGCCATTCTTCAACACCCTATTCCGGCAGGATTTAAACTACCGAGCATCGATTCCTATGATGGGACATCCGACCCGTACGAGCACATCGATCATTACAGAACCATCATGCATATCCAGCGAGCATCTGATGTACTCCTCTGTTAGGTTTTTCCTGCTACCCTCAAAGGATAAGCTCGAACGTGGTTCTATTCACTTCCAGCCGGAACGATCCCTACATTCGTCAAATTGGCCAAAGTATTTGTTGAACAGTTTGTAGCCAATCGAAGAATTGCTAAGGATTCTTCCCACCTCTCCGGGATTCATCAAAACGAGGGAGAATCGTTAAAGGAGTATTTTCAGCGATTTTCCATCGAAGCTCGACAGATTCCAGGAGTAGACCCAGAATTGCTCATAGGGGTCTTTCTTGGAGGTCTTCGTCCTGGCCCCTTCTATTCGGCACTCATGCACGACACTATTCGTTCATATGCCGATCTGATTCATCGTGTGGAGACACAAATATCTGCAGATGAGGTTATAAAATGCTCATATGAGGTAGTTTGAGCAAACCAATGGGAAACGCAAGGGAGCACCTGGGATGGAGAATTCATCCTCATAATAGAAAAGGCAAGGGAAGAATAATCCATCTCCTAGGCTTCCATTGCCACGACGAGAACCTCGACAGGAGAAAGAGTACACTCCGCTCAACACATCTCGAGCAAATATATTAATGGCAGTTCAAGATCAAGATAAAGTGAAATGGTCGCATCCTTTGAAGCCGAATACAGGAAATCAGGATCAGTATTGCCACTTTCATCGGAGTCGTGGCCACACTACTGAAGCCTGTAGGCAACTTAAGGATGAAATTGAAAGACTTATCCGCCAAGATTATCTTCGATAATTTATTGGGAATTCACCTACCCGAGAAGAAGCTCACTCAACTAGGGGGCAAAATCAACAACAGAGACAACCATTGAATAACCAGATAACGATTGGTGAAATTGAAATAATCGCTGGACGCCCCTTACTATCCGATCAAATCTTTTTGGCTGTAGATGGAAACCCAGCTCTAAAAAAGGCTCGTATCGATCATTCCATCATATTTGATGATTCTGATCTAGAGGGAGTAAAAATCCCTCATCAAGATCCGCTTGTTATTAACGCGGGCATAGGTGACCCGTGTTATAATGTCAAAAGAATTCTTGTGGACAATGGAAGCTTCGTAGATGTCCTATTCTACTCTACTTTTCTCAACATGGGTCTCTCAAGAGAAAAGCTTTAGTCTGCTGCAGGTCCTTTATATAGATTTGATAATCGACTTGTACGAGCAGAAGGGATAATCAATCTCCCAGTTGTACTTGGAGAATTTCCTCGACAGACTATACACTCCATTCAATTTATTATGGTAAAGTCAGAATTAGCGTACAACGCTATATTTGGGAGGCGGCTCCAGTCAATTTTTAGGATCGTCGCTTCTATCCCTCATCTCAAGCTGAAGTTCCATACCCCGGCAGGAGTCAGTGTAGTATGCGGAGATCAACAAATAGCACAAACCTGCTATCTTAGGCAGGTTACGCCACGTTCAACTGTTACCCTAAGCATCGAGGACTTTGATCTACGGAGTGAAGATATCCCTCAGAGAGCTTCCCCTGTAGAAGATCTTACTACTATATCTATATCTAAAGAACATCCTTCAAGGACATTACGGATTGGATCACTTCTCTCAGCCAATGAGAAAAAAAACTTCACAGATTTTCTACGAGAAAATCAGGGTATTTTTGCATGGAGTCTGGCAGATATGCCCGGAATTGACCCCGAAGTGATCGTACATTCCCTCAAAGTCAATCCGACGTGCAAACCGATTATTCAAAAGAAATGAAACTTTGCACAAGATCATCAGCAAGCGATCGAGTAAGAAGTGGATAAGCTTTTGGAGGCCGAATTTATACGAGAGTTGCACTATCCTACTTGGTTAGCTAATGTTGTCATGATTCGGAAGGGAAGTGGAGCTTGGAGAATATGTATAGATTATACAGATCTTAACAAAGCTTGCCCAAAAGATAGCTTTCTGCTTCCTTGCATTGACTAGTTAGTTGATACCATCTCTGGTCATCAGATGTTGAGCTTTATGGACGCCTACTATGGCTATAATCAAATAAAAATGAATCCTGCTTATGAAGAAGCGACATCTTTTCAAACAGACAAATGGTTGTACTACTATCGGGTGATGCCCTTCGGGCTCAAAAATGCTGGAGCAACTTATCAGCGCCTCATGAATAAGATTTTCAAAAATTTTATTGGACGTACTATGGAGGTGTACGTGGACGATATGTTGGTGAAAACTCTTAAAAAATCTCAACATATCTCTGACCTAAAACAGTGTTTTCACTTATTGAGACATTACAATATGCGACTCAACCCTGCTAAATGTGCTTTTGGAGTCGCTTCTAAAAAGTTTTTGGGGTTTATGGTAACCCATAGAGGAATTAAAGCTAATCCAGAAAAGATTAAGGCACTGAGAGATGTGGTGCCCCTGAAGAATATCAAGGAGGTTCAAAGGCTAAATGGGAGAATTGCAGCACTATCTCATTTCCTGGCACGTTTAGGAGACAAATATCTGCCCTTCTTCAAGGTACTTAGAGGCGCTCGTAGCTTTGGGTTTCAATGGACAGATGAATGCCAAGAAGCCTTTGAACAATTACGAAAGTATTTGGCATCCCCTCCACTACTTTCTAAACCAATACCGAGAGAGAGACTATATTCGTATATGGCTATTTTTGTCCAAGATATTAGTTCGGTCTTGGTTCGAGAAGAAAATGCTGTACAATGTCATGTCTACTATGTCAGCAAAATTTTATCTGAAACAGAGGGACGTTATCCTTTAGCAGATAAGACAGCATTGGCGTTAGTTTATTCTGCAAGTAAACTACTACTTTCAAGCCCATTCAATTGGGGTTTACACAAATCTGCCACTGAAAAGCATTCTGCAAAAGCCAGAAGCATCGGGTAGGCTCGTTAAGTGGTCTGTAGAGCTGGAAGAATATTATATCCACTACTTGCCTAGGCCCGATATTAAATCTCAAGCCCTATCAAATTTTATAGTTGAATGCATCGTCCCGGTATCCGTTATTCAATCAAGTGCTTCACCTTCTCTTTCATGCTGGACGTTATATGTCGATGGAGCTTCTGGAAGTTACGGGGCTGGGGCTGGAACTTTATTGATCTCTCCACAGAAGATTACTCTTGAGTATGGGCTCCGACTCAAGTTCCCGGCAACAAATAATACTGCAGAATATAAGGCTCTCATTACTGGATTGAGATTAACAATTGACTATGAGGTGTAGAACTTGGTATTCCACACTGATTCACAGTTAGTCGCCTCTCAGGTTGAGGGAGAATTTGAAATCCACAATTAGCCCAGTATTGTCGCATTGTGAAGTTACTCTTGACCCTCATAAGAGTATCAGATCATACATATTCTCCGAGAACAAAATACGAGAGCAGATACTCTTCCCAAACTTGCTACATCAATAACGGGAGATGTTTATAAAAGAAAGTATATCGAAGAGATACACTTTCCAAGTATTCAAGGTCCGTGGGTTATACAATTAATCGATGAACCAAGAGAGATGTCTTGGATCGATCTTATCTTGTCTTTTTTACAAGACGGGGTACTACCTGAAGAACCCATGGCAGCAACACAACTTCGGAGACAAGCAACAAATTTTATCATTATTGGTGACGAGTTGTATAAGCGCTCCTTCACTGGACCGTATCTCAAGTGTCTCCCACCTTCTGAAGCTGATTACGCACTCCGAGAAGTTTATTCAGGGGTATGTAGAGAACATTTGGGAGGAAGAGCGTTGGCTTACAAAATTATGAGACAAGGATTCTATTGGCCTACAATGAAACACTTAAGTTTACACAAAAGTGTGAAAACTGCTAATTACATTCTAATCTCACTCATACACCCGCTCTGGAGCTTGCATCACTCTAGAGCCCCTGGCCTTTTACCCAATGGGGAATTGATATAATGGGACCTTTCCCAATAGCCAATGGACAACGAAAATTTATTATCCTGGCTGTAGATTACTTCACTAAATGGGTGGAGACAGAACCTCTAGCTAAGATTACTGAAGCAAATGCCAAACAGTTTCTATGGAAGAATATAATATGTCATTTCGGCATTCCTGCAAGAGTTATCACAGACAACGGGATACAGTTTACTGGGAAAATCTTCACTTTTTTTGTAAAGATTTTTATATTCATCTAGTCCACACAGCTGTCGCCCACCCTCAGGCAAATGGGCAAACAGAAGTCACAAACAGAACAATTTTGAAAGGACTAAAGACTCGTCTAGGGAAGGCTGGGGGGCATTGGGCTGAAGAGCTCTCAAATGTCCTCTGGGCTTATCGGACCACTACCAGAACTCCTACAGGGGAAACCCCTTATAACCTCCATTTTGGTACAGAAGCAGTCATACTGGTTGATATCGGAGTCCCTAGTAATAGAGTTCAGACTTTTGACTTCAGTAAAAACGAGGAGAGGCCTAGAGCAAACTTGGATTTCCTCCTAGAAGTAAGAGATGAAGCCTCACTCAGAACCACTGCATACCACCAAAGGATCGCTCGTCACTACAATCGAAGAGTGAAACCTCGCCCTATCTCTATCGGGGACTTAGTTCTACGAAGCATCGAAGCCGCTGGAAAAGGCCCTCAGCGTAATAAGCTCTCCCCCCTCTGGGAGGGTCCTTATTTGGTGGCGGCTATGGTAAAGCCTGGAACCTTTAAGCTGAAGGATGCTAATGGAAAAATCCTCCCCCGAACTTGGAATGTGGGCAACCTTCGCAAGTACTATCAATATGAGTTGATATTAATATTTGTTTGATGTTATGTTGGTGGTAGTGTTTATCTTGCGTTATGTCCCCTCAAGTAGTTATGCTTTGTATCTTTCGAGTTTTTCATGGAAGAATTTATTTTCTGTATCCCTAAGTTATACTTGAGAATTATTGTATTATTTTATATAATGCAGTAATGTGATATTCACTTTATCGTGATATTGTCTCTTCTCCTCAAACTCTTTTTCTGTGATTCGTGCAATATACAATCTACATTGTATCTTAATCACTAGATGATTAATCCAAGGGGGATTCGATCCGACCTCTTCCATACAGGTTAAAAATCATTAAGCAAATACTTTGATTAACAACCTCAGATAGGTCAAGATATCCAAGGAGGATATCTCTCACGCTCGCTCAAGTCAGAAAAGTTCTCATTAAAATAAAACTTAGTCAAGTTTATACACATATGAGAAAAAGAAAAAGAGAAACTCCAATAATTTCATTATATATCACTGAACATCGAGTGCATCATATGAAAGCAACCACAACAAACACATATACTCATCACAAGAAATAAAACAAACTAGTACAATCAACATCAAAATACTCCTACAGGATATACATATCATCCTCCTCTTCCTCAAGGGAAAAAGCCTGCTGCAACTCACTTTCTAGTTCTTTACCACCAGAGTCTGAAGAAGGATCACCAGAAGCCTGGCTAGGAGTCAACCCCTCGATCTCCGCTCCAGTCTTATGCTGCACAGCACGTACACCCTTCATAAAACCTCTGATAAAGCCATCCTCTGCTCACTCTGCCTCCAAAGCCTTCACTTCCACATCATAAATATGATTGCAAGCTTCCTGAACATGATCCTCAATAATTATCTTGAAGGCATAAGATTTCTTGAACTCTTCTATAACTGCAGACGGCAACTGCTAGGCTTCCTTCTCTGACAGCATACTCTGGAGCTTCTTATTCTTAGCTTCAAGGATTTATTGATCCCTCATATGCTGGTTGATCGTTGCCTGTGCCTCCACCAACTCTATATGTAAACGATCTATCTGCTCATTCTGGGAGGAGGCCGAAGTGATCATGTTTGTCAGCTCTGCTCTACACTCTGCAAGCTGATCCTCTACCACCTTCATGTCCTTCACTTTTCCGTCATATTTCTCCTTATATTCTCCCTGAAGGTATTTAACCTTCACAAACTCGTTGTTCCAGTCATTCAAGATCTTATTCATCTCAAGATGCTGTTTTAAATGAAGCAACAAAAATAGGAACATGTAAGAAATATATCGTTTGGACAAATATATATATATATATATACAAAAGGAAAGAAGAAAGGGTGAACTCGCCAACTTCTCAGCCCATCGACGGCCAGTGCATTGATGCTTCAAAACATCTTCAGGAATGTATGACTTGGATGGAGAGACAGGAGGACCTTTGCTGGTGACTGTCAAAATCTCATCTGCCTTCTTCTTCTTTGGTGCCTGTAAATTGCTACCACTCCCTGGTCGTTTGGATTGATTCTTTTGGGGAACTGCTTCTACAGCTTTCACAGATCTTTTAAGCATTTGTGCACTCGATCTTCCTGCTTGAGTATATAATCCCACTTCAAACAAGTATTCTTCATCTATATATCTACTCAAATAACGCACCTCATAATGTAGGGCGTCTAAATCAGGAAGCTTGAGTATCTTCAACAAATCTTCTGCTCTAATGTGAAGGGGGACGGGAAACTCCTTTAACTTTCCCCACTTTTCTTGAAGCTTCCAATCATTTTGCACATAAAAGAAATCACTGATCCAACCTTTCGACGGATCTCGAGTGCAAATATCCAACCACTTGGATCAAAAAGAGATTCGACCCTACACATCACTAAACAGACGTCCCATCCGAGAAAGGCATTCTGCAGAAAGTACCACTCTACGGTCTCTAAAGAGTACGATCAGGCCCATTACGATCGACATAGCCCTGTAGAAAAATTGAGATAAAATCACCCCATAAATAGTCAGAATATCGATCAATTCAGGAGAAGGTGGAAACCGTAGCCTCGCACGCAAACTGAATTCGTACACCGTCACATATCCCGGGGGAGGGAAACGAGCACGATCAGATCTTGCCGGCACCTTCATCACCAGATCGTTAGGAAAATGAAATTTTTTTCTAAATGAGATGAATGAATCTTCAGTGATGGTGGAAATAACATCATCAGTCTTCGGCGTCTTATGAATCTTCTTTGGACCTTCAGATTGGTGCGCAGGACGATCTTCTAAAAGATTTTTAGAGGATGTAGGATCACCCATTTCACTTCCTTTACTAAAGAGGGGCGCAAATCTGAGTAGGAAAAATCACCTACGAAAGACAGCGGAAAGCCTCTAGAGTAGAAAGAAAAATGGGGGAAAACAAAGGAAGAAGAAGGGAAGCCTCTAGCTTCTGTACAAGAGGAGGGGCGCCGAGTCGAGTACGGAAAGTCACCTACTCAAAAACAGTGGAAAACCTCAATTGTCAGAAAACTAGAGGGAGAAAGGAAGAAGGGGCGAGTTTCTCCTAGGCTCTGGGGGGTCTATTTATAGCATTTTTGAAAGGGGGGAGGATTCCAAAATTTTATTAAATTTCCTGAATTTTTTCAAATTTTTTTGAAATTTTTTGGGCCCCACATGAAAAAAAAATTTAAACATAACTGCATTCGGTTAACCGGCTACTATTAAAACCATGCGCCCAAGGGGTGTGACGTTCTAGCTCCTGGCGGCTATGCATGCGAATAAAAAGTCATGCATAAATATTTTTCATGTTATGGGCGATATATTCAAACTAAAACCTTGCATATTAGTTCTATATAAGTACTATTCAAGTATCTACTTTTCAGGAATGATAATTACGATGCTGCCCTCTCATGCCAAATGAGATACTTAAAGAACTCTCTTTTTAAAGAGAGCAATGATCTTCCAATATCCAAATAAATCAAGTTGCTCCATTTCAATTGGATTGAATGGATTTAGATAAATGTCAATATGATGGAAAATCCACATACTGATACAAATCTACAAATTTATTTGTAAATTTTGCAAAAATGAGTTTCATCCCCGAGATCCAAATCGGACATTTTTAGGGTCCACGAAATTATTTTTCAACGTTTCAGATCCAATTTTGATATTTTTGGAGTTCAACGGAGCTTCTATGGTCAAGTTTGAATAAGCATTTAATTTTCAGAACGCAATTTTTTGCGATTCGACCAGTGTGAAATGCTAACACCTATATTTTCGGACTCATCGAGCTTTGACGTCCAAAAATAGGGGGACAACTGATATATCATCAAAAAATTATCTTGATCGGGCACGAATCTCGAGACAAAATCAAGCCGGAAACTTCAAAAATTAAATCTGGAATCATCTGAACTGCAATTTCAGTAAACTTATAGTCGAACTGAGCGCCTCGGAAATACAAACCCAACGACACCAAATTCTACTCAATCCGAGCCCAAATGAGTCCAAATCAAGGACCCGAAGCGCTATTAGAAAGTTCATACCGCAATTTGAGTTGCCAAACGGTTTCCAAACATGACGAGCTTATAGTCGAATCGAGGGGCTCGACGAGACGAATCCAACGAGCCCAAGATCGCTGAATTCCGATATCATTAAGACCATCAAATGTCTGAGGAACGGTCCACGATCAAAGGATTCAATATCGGCCGTTCATCCGGATCACTCCATGTTTGCGCCTGATCCCTCATCTATTTACGGGCTATGCCACTCCAGAAAATCTATAAATAGACCCCTCATTTTCTGTTGAGGGGGACCCAAGCAAGAAGAAGAAGAAGAAGGGAAGAAGAAGAAGAAGAGAAGGATATGAGGGAATAACTCCTCCTCGACCACCGCCGGAACTCTGCCTGACGCCCGAGTAATGCCGGAATTTTGCCGGACGTCCGAGTAACGTCGGAATTCTTCCCAAGTGAAACCAGAATTCATCCCGACCTCCGAAGGACGCAAACGTTCCGCCTGATCTCCAAGTGATGTCGGAACTCTGCTTGACATTGTAATTGACTTACAATCCTAAAGAGATTCACTATATTCTGATCGTTCTAAATTTTAAGGACGATTCAGCCTTCTGTATTCCAAGCAAACACTAGTGGAACCTTTTCAACTGGGCGTGGCCCCATGATTTTTTCCCTTTCCAGGGTTTTCCACGTAAAAATCCTACTGTTCTTTTTATCTTCTGTTTGTGTTCTAAATATTCGTACGACGCTAAGACGAAAAATTTATAACTCTATCGCCGTGTATATTCAAGTCCACAACAAAAAGAAATAAGTGCACAAAGATGAAGTCTATTATAAGAGGGGTTGGGTCAATAGAGATCTATCATTCAAAGTTAGTTCATAGAGAACCTAAGGGAGCTTCAATTTAACAACAATGTCTTGAAATTCTTTCTAAAGAGACATTTCCCATATTAAGGTGCAATCATATAAAAGTTGAAGGAGTCCACAAATTAAAAAATGGAGAAGCAGCCAAAGAGTCCACTGACATCCAAGAAGCAATGAGATCATCTCTAATATTTAAATTTTTTTTTTAATCATCTCTAATATCTTTGGGAGGGAAGGCAATAAAGAGGGAACATGTTTATCTTGAATGCAGCAGATATTGAGTTTGACAGAAGAAATACAATCTCTAATCGTTTGATGTTTTACTCTGGAGACAAATACACTAATAGTTTAGGTGCCAATTTTCATTAAGCGAAAGAAGATGTATAGAACCAAAAGATCATAATTAAAAAGAAGAAAATTTAGGAGAACTAAGAACTGCACAGGGCCAAAGTAAAATGCAGGCTTCAGTTGTCACACTCCAGGATCTATATTGTAAGAATTATATTTGTCTTTTAGTTTAAACATTTAATTAGAGATTACCAATGAACAACAAAAAAAAAAAACATGATTATATTTTTTTCTTGTCCAGAGCCTCATATCATAGGATCTTTACCCTTTCCTGAAAACATGTAAAATCATATAATGAGCACACAACTCAGCAAGTAACTAAAATCTTATAACAGAAATCAATGCAAAATAAAAGAGGAAAATATGCTTTAAATTATATAAGAAAATATATACATCAATGTCTATAATGATTATCTATATCAATTTATCTTTTTATAATTCATCACATCTCAATCTATTATATTATCAATCAGAATACCAGTAATAGTCAATAGTACTAATACCAGTAATAATATTAGTATAATAATCAATAGAGTTAAATAGTGTTAATGACAACCACAATATTAGTGACAGTCAAAATATTAGTACAGTGTTCATAACAGTGTCGGTATCAGTATTCAGATATTCAATGAATGTATCTTAAGGATATTTTGCTCCTACACTTTGACTCCCAATCAGTCGCCCTTATAACTCCCAAATGAAAGAAAATTTTAGTCCTGCGCTGTTGTTGCAACTTATATTAATGACTTTCAATATGACTATACAAAAGTAGCTTCAACAAATTTTTATAAGTGCCATGAAGGGGTGAGATAAAGTAGTTAAGTTATTTAGATGGTAAAAAAGATAAGCTATTCTTGGCTGAGAAAACTATATGGTTGATTTTAAGCTTAAGCACTTATCTTTAACAGATCTTGACAAATTATCAGTAAACGTATATGTGTTAATTTATGATTAAGATTAGTTAATCATGATTATATGCTAAACAATGATTAATATTTCAGGAATAATTAAATATCACCATTCACAGTTAAATAAAATTATCGAAGAGATACAACATAGACGCCATGGGAGATCATATACTTGGAAAAACGACCTCTCAATCCATGCAATAGATGAATCAGTAAAAAAAAAAAAATCTCACAATATACATGGCCAAAATAATTAGTAACAATTCAATGTAATACAGGAGCAGAAACATCATCAAAAACTTAGGTGGTGAGAAGAAGATGAGTTGGGGGGAGGATCTACACAATGAGGAAGATGAAGAAGCAGATTGTACTAGCCAAAAACATCGACACAAAAAGGGATTTGAAGTGGCACACCTCATGGTGAAAGAAAAAGAAGACATGGAAGAGAGACCCTAAGCTGAAAAAAACTTCCCTTAAAACACTCAATAAACAAAAGCTGAAATCCATCACAAAAGGTATACAAAAAACTTTGGAAGTCAGTATCTATCCTAATGTATCATTAGATGTAATATTGCTAGCATTTGCCTGTATTAATCATAGTGATAAAGGAGTATAGCGTGGTTCAAAAGGCCTCCACGTACATCAAAAACATTTGTACCATCCCCTCTTATTGATCTAAACTGTGGAGCATAGCTGCAACTCAACTTGTTGTTCGCAAATTGTAGACATTCCTAGCTTTGAAGATGACCACTCAACCTAATTTGTCCCCACTGATTGAACTCTTTTACATCACTTATGAAGTATTCCAACCAAATACAAAATTTATACAATGAAAATAAAAAATAGTTGGCTTCCTATCTGACATATTTGCCTGCATAATGTGGCTTTAGAACTGTACTGAGGAAAATGAAAAGATAAATATTAAAATGAGTTGCTTATATACTTGTATTTGTGGTTATTGAATTGTGGTATGTTGCCTCGTCCTTGCTTTTGGATGAAAAATAGGGTTGGTTGGTAATATGAAGATAAGGCTTGTTAGATGAAGCTTATCCTGGAAGAAAATATTGTGGGATTAATTAACAAGGAAAGCTTGTGGTCACTTACAAGTTGATCTTGTAAGGAATCTGATTTTGACAAATATCATGTAGTGCATAGCTTATGCTTCCATCTTTATAGCAAACTTTAAAGAAAGGTGATCTATCAAAGGAGAAATTATTGGGAGTATATAACGCCAAAGAGATATGTGAAAATTCAATTGGGAGGTTCTACACGGCTGTGTACAACCTCTTTATTGGTTATTTGAACGTATGATGTCCACTCCTAAAAATTTTATTGGAAAAATAGAGTTCTCGTCTATTTTGATGACTATCAAATACACGGATCATTAATATCATGCAAACAATAGGATGATATGCAATTTTTCAAATCTCAAAGTGTGTAAGTTTTTTAGTCAAAAATTCATGTATTAATTATAAGATCATCCGGACTTCATTTTCAATAAACTTATAGTCAAAACAATGTATTCGAAGAGACAAATCCAATAATACCAAGAGCACTTAGATCCAAATTCAAATAGACTTACATCAAACACTCAAATATATAACTAAAAGCTTCTTGATGTCATTTGAGGGATCAACCACTCTCCAAAATTAATATACTTATTGTTGAAGGGAGCATGTCAACTAGGTGAAACAGACAAGTTATGATTACTTAATTCCAATCTCATTAAGGCACTTAGATGTCCAAAAAATGCATTTAGCATAATCAAAGACAATTTACGTAGACTATTATTTGGACAGTCCAAGATTCTAAGATGCTAGTAGAGATGAATAAAATGCCCTCCATTGAAATCCATAATGCTCATGCTTTTATATATTTAGGGAGTATTTTTAAGGGAGAGAAATATGGGATTAGTAGAGAATTCTAGTGCTCTACCCATTGTCCCCCACCTTCCATTGATTGGCATCAACTCCGGCATTAGACCCCCCCCCGATGGCTAGTGACCAACCAAAACTCACCTATGACCAAGCCGATTGCATACATTCACCTGACTTCTTACATTTCTCATTGAGCCTGACGCCTAACAAAAGCCGATGTCCATCGCCCATCTTTTAACTCCCCAAATCTCCTCTTGTCAAGAGAACAACCAAATTGATGTCTATAGTCGCCTGAATCCCCAAGTTCAATACCTACCAATGGATGACACATGTCCTCATTAGCCACCAGCTCCAAATAGCTACCTTTCAAGAAACTCAAATTCTACATTTTTAAAATACATGCATTGTAAAAACATCTTACCAAATAATCTCACAGATTTTTACCATCCCAAGTCTCCATAATAATGTATTTTGCTTAAACTTTGTGCATCTGATCATAAGATTGTTTTAAAGGGACCCACCTTACACAATGCACTAAAGAAATGAACGCATGGATTACAATAACTCAAAAACTCTTCCTCCAAATACTCAATCAAATGACTAACTAAAAAGTCACTATTTTTTGGTTCTTGTCTTACAATAGAAACTTAATTAATCGGATGTCTTATCTAAATCATTATCCACTCCTTAATATTGCATGAGAACTTGTGGTTAGCCTTAATATGATGCTAATCAATACTTTAATGAACAAACCACTTAAAAGCGAAGGTCCCAATCATGTTCATAAAAGTTGGTAAGAATCCACCATCTGTGATGTATATATCTTAATCTCTATCCCTTCATGTTCACATGATTTCTTGCTTTGAAGCCTCCTATTAGCTTAATTTCAAGCACATGAAAGAGAAATATTCCATGTAGTTGTGATTTTCACTTGAGCCTTTTCAGAAGAGACTTTAAGCGTTGCTTTGCAATGGTAGCTAGTTTGTCACATGCTCATTATCTTAGCTTAGAAGTACATTAGGTGTCATAACATGATTTTGTCTGGTCCTGAAATTATTCTATGAAAAATAGTGTTTTTGAAACTTATTCTATAGATTTTTTTCTTCAAAAAAAAAAAAAAAAACTTACAGTTCTTATATTCCAGCAAATCTGATTAAGAGATGTTGTTTTTTATTACAAAAAATTTTGAAAAATAGCTAAAAAATTATTGGAAAAAAAGACAATTCTAGAAAAATATAAAGATGAAAGATTATTTCAGATGCACTTTAGTTAAACACAAAACAAACAACAGTTGATTGCACAATAGAGAAAAATATCTTTTGCTGTGTGGTATCAGAAGTCCTGAAAGCGATAATGCAATTTTCGACTAACTTTCAGGATTGATGTTTCCATCTATGGTTGGAAGGTTAATTATGATGCCTCCACAGCTGTTTGTTTGGACCAATTTCTGAAAGTTATTATCATACCCACCAAAGCAACCAAAATCAAGCTGTAGCCTCAATCAAATTTTCACATTATCAATAACATTATGGGCCCAGTAATTGCTTATAAACAGCAGATAGATTATAAAAATAAACAAAAATTAAATTTCTGTTCATACATTTTGTATGATACTTTTCAATAATGCAGAAAGTTATGAAGCTCATTGATTAAACTCGCTCATGCTTAGTTCAGCTCATCAAATAATTTGTTGGTTTTAGCTTAATTTGGAATGCCATAGGCTGAAGGCATTGGGATTTAAGCTTCTCTGTTCCTTCTAGTTTACTCTGTCAATTCAAATGATGCTTTTTGAGAAATGAACACTGAAATGTAATTTTATTCTAAGTCTACTTCCGTTCATAGCTGGGACTCTCATCATGTTTACTGTCTTTGGACTAAGAGGCTTCTCATTGTACTTAGTCCAAAAACTTTGGTGGATTTATTCTAAGGGACGTGTCTTCTTGGTGCTCTCACTTTAGATATCTTTTGCTTGGAGATTTATCTTTTTTAAAAGATTATTGGAAATATTAAGAGAGAATTATGCATGTTTAGCTCATGAATATTTGATCATCATAAGAGTTTTTGAAATTCAGAAAAAAAAAATTATTACTATACAGCTTATTCATTCTCTTTTCATTTCCTTGGTGAGGTCATCATTTATTAGGGATTATGTAGCTGATTATAATTATTGTGCGCCAGAATAATTATTATGATAGAAAGAGTTTATCATTTTAATATTGAACAAAAATTTTGTGTATGTATGGATAGGTAAGTTTAGAGCAATTCATAAAAGACTAAAGATTCTTTATATGAAAAAAGGAAAGGAAAAAATCGCTTATTTGACCCAATTAAAATGATTCAACTAGCATTAGTCATATATTAAAAATGATGCATTTCCTTCTAACTAAGAAGTATATTAGGTGAAGATATGGGCACAACCAAAAAAGGCGAACTTTAGCTTTGGCAGCCTAACTGGTGACACCAGGTGTTAGTAATGGTGGCGACATCGAGCATTAAAATTGGTGGTTGCATTAGTAGGGACAGTGAACATTAGTTTTGTTGGTGATAACGGGTGTCGATGTTGTTCTTAATGACTTGCATCCATTTTGTTAGTGATGATAGGTGTTGACCTTTTTGACAATGATATATTTAGCCCATGTTAGAGACTCGAATAAGTCAAATTGATGAGGAAATGTTGGACAACTCTTCCAAAACTACCCATGGAAATTCGACACTTTAATCCAAATATAAATGCAATATGTACATCACAACTCTTCTTATAAACTAGTAATATCTTTTTGAATGTTATGTGTAGTTAACTTTAAATTCTTGAGATTATTTTTTAGCACCACGTTATTTATATCTTCATTATGTTTGGCCAAAAATAGCATTTGTTTAAGAAATTTTCTTAATTTTAAGATGTATAGGACTCGGGATGTCCAATCATAGTCTCAAAAGAAACATCACATAATGAACAAAAGAATTTTTATGAGTACAATATGCAACAATAGCTCGATAAGATTACTTCTAAATGGCAAAGCCAATATGTTGACTCTAATGCAGCTCAGCTTGATATGTTGGTGTTTGAATGGAAAAGGTAGAGTTTTGAAAACATAATTTTCTTTGGGAGAATTTAATTTTTGGAATTTTAGTTTTGAAATTGAACAAGTCATTATGAATGATATATCACCTCAGGAGATGAACATATCATTCCCTAATAGGTTCAGATTGCAAAACTGCAAATTCATCCTGATTATCGCAATTAAACTCAGGGAAGGACAACATATGACCCTGGAGGGTCAAAATAGGGTGAAAATGATGTTGGATCGAGTATTTGACTGTAATAATCTGGATAAGGGATCATTAATTTCATAATCTAATTCATGATAATAGAACGATATATCCTTACGAAGAAAAAAGATATCGTTTACTACCAATTATTTGAAAATGATAGTAATGATCGTTGTATTTGATTTTTCCCAAAGAGAATTAAATAATTTTTTGAAAAATTGATCTGGGTTTTGAAATCTCCTACAAGCGCAAGCCCTCGTAGTTAATTACATCGTAGGAAATCAGAGTTTCCTATGAATACTCTCGATTAAAATAAGGGTAAAAATTTTATTTAGAATAGATTGATATCAAGGGAGGTGAGGATTAGAAATTCAGCTGAGATTAGATCAAATTGGATCACTTATTTCTGGAGGTTAAAAGAGGAAAGGTAGGAGGTGTTTGGGATTCTAAAATAATTTAAAAATACCTCAATTTATCCTATATGTTGGGGTTGAATTCCGGATTGAATGAGATTTAATTTGAGTTGTCGATTTTATTAAAAAGTTGGGATTCAATTCCTGGAGATTGAGGTCTTATAGTCTGAACCGGCCTCAAAACATAAGTCTAAATTGGGCACTGAAAATCAGCAACCCGAACCTAGCAAATTCAGTGAAAATCTGGACTTACCCTGGCCTAGATTGGGGAGCCAGCTAACCACCTAAGGGCTTAAATCCATGAGTCCAGTCTTTTATGCAAGAGTGGTAGGGATGTTGTTTAGTTAAGTTTTGAGGAGTTGGGGCCGACATCTAGAGCAGACCCTAATTAGCCCATTGACTTATGTAGGTTAAAATGAAGCTTGAAATAAAAAGTACCCCTTAAACTTAAGGGAAAATTCTATAAGATGGTGGTGAGACCTACAATGCTTTATGGTGCTGAATGTTGGCCATTAAAAGAGAAGCATAATTCTAAGTTAAGTGTTGCAGAGATGAGGATGCTCAGGTGGATGAGTGGCTTTACCCTTAGAGATAGGATACGAAATGAGCATATTCGTGAAAAGGTTGGAGTAGCTCCAGTGGAAGATAAGATTAGAGAGAGTCGCCTTAGATGGTTTGGTCACGTAAAACGGCAGCCTCCCGATGACCCGGTTAGGAAAGTAGAGGTCTTAGATTTGACTTATGTTAAGAAAGGTAGAGGTAGACCTAAAAAGACTTGGTTAGAAAATATTAGAAATGATCTTTCTTTATTAGATTTAAACGAGAATTTGACTTTTAATAGGACACAATGGAGAAAAAGGATTCATGTAGCCGACCCCACGTAGTGGGATAAAGGCTTGATGTTGTTGTTGTTGTTAAATTTGTATCAAATATAATGCATGCTAGTTGGCTCGATAAATACTTAAATCAGAATGAAGTAGTTTTAAAATTAGTCTTAAAAATAAATTTTATCCTAAAGATTGTACAACTTTTTCTTGACAAGACAGCACCCTAATAGGTCAGGTGGCCTACTAGAACCCGTAGGCGGAGAGGTGCCTAACAAGAAAAAGAAGGTATCAAAATGTATTCATGAAAAACTCTCGACGGTCTCGAACTTACTTGTTAAATCGTTAGAATTTCTATGGGAGCTTAAATATTTTAATTTAATTAGAGTAAAAAATTTTTGTTTGTGCCCTCACGAGCCTCCGATCCATCAAGACTAAATCAAAATCAACATGCAATTAAAAAAAATATTCATAATTAAATAAATATTGATTAAATATTCAAATATTTAAATAATTAAAATTATTTAAACATTTAAAATATCTTAAATTAATCTAATTTTTAAATTAAAATAACTTAACATAATTCTTTGATTATTTAAAATATTTTAAAATAAAACTTTAAACTTTCAAAATATTTAATTTAAAATTTAATTAAATATTAAAGTAATTAAATAATTAGAATTATTTAAAATAAATTAAGTTTTTAAATTTGAAATTGATTTTAAATTAAAGTAATTAAAATTCTAAAAATTTTAAGGAATCATACATATTTTTTTTGATTTAAATTGAATTTCTGTTGAATTTTTGAATTTTTATGATAATTAAAAATATTTAAAATAATTTTAAATTAATAAATAATCAAAAATAATTTTTAAATTAAACTAAATTAAATTTAAGATGTTTTCTGAAATTTTGAAATTATTTAAAATGATTTTCTTTAAATTTTAAAAATTATTTATATTTAATCTTAATTAAATATTAATTAAATATTTAAATTAATTAAATTATCTATAAATAATTGAAATATATTATCTTAAATTAAAATATATTAAACTTTGAAAATAAAATATTCTTTGATAATTAAATTTCTTTATTTTATTTAAATTATTTGAAATTTTATAACACTTAATATATTTAAAATACTTAAAATAATTAATATTTTAAAATAAATCTCAAAATAATATTAATATAACCTTAAAATAATTTTTGAAAATTTGAAACAATTTTAGAATTAACCTTATAAAATTTTAAAGATATTTGTTTTAAATCCAATTAAATATTAATTAAATATTAAATATTTAATAATTATTTAAAATATATGTAATATTTTAAAATATTTCTTTTTTTATTTTGAAATTAAAGTATGTTGAATTTTGAAGACTTTAATATTAATGATAATAATTTGGGTTTAATTTTGAAATTCTTAATAATTATTTGGACATTTTTAATAATTAGGAGTATTTAAAATAATTACATATGATTAATATTAAATATAATTTCAAAATTAAATTAATATAAGTTTTAATTATTTTTATGAAAATTAGAGAATGTATTTAAGAGATATTAATTAAATTTTGAAAATATTTTAAGGATTTTTAATAAAATATTAATTAAAAATATTAATTATTTGATAGTTTAAATGTTTTAAAATATTTAAAGTATTTTAATTTAATATTAATTTTAAATTAAGTGTATGAAAATTTGAGATTTTTGATATATCGCATTAAAATTTTGAATTAGTATTTAATTTCTAATAATTTTTTAAATTTTCTGAGTAAAGAAATATTTAAAAATTAATTTGGAATTAATTAAAATGTTTGGCGACACAGGTGCCGGTGGAATGACATGTGTCGGCTATTGATTCGCCCATCCAAACTGCAGCCAATGATTGCCAGTGGTGGCATTAAATGCTGATGATTGCACCGCTGATAATCATCAACATTTAATGTAAAAAGATGGTGGGCCCACACGCTTTCCAATAATTCGAGTCAATGTTGATGGCTTCCATCTAATCTCCCCCTAATTGGAATCGACGGCTGCGATGCCGTCGTATAGTTGCGGTTAAGATCAACCGCGAAATAACGTAATATGAGGCGTTGAATAGAAGATCAACGGCCGAGAAAATGTTCAGTTCAACAGAAACTTGTATTAAACCCTAGAATAGAAAAAAAAAAGAATCATTCTTGACATCTACTCAATAAAATCTCGTGAAATTTGAAATATAGATTATACGGGTGAACATAAATTCTGGGGAATGAATTTGAAGGTCTAATAAATACTTAATGAAAAGCTAATTTAAACTAACTGCTATGACCTAGGGTTTAAGTTTTAAGAGAATCTCACCGATGGATTTTGATAATTTTTGAATCTCTAAAACTGTGATTTGTCCACGTACAAATCCCTAGTTGAAACCACATTTCGAAATGCATTGGATCAAGAGATATGGAGCTTGGACGGATGTAGCTTAACTTCGCCTAAAAGTTCATCGTCGGTGGCTTACAACGGCCGAATTCAACTTGGGGAATGTTGAAGAGACTGTGGGGAGCTCAAATGAGAAGAGAGAAAGCCTGGAGGGAGCTGGTGTAGTGAGAGAAGGTGAGAGTTCGAATGAGCTCATTTTTAGTGGTTTTCCCTATTCAAACAATCCTAAGCCTATCAGACAGTCCTGATCGACTAGGAGATTTGCTAGGATGTTGTCATGTGCCCAAGGGGTGGTTGGAAAGCTGGAAGAGAGGATAATGCAAGGACAAGGGTGTAGAACCTTCTTTCGGTCCCCACTTGTACATGGGAGGATTAGGGCTGCTTAGACTTAAACCAAGGTTTAAGGTTGGCTTAAGATATGATTAGGAAGGTTCTAGAACATGATAGAGGAGCTAGAGTGAGGAGAGTGGGCTTGGACTAGGCCATTTGACCACTTAAGCCCATTAGAAAGGTTTGTTGACTATGTTGACTAGTCAACTAAATGTGTTGACTATTGAGGTGGCCTAGAAGGAGTCTTAAGCTGGTTGGGTTATTTCAAAAATGGTTTAAAATTAAAAAGGGTTGGGGTTTGAATGCATGAGGAAAGTTTGGCCAAGTAGAGTTAATTGACTTGGTCAACTCTACTTAGACTTGATTAACAAAAGACTAGGATATGTTTATATTGTGGATTGGAATGAATTTGAAGCTTGATAGACATTGGATAACTTAAGTTGACTAAGGGTTGCATATGGATAAGGATTTGACCAAAAGTTGAAGTTTAACCAAGTCAAACTAACGGTGATTTGACTTCAAATAAATTTGAATGGATTTAACTCATGTTTTGAGATGGGTTTGAGAGCTTGAAGGGTTTGATTTGGTTAAATGGGTTGGGTTGACCCATCTAACCCTTAAGGGGTTATTGGGCCAACCTAAGTTGATTGGGTCAACCAGGTTGACCCAAAACCTCGGTCAATCAGGTTAACCCAAAACCCGAGTTTGAGCTCAATGGGTTTGAAATGATGAATGGGGTCTGATAGAGATGGTTTCAGAGGTCAAAAGGGTTTAAATGGTCAAAATAACCATTTAGGACCTTAAAGGGCCATTGGGTTAACCTAGGTTGACTTGGTCAACCAAGTTGACCCAGGGGCTGGCTCTTGGCTCAACAGATTTGAAATGATATTTTGAGTCTATTGGGTGGTCCATGGTCTGGAGAAGTCATTTCAGTCAAATTAATTGTTTAGATCCTAAAGGGTCTATTTGGTCAACCTAGGTTGACTTAGTCAACCAGGTTGACCCAGGGCCCGGGTTTGAGCTCAACAGGTTTGGTTTGATATTTAAAATCAGCTGGAAGTGGTCTCATGCAAAGAGGAGGCCATTTGGATTGAAGTGGGTATTCAAACCCCTAAGGGGTACTTGGTGAAAATTGGTTGACTAGGTTTGAATCCTATGCATTTTTAATGGGGTTTAGGATGCATTGGAGGAGGTTTTGAGGTTTGATTTGATTGGGTCATATTAAAGTTTGGAGAAAACTTCAAAATTACCGTTAATTGGCATTTTGGTCATTTTGACCCGAGTCAACTGGGGGTCAAAGTGGATCCACCAAAATATAGTTTATTGCTCCACATATCATGATCAAGGGTCTGGATATAGTTAGAGGCTTTGGAGAAGGCTCCAAGGTCAAATTCTACTAAGACACATGTCTAGTGGAATATACCATAAATATTTAATAGTTTTACAATCTTTGGATTTCAATTCAATTTTTTGGGATTTGAGACCTTAGATTGTGCTCAAATTTAGGGTGTAGACCCTAGGGTCATGCTTAATGAATATGTAATTGATAGATCATGATTTGAGGGTCATTTGACTGGTTTGAAGTATTTAAAAAATTAGTGGAAAAGGTTTCCAACACAGGGCCTTTGAACCTTGGATTTTGGTTTGGATTTCTAGATTTGATATGGATTTTGGATTTAGATGCTTGAATTTGAATTATCCAAATCATTGACAATCATTGAATGATCATAAATGATTAGATATGATTGAAGCTAGATCAGAGGCAGGATAAAGGTTTAAACTTGAATTGAGATCTGGATAGGTTTAAAGTTTGGATAGGTTTGAAGTCTGGGCTTGATTTGAATATGGATTTATTTAAGATTTGGATTGATCCTAGGGTCTGGATAGATATATGGTCTAGATAGATCCTAAGGTCTAGACAAATCCTAGGGTCTGGATTGGTCCTAATGACCTCACACAAAAATGAGGTCAACAGTTAGTTGAGAGCTTTGGTTACCAACTAAGTTGTCTTAGGATCAAAGCTTGCATATGTGATGCATGTGAGAGTTTGCTTTAATTGACTCAAAAGTCTCAAAAAAAATATGTTGACTCTATTTCATTAAATCCTCATAATTTCATTGCACGTAATTATGAGTGTTGTTAGGGTTCCAACCTGGAGTTCAAATCAATCATGCTTTTGCAATATGAAAAACATGTTTGTTAAATGCCTCATCATCCTCTTTTCCTCTTCCTTCTACTATTACAAGATAACTACATAAAAAATATAATTTATCTTTATATATACTATACTCTAACCAACTAAAGCACCTATCAAACCAACTATGATTAAAATGCTTATCTTTGATTCCAAATTTACTTCCAGAAAAGTCATAATTGTGAGGCTGACATACCTCTTTTTACAAGTATGATCTTCAAACTTGTTCTCAAATATTATGATTTTCTAAACATATTTTTCAATTTTCCAATGAATTAATCTCCATTGGACTTCATTTTTTATTTTTTTTCTTTGTCATTTTCTTTTATTTCATCTAAATTTTTTGATAAATGTGATTTTGATGACTTCTTTAAAAATATTTCCCATAAATATATGAACCTATAAGTTGAAACAAGTTTCATATGAAATAAAAAACCAAGGAGCTCTAAGATTTTAAACTGAATGAAAATCATTCAAAAAGGCAAATGAAAAATGATCAAGATGAGACTATCTAAAAGATGAAAACCATAAAAGTTTTTGCTGAAATTAATAACAATAGGTTTATAAATTTCATTTGAATGATTGAAGAAAGCGAAAACCCAAGAAAGCTAAAATGGGTTTAATCAACAATCATTCTAAATCATTTTAGTTGATAGTAACTATTCAAGTAATCTGAAATTGGTGTAATAAACAATAGAAAATCATAAAATTTTGGCTGAAAAAATTTTATTTATTTATTGTTACATCTACAATTACAATGATGATTTTGAAATTATGTAGATTGTAGTTAGCCATTTTGCACTCTAAGTTCGAATGTTCGATCAATAAGGAGGTCGAGCATTTAGGGCATCACATGGGATAGTGGGGATTGGGAAAATATACAATTTTGAATTGTTTGAGGTTGCCTACGAATGATTTTTTTTTGTGTGAAATACTTGTGAAAGAAATGCACTATAAGCTGATGGAATTGAGAGTGCTTAGAAAGGAAATGAATTACTCATTATTAAAGAGGCAATAATTTGTAACCCCCCGCACTAGTGTTTTTTACCGAACATAATTTTTAGCATAAACTATGTATTTGTCAGTGCCTAGCCTATAAATAATTAGTCTAATTTAGCTTGACCTGATCAAATTGGTTTATGAGCATGAGAAAAGTGATTTCATTAACCTCTTGACATTGAATTTCCTTTTTTGTTTTAATTAGTTAAATTGATTCGTAATTTATTTGAATTAATCCTAAAATGACTTAGGCCATAGAACAAATTGGACTAGACTAACCTAACCCTATGCTCCCCTTTCTCTTGTGGACCTAATTCCATGCAAAGAAGATGCTTCACTAGAAAATAATACTAACATCGAGTGTTAGGGTTTCCATGATCTAGTCCCACAATATTGATTGGCAATACACTTCTTATTGTGGTCTAAATGTTGGCGGTATTCCCTTATTTTTTTTGCAATAGATAATAAAATCTTCATACGATCTCTAATTTTTTTTAGCTGCCAAACTCCTCCAAACAAGCTATTTAGTAATCTTTTTTTTACTTAAATAAAAAGTTTTATCTTTTTTCCTTCTTAAAAAATGTAAGTTCATATTTTCATTTGTTTTGATCGCTGAAACATCGTCCCTCGAGCTTTTCTCTATCAATTTGGTGGACAAATTTCTATATCATATATTCTATATGACTCTGCTCTATATCCTCTCTCTCTCTAGCATTTTCTAATTTACAATTAACATTAGGTTGCTCATATTAAGTGTTACAACCGTTACCTAAACATAAGGGTGTGTTGGTGGTGTTGAAAGCGGGCTTTGAAAAGGATTAATTTTCTTTCAGAAATTTAAAATTGACGTTGAAATTTAATTCTAAAATCAAACATCCCATTAAAAAAAGTATACCACCTCAGGAGGTAGAGATAAAATTTTTGAGTGGGGTTCAGATGTGGAATTAAAAATCCTGTCTTAAATACTGTAATCGAATTTAAGAGATAACTTTATATGACCCTGAAGGGTTGGAATGAAGTTTAACTAAATATCTAGCTACGATAGTCCAGAAGGATTATCGTTAAATTCATATTCAAAGTTTTATCAATAAAGGATATATCTCCCCAAAAGGAGAAAATATCATTTGTTGCCAATTCTTTAAATATAACGATCATCAATGATTTAATTTTTTTCCAAAAAAGACTAATTGAGTTTTAAAAATTGATGTGGGTTCTAAAATAACTGTAAAAATTCTGTTTAAGGATTTCAAGGATTGAATATCAAAGGGGGGTGAATTCGGAGTTTAAATATGGATCAGATTAAATTTTGAGCAGTTATTTTTGGAGTCGAAGGAAGAGGGGTATGAGGCACTTTGGGATTCTGAAACAGTTCAGAAGTGCCCCGACCTAAGCTAAGTGTTGGGCTTCAAACTTTGGATTGAGAGAGAATTTAGTTGGATTTGATTGATTTATCAGAAGTTCTGGATTAAATTCTCGAAGGTTGGGAACTTAAAATTAAAAATCTGCCCTTGATCCTAGATCTAAATTGGGCACCAGACTATGATGGCCCGAACCTAACTAATGTAATGCAGATCTGGACTTACCCCACCTTGGATTGGGGAGCCAGCTAACCACCTAGATGATTAAAAATCATGGGTTAAGTCATTTTATGTAAGAGTGGTGGGATATTTTTATTAAAGTTTTTGAGAGTTAGGGCCGACATCTAGAGATTGTCTTAAGTGGCCCCTTGACTTATGATGGGTGAAAATACTAAAAAAATGCAATTAAACTTTAGACTCTTTTTAATTGATTTCTAATGCAATGAATGACAATTGACTCGATTAAAATGCATAAAATATATGAAGCAGTTTTAAAAAAGGCTTAGAAAATAGATTTTTTTCCTAAAATGCATAAGCTCCCCTTGATAGATCTGCACCCTCATAGGCCAGGTGATCTGCTAGAACATGCAGGCGGGGAGGTGCCTAACAAATGGAAAGAAAATACAGCTACATGCTATGAGAACTCCCGGCGGCCCCCAGCTTACTTCTTAAAAGTGTAGAGTTTCTATGTTATCTTAATTTTTTTTATTAAAATTTAAACAAAAGAATTTTTTTGTACCCTCACGAGCCTCCGTGCATCTAGGCTAAAATAAAAGACGACACACCAACACCAAAAAACTAAGAAAAGCAGGCAATCCTATATACAATCAAATCAAATCAAACACATTAAATAATCAAATTAATTAAGTAAATATACATAGATAAATTGCCTTGCATATTATAACCCAGATTTACAAAAATTAAAAGTGGCCGGGCACCACTGACAATAACCCGGGTTCTAATCATAATATAGATGCAAGTGACTTTGAGTGGGATACTCTTTGTCTTCAACTTCTCGGTCTTCTCCTCTTCGAACTCTTTAGATTCTTCATGACTGGATACCCGAGTGGAAAAGGGAACTCTTTCCTCGAGGGGAATGCTACTCTTTTCACCTTACGTAATAAAGTGATCCAAATTTGGAGTTCCAAATGGATAAGGATTATCCCCCTAAGGGGTATCCTTTCCTCTTTGAAATCCAAGCTTTGGATCTATGTATCCCAACGCAAATGTGCAACTTTCACAACACTTAACATTCAACAAATTTATTAATATGAAATAAAAATTTTAGACTCTCCTGCAAGGTTATCCTAAGCTGTTAAATATTAAAACGCATCCCAAGCAGTTATATATATATATATATATATAAGTAAACACACTTAGCCATGCTCCTTTTTATTTGGGGGCTAAGCAGTTGAAGCACCTACATCATTTATATTTATAATTTATTTAGCCCCCTTTATTGCTCTACACGAGCATTGTCACTTGAAAAAAATTCAGCGAGCATCCAGATCGTTCCTAACATAAGGGTAATCTAATCACCATCACATTAATTCATAATGTAAAAAGATAAACAAACACATCAATCAATTTTCAATCACAACATGCAATGAAATCTCAAAAAACTCAGCACACAGCAATAAAATAAATACCAGCCTAGCCTAGATCTAGAGTTGGTTGTCCTAGCAAATCATCTAAAGTGTGTGTAGAAGATCGTGTGGCTGGGATAGATCCTAGAATGGGTAATTTGTTGAAATTATCTAGAGTTTGAGTTTGTTAAAGGCTAAAAGAAAAATTTATGCTTGAGTTCAATTATTAATGTGTTAAATCTTAATTTAGATGTATTTTAATTATTCATTGCTACCTTTATTACACACCGAGGCCGTGAAGTTTATTTCACCTTCCTTGGGGCTAAGTTAATAGCCTCGTAGGTATGAGTTACCTAGTAAAAATGAGGGTTGATTAAGTTGATTTAGTTGATTAAAAATTAAGGGTAAATTAATATTAATTAATTTAGTTAATTATTAATTTTAAAGTTAAATTAATTTATATTTTTTATCAACAGGTTCTTGGCGTTGTGCCACCAGGCTTGAGGAACTAGACCTCCTTAAGACACGTAGTCCCGCAGCCCAGAGTAGTCCATCCTAAAAATCTTATCGATGTAGATGAATTAAGAATTTTGATTTAATTAAATAATTAAGATTCATTTGGTTTTGATGTTTAACACTCCATTGAATTCATTCGTGGCGTTGTGCCACCAGGCTCGAGGAATCAGGCCTCCTTAGGACACGTAGCCCCGCAGCCCGGAATAGTCCAACCAATAAACTTTATCTTTGGAGGGGTTGTTAAGTATTTGAGTGTTGTTTAAGTGTTTTATTAATCAACTTAAGATTTTTTAAAATTTTAATTAATTATTGGATTTGTTGGAATTATTTAATTATGTTAATTAAGGGTCTAAAAGTTGACTTTTCAAATTAAAATTAATTTTTAAAGTTTCAGATTTTTAACAAATATTAGACCTTATGATGAGTAGTTAGACTATTAGTATGCTCAATTTAGACTTTCTATAAAAAGTTATGATTTTTTGAAATTTAGCCCTAGATTTGAACTAAGGTTGATCGAAAAGTTGACTTTTTGACTTTGACCAAATTTTGGAGGTTTGATATTTTTAATAAATACTAGACCTTAAATGTAATTGAATGACACTAAGTTTGTTCAATTTGGAATTTTTTACAATTAGTTATGAATTTTCAAACTTTTCTCAATTATTTGAATTTTAAAATTGCTTAATTAGAAATGTTTTGATCATTTTGACCCAAACTCATCACAAACTACATAGAATCACCCCCAAAGGTCAGGAATGACCCATGGGAGTGTTTTCAAGTATTTGGAAATTATTTGGAATTTTTAATAAATTTTAATTAATTAAATTAATTAATTATTAAATTTTGCTAAAAGTCAAATTAAAGTCCAATTAGAGATCTGATGATGAGGCTTTTATTTTTTCTAGGTAGAGGACTAAGTTCTAGTCAGTTTTTGGTATTATTTGAATTTGTTGGACAAAATTTGGATTTATTATATTTTTTGAATTTTCTGGGTCCTTAAAAGGGCTAAAATTTTGGATAATTTATTTTCTAACATAATGACCTCCAAATTCAATAAAATTTAAACCTAAGGTACATGATGTCACTAAGTTTGCTTTGTTTAAGTTTCACCCATATTGGGTATGTGTACAACGCCGTCAGAATTTTTAAAGTTTTCTAGATTTTTTCTTAATTATTTTCCCTAGGTGTCTCTACTGTTCAAATGGGCTTGAAATTTGATTTGACCAACCCTGGTACTCATGCAATCACACCACAAAAATTATGCATCCTAATTCTATAGAAAAGTAGAGTTATGAATTTTCAAAATTTTGGGTCCAAAATGGACCCATTAACTTAAAAATTCACATCACAGAAATATACAGAGCATATGACCCTAAAAAATCATAGTATATGCCTAAGATGCTCAAGAACACTTCACCAAAATTTGGGATCCATTTGATCCCTGGATTGCAAGAAAATTAAAAAAACCTAAATTCAAATAAACTCAATTTTCTCATAATCCAAAGCATCAAATAAATTAAAATTAATTTTAATAATTACTACATTAAATTACCTTTCCAACGGGCCCTAAAACGTCCAATTTGGTGAAAATTTTGATTTTATGTGAATTTTAGAAGATTCTCGGCATTCAAAACAATTTTTTTAATTCAAAATCATGATTAAACGGCGGCAGCAATGATTGCGCCGCCGCCGCCATTTGACACGTGACGGGACACGTGTCGGCACCCGGTCAATCACTTATCCATGTCGGATCCAATGATCCGACAGTCTAAACATGGGGCAGTGGAATTGACGGCCAGAAGGTCGCCACATCGCCCGCCTTGACCACGGGAGATCTCGCGTTCGAATCCCAGGGTAGACGACGTGGTCTACCTTGATATGGATCTTCCGATTTTTTATCAGACGGTCCAGATCTGTCGAGTTCTTCATAGTTCATTTTGAATAGGATATTTTAAATGCCCATATCTCTCAAAATGTTTAACAAAACTTGACGAAATTTAAAACGTAGCTAGAGGGTAACATAATCTTGCAATGCCTGGAGTTTGGAGGCTCCATGCATAGCAAAATTTCTACAATTTTAAATTGAAGTTCTACCTAAAAGTGAGAATATTTTATAATCTACCCAATGGATTTTTGAAATCTTGGGCTCTTTTTACTCCTACTGATGCCTTCTACAAGTTCCCTGAAGACTCCAGAGGATTTTGATGGCTAGATTTGAAGATATCGAGGAGAGATGGTGTTTCTCTATTTTCTTTCTCTTTCTCCACTAAAATGATGATTTTAATGGTGGAAATGGTTAGGGAAGGCTTGGAATGGACTTGGGGAGTGGTGGAGAGTGTTGGAAGCTCTTGGAGAGTTTTGGGGCTGTTGGAGTTTGGAACTTAGGTGAAAATGAGCAAGATGATGGGTTAGGGCAAGTTTTGCCCACTTAACCTTCATGATTTGAAATGGATGGCTTGGATCTCATCAAGGGTGCTTTGGATGCTTGCCATGTGTCCCATAAACTATCCAAAATCAGGAGAAATGGTTGAGGTTGAGAGGGATGGCTTGGCTCAGGTGGTAGTGGTGGGGGGGGGGGACCACACCCCTTTTCTTTCATTTGGCTAAACCAAGCCTAAGCATGGTTTAGGGGGCTAGTTTATGACCTCTTAGGAAAGAAAATTAGTTACTTTTGAGCAGGTTGGGGCAAGTTTGGGATAGGGGAAGGTTTTCCCGTGTGGCATCGTGAGGTGGCCATGACTTGGTCTCATTTTAAGGGTTTGTTGACCCATTGACTTGTTGACCAGTCAATGGTGACTTATGAGGCATTCAATAAGATGTATTTGGCTAGTTGAGCAGTTTGTTAAATGCTTGGAGCAATGGATTTAGGATTTTGGCCAAATGTGTAAGATTGGAGAAGATTTTGGCCCTTCCAATTGGGTTGACCAAGTCAAACCAAGGGAAATTTGACTTGGGGAGTTTTGGACCTGGTGGGAGTGTCCAAACAAATGATTTTTAATTGTTAGATTAGTTTGAAGTGGATTCAAATATTGAAAATAACCATGGTTGGTTTAAGGGTGAATTTGGTCAACCATAGTTGACTGGGTCAACCATGTCAAACCAAAGAGTGGGTTTGGTTTCAATGGATGTCAAATATCATATGAGATTCATTAGAATAGGTTTAAAAAGTTGAAGAGATTGAACCATGTTGAGTTTTGGCCAAAAGTCCAAGAATTCCGTTAAGGGGCATTTTAGTCATTTTGATTTCTGATCAATTTTGGGTTAAACTAGGTCCAACAAAATACAGGTTAATATTTAATATATCGATATCAAAATTCTGGAAGTGATTAAAGGGTTTGGGGGAGACTCCAAAGTCAAATTCTGCTAGATGACAGATCTAGTGGCACGGGTCGTAAATATTTAAAGGTTTTGCAACATTTGGGAAAAGATTCAGTTTCTAGGGTTAAAACTCAAATTTGGAGGGTTGGTCCTAGAGACATGTCTAGATAATATGCAATTGACAGATCATGATTTGGAGTTCATTTGACTGGGTTTCTAGATGACAAAAAGCTTACCCAGAAAGAGTGTCAGGACTTTGGTTTCTAACCCTGGGTTTTGATTGGATTTTTGGATTTGAATTGCTTGATTTTGGATTATCTAAGTCATTTATAATCATTGACATGATTGTAGGTGATTAGATAAGGTTGGAGTTTGATAGGGGGCTGGACAACTCCTGAGGTCTAGAGTCTAGGAGGACCCTGGAGCTTAGGGAGTTCTAAGGTTTAGAAGTTAAAGGAGCTTAGTATATGGATATATGCTAAGTCTTGGATGGGTCTGGAGACTGGAGTGATCTAAGATCTGAACTGATCCTAGGGTTTAGATTGATCCAGAGCCTGGGTAGGTCCAAGGGTTTAAAATTTAAGAGAATCCTAGAATCTAGAAATCCTAGGGTCCAAATTAACTCGGAGTTCTGGGTTGGTTCCTAATGATCTCATACAAAAATGAGGTCAACAGGGTGTAAACAAGTTGTGTCAAGTTTGGGACAGAGCTAACTCGAGCTGGACTTGCTTACCGAATGGTAGTCTAAAACTCATGCTCGATCTTAGCACACTGTAATAAAATTGGGCTTATGATTAACACTTGAGCTCGAGCCAAATTTTTTAAACCCTCATGAAGGGAGTTCTCTGGCATGGATGATAGCTTGCTAGAGATGGAATCAACAAATGATGGAATGAAGAATGGAAGTTATGATGTGGACTAATAATAAGAGCTTTCAAGAAAAGGCATCAATGAGATAGAGGGAAAGTCATGTCGAAGCTCATTGGAGATGGAAATAGCTAGACTAATGAGAAGGGGGTAAGTCATGATGGGAGCTTGCTAAAGAAGGAATGATTTATCTTGAGGCAAGGAGGAGGGGGATTGTCGAGATGGGTGCTCATTGGAAAAAAATGCAATGACCTTTAGTGTTTAATGAAAAAGAGGAGTGTCAAGTACATGACTCAATGATATGGGTCAACTCAAGCATTAAATCCATAATTTTTTATTTTAAAGTTAATGCCTTAAATTAAATACTGGAGAGGAAACATAAATCATGCATTAGGGTATAATTGAACTGACTCATGAACCAATGAGCTAATATGGTTCAAGTTTGAACTTAAGCTTGTATATTATACAAGCTATGGTATAAGCTCGAGCTAAGATTAAAGCTTAATAAGCTTGACTCATGAGTTCACTAACAAGTCTCATTCAATTAGATTCATCTCACTTGCACCCTTAGTTAAATTGCTGCTTAAACTCTAGTTTGAGATTGGTAAGAAAATATTCTAATAGAATCTCTATAGATAATTTTTATTCTCATAATTTTTTATGCATAAATGTGAATGATTACTATTGTTTCATTCTAAATAAGCATCATCCATATTTCATATATTTTTAAGTTGACCCCTAAAATGTTTATGAATTGACCTCCTAGCAAATCATTTGAAAGCACTTTTATTAAATATAAAGAAGGGCTCTAAGAATTTATTAAAATTTTGATTATTAAAAGTCATCATCTATTTGCAAAGTTTTGCCTGATTGGCTGCTACACGATTGTTAAATTTCTAAATATGAATACCTCTACTAGTTTGATCTAATCTATGTTTCTATTTGGATAGATCTTTACCCAATCATTCATATTTTTTAAGCAGTCTCTCTCTTTGAACCTCTGTTTCCCTTGTTTTTCCCTTACCAAATAAACCTCATTGATCAATTCTCCACTAAGACTTTCATTGATGACATGTATGTGACCTTTGACATGACCAATTAGCCTTCTTACTTGAAATCAAGTTGGCCACCTTCTCTAATGTTTAGTTGGCTTCATTCACTGATCCTTCAATTGCCTTCATTAGCACTATGAAGATTGCATTCCTCAAGGAATCTTAAACTAATAATTCATGACTATCCATTCTGCTTTGTTTATCTTTACACCTAAGTGTTCACCCTTCTCATCGGACATATACTATCCAATATCTAATGTTTGACAAAGCTCTACTTGTTCAACCTTTATCGCCTATAATTATGGTGTTTGAAGCATTTGAAGCCCTATATTTAACATTTGATCATTGAATATTAGTCGCTTTCTTCCTCTTTTTTTTCTTTTGTTTGTTCGACCATAATACTTTACCAACTAATTCTCATAAGTACGACCTCCATCACATTAAATCTCACTACATGCATAAATATTGCACATTAAGCCTCCCTCATTATAGGTTTTAATGATTATTTGGTCTCTTACACATGATATGTTGGTGCTCATGTAATATGTTTTATTAATTATTAGATATCTTGTCACCCTCCAGAATCTAATTTGAACGAATTATTTCTTTTTAACTTTTATGTAACAATCATATCTATCTAATTTCTTTCAATCATGAGATGCTAGTAAAAGTAACTTCTATTGATCAAAATATTGTTATACATCTATAATCACTATTTAAAATAATTTATAATACTCATGAGTCATATAAATACAATAATTTATATTCAGACTCATGAATACAAAAGAAGAACTAAAAGTTAAAAAGAAATAAAATAATAATAAAACCTAAGGAATCCTTTAACTGATTAGTCTTACACACCTGATCATCTTTCTTGACCTGAAATCATTTAAACCACATATAATGAGCTAAAATGTCTGGTAAGTCACTAAAATGCTACAACTGAACTCAAAGCATGGTAGGGTTATCAAAATGGATTTTTTGGTCGGGTTCGAGTCCAATCCAAAATTGAACCGCCTTCAACTAATCCAATCCGAACCTAATCTGATTAGGTAAATGGGTTAGGAATTAAGCCCAGACCTGACATTAACCATTAACCCGGGTTGTTAACAGGGCAACAGGCAAGAGAGGGTGCGGGCTAGGGGGCAAGTGCTAGCACAAGGTACACGAAGAAATAAAGTAAGGGTGAGGCACGAGCGTAAGCTGCGTGATGTTAGTGCGAGAATCGGGTTTGATTGTAGGTGTGGGGTGCGAGGACTCAGGGTGCAAACTCAAGCTACAGGCGATGCCAGCACAGCTGCCTGTGTAGGTGTGCAGACGTGTAATAAGGACCCACAGGCAACTTTAAAAAGTGTTGGAGCATGTGCGGGTGCAAGAACATAGGTGGGCAGCTAGAACTCGGGTCAAATTTAAGTTAGCAGATTAACCCGAAACTGACTCAATTTTTCAAATGGGTTATAAATTAGACCCAAACTTGACACATTTGTTAAATGAGTCGACCCAAACTCAAATTTTTTAGATTGAGTTTGGGTTAGGTTATCAGGTCGAGTCAATAATTGACACACCTAAAGTACAGTAAAGAAATAATATGCATGTAATCATTCAGGTCATAACAGTAATAATTAATATGATCATAAATCTATACAGAAATAGTAAAACACATACTATACGATAAATCTATGAAACGGTGAATGATATAGAGGCCAATAAAGCAATATAGTATATAAATAATAAAATTTGCAAACCAATAAACCTAGTATGGGTGTCATTCATACATCGTAGCAGTGCTATCCAATTTATAAGGAAATTATATAATATGATAAAATCGAAGCATTTATGAAGAGAATCAGAATCCATAAAATACAGTACTATCAAATCAATATACACATACTATTTAGTCATTCTATATCAGTATCAAATCAGTAGTTTATATCAAATGCTTAGAAATAGAAATCATGTGCTCAATAACAGTATATTGTCAAATAGTGAATCAATAGCAATAATAAAAAATCAGTAGAAGTAGCAGTATCAATAAACTTTGTAGCAGTAACAGTAAAATTGTATAATATTAATAAATCAGTACAATGATAGTAAATCAGTACAAAGAATGCATTACATAATCACACAAACAAGTATGGAGTTCTAATAGCTCGTATTTTGACCCAAATAAATAATTTTTTTAGGTGTCATTATAAATCAAATTTGAAAATCATCTTTGCTATAAGATATATATTATTATATTTTAATTATATTTTTTGTACTTTTTGCGTACTTGTACAAATTCTTAAGAAATTGAAACCAGTCGGTACAAGTTAGAATTTTAAGACCATTAGTTGTCTGTTTTCCAACTAATTTCATAATAATTTTTTAAACAAATTGATTGTTTGATAGATTTCTTTTAACTTCAATGATCACACTGATTTTATTTTTATATTTTGAGATTTTCTATTGCTCGCATTAACTGGTGATTAATATTGACTAGAACTGAAACATGCATATTAATTCTTTTATATAATATTAAAAGCGGTGATAGAGTTTTGGTTAGTTATTGGATTATTTAGCTCATTATATGTGATTTAAATGATATTAGATCAAGGAAGGGGTTGAGACTAGTTGGAGTGAGATTGATTGAGATCCTCAAGTTTTCTTTTGATTTTATTTATACTTTCTCTTATTCTTTTATAGTCAAGAGTTTGTGATAGAGTAGTAATTGTACTGATCTCTTAACTATTGTATATTAATTTTGAGAGAATAAATATAGTGTAATATTTTGAGGTATACGATTATTAGTTATTTTTATTACACATATAGATTTATTATTTTGATGATTTATAAAAGCTATGGTTGACTAATTAAAAAATAAAATAAATAATTCTTCCAAAATTGATTCATGGGCATTATAGAAGTTCTATCTTAAGCAATATTTTTCTAATAATCAGCAAATCGATAATTGTTTGCTAAATAAATAGAGCCGTTACTCTTTGCCTATCAGTACAATAATTATATCTTTATAAATCTCAACAGTAATCATGTGAATCAGTAGAGTATAACTTCAAATTATTGTATTTAAAGAAAATCTCGCTGGCCCACCATCCTATATAGGTTAATTAGTCTCCAGCCAACATCAATAAATAGCCCGTCTTTACTTATCTTCACCCATACTATTATTACAATATTATAAATGTAATGCCCAAGATCGAATTTAAAAGAATTTTCTATTTTAATCACTTAAATAATCAATCAGAGCTTCATTGACTTACAATCCATAACCTATCCCAAGCTACTAACTACCACAAAATAAAAAAAAATACAAAATAAAATCAAAAGAAAAACTGGGGATCTCTAATAATCTCACTCCACCTAGTCCTGGTCCATTCCCTGGCCCGAAATAATTAAAATCTACATAATAAGCTAAAAAGCCTAACAAAAACCCAAATTCACTAAAGCTTCCAATGTAAGGCTTAAAGAATTAATATGTATGCTGAGTTCAGTCAATAACATTCAATCTCATTAATGATAAGTTATCATTCATAAGACTCAAAATGATCAATGATAAAGCCAAGAAATCATTTTTAATGAATCAATAGTTGATGCGGGAATCAATAAATCCATACCATAAAGTAATTAAACTAAAAGTATTCATAAATTAGCAAAAGAATCATAACATACAAGTATCAATAACATCAATCATATCTATCTTATTTATTATTAATTATATGCATTATATGCAGTCAATACATATATTTATACCCATCATGATCTATCTAGCAATGTTATTTATGCATATTATAATTATATTTATCAATACTATAAATACATGCTTCAATATATGATTCAACAAGGTATGACACCTAGCGTTAATGTGGTATTTTCATCATTCTTTTAACCCCAATTGCTTCCCAGTTGGTCATCAATAATATACATCATAATTATCATTTATTAATAAATAAATTATTATTATAGGTGGCTTTCATTAAATCAATAGTCATCACTTTTTGCTCATTGGGGTAATCGATCATGTTTTATAGGCTACAACTGGGATAACATCACAAATTATTTTTAAAGAAAATCCTGTCTGCCCACCCTCCAGCTCAGGATATTATGTTTTAACATCCAATTAAATTAATTATAGTGTTAACAATTATCATTCCTTACTTATGTAAATGCCACATTTATCTTATATCAATCAATCTATCTTTAAAATATGAAAAGCACTCATATAAAATACAACATGAAATACTCAAATCTTTAAAATATAGAAAAATCTATAAAGTAACCTATAGCTTTAGAAAATCATAACTTTCATTTCACATAGTAAAAATTGATAATATTATAGTCAAAATATCCATAACATTCATATCTATCATATACAAAAAGTTACATAGTAAAGTGTGATAAATTAGAAAAAAATATTTTTTTTAAAATTTAGAAGAGAATAAATCTGTCAAATTCAAAATCATTAAAAATTAAAATGAGATTTGAATTACTTACAATAATTAGAAGAAATTTTCGAACAGAATTGATGGACAGAAATGCCTCGAATGCCTTCTCTCTCCTCCCCTTCTCTTTATTCCTCTCCCTCTTCTATTCTTCATTCCTGAGTAATTCACAACTGTGAAGGGTTTAGTGCTTAGGGTCTTAGGATTATATATATATATATATATATATATATATATATATATATATATATATATATATAAACACTTTTAGTGGCCTAGCGTCATAGCTATTAGACCCAATTCCCCAGCTCTGTATACATGCTGAATCCATAATTACTATAGAATAGAGCTCAAACACAGCATCGACGATTTCTTGTGCCGCTGTACTTTCAAGCATATCACCGCAATGCTACAAAGCAAAGTGCTGAAGCGCTCTTGTTCAAACAGAAATTCAAATTTTCATAATTTTCTATTTTAAAATACATTTCATATCTCCGAGTTGTTACAATAAAAGTACTAGCAACTAGTTATTACTTAATCATATACCAATAATCATTCATAATACTTATATTAACAATTAAATCTGATTAAAAGGCCAAAATTATTATTCATATTCAAATAGCATAAAATACAAAATTGTTCATTTTACCTGGTAAAATTTCAAAATCAACTAGTTAAAATATCTAGAATAATCAGTATTATACCATAAAAATTATAACAGTCCAAATCAAAATATTTGAAAATAAAATTATGATATAATTCATGTCACGACCCGGCCTGATAAACTTGTATAAACGAGGCGGGAACGAAAGTCGGACGGTAGACTAAATATCCAATATCTAAATTTATTACCATAACATTTGAAAGAGCCACTAAAGCATCAAATTCGAAACAAATAAACATAAAATCATTAAGACTCATTTAGTTACCTTTCTTCCGGCGCGCCTCTCCTACGGTACACGTTTTTACCCTTTTTACTCATTTGATTACCTTAAATTTTACCTGAAATAAAAGTTAGAGCAATAATAATAAGCCAAAGCTTAGCGAGTAACATATGCCTCTAAACTGTCGTAATTCAAGACATGAGAAGTAATATACTATATGTCACTTTCATTTAAACGTAGCATAAATTTTATTTCCTATAAACATATTATTTAAACATGTGCATAATTCATAAATTCATAATATTTCATATTCAATTTACATTCATCATATCAATATTCATAACTTTCTCATTTCATATATAGTATAACAGTCACAGGAGCCACTGTCTAAATCGGTACCTATGAAGGTACCCCTTTTTCCATTTCCATTTCCTTTAACGTGCACGAGTACGGCATCCCCAGCCAGTACCATAAGGGGGTGAGCTCCATCATTTCAACATATACATGCAGTCATTCAATATATCAATCATATCATATTCATATATCATAATACTATATTCTATCACATATTTTATTCAGTAATATAGTGAATCATATCATATGCGCACAATGAAACATTGAAACAATTGAAATGTAGTAACATAAATAACTTACAATAACAATTAAATGAAAATTTGAAATGATACAATTACCGTAGCTTAGAAACATGTTTACTCACCTTAAAATTGGAAAATGATTTTCTTCACTGAACTCTTCCTTCGAGGTCACAAAAATTAACACTTATAAGAAAATAATTTAATATTCATAAGCTAAGGCTAATAAATCTCAAACCTAATTCTTCTTATCCTATAAAATTACCATAGGCTCTCTCTTTCTTTCTCTCTCTCTAATTTCAATAATTAAAAACATGTTAATTTTAATTTTTGTCTAAATCCATAACTCATCCAAATTAAACCTTCACCAAAACCTAAATTAATTTAAAATGATTTCTATTTTCGGTTTTATTTAAAAACCATATTTTTGGAAATTATATTTTCATTAATTCCATCATATAAGCATGCCGAAATTTCCCTTTCACCTAATTAATAATTAGGTTAATATTAAAAATTAGGAAAAATAATATTTTATGAAAAAACTTTAATTTCTACCCTTAAAAACTTCCCTAAGATCACTAGAAATAATATTCATTAAGAAATTTTCATATAAATCAAAAATTTGTAAAACCCTAATTTTTAGAAACTCACTATAATTTGAAAACAACTTCAATTTCTTGGTTCAAATCCCTTCCTAAACCTTCCCTATTGATTTCTAAACAAAACTTCAATTTTTGAAAAACCCTAGAAATCTTCTCCTCCAAAAATCTAGAGAATGAGATGGATTTTCTTAAATTAAAACATACCTTAATCTTCCCCTTGCCTTTCTCTACAATTTCCCTCAAAACCAGCCGCCGAAACCTGCCGCCGAAGCGGTGCCTGAAGTCCTCCCTTCGCCCCTTGAGTCCACCTCCTGCGTTTCCTTCGGTTTCGGCCAAACGAAATAATGGGTACCGAATTTCATTCGGTCCCCTTAAGAGGGATGTGGGTTAATTTTATTTCATAAAGTCTTAATTGCCCTCACTTGAATATACCTCGCTTTAATAGTTATTATGGGTAGTTTGGGTATTATGAGACTTATATTAATTTTAACTTCAAAATTAAATAAAATTGACTATATGTTCTTTATATCAAATTGCTCAGAATTTTGCGTAGAATTTTATAAAATTTATTCCGTCGAAATCCATTAACTTTGAAAGTTCACTTAAATCTTATCGTAGCGCATCGAAAAACGTGCAACGCCTACGATCATCGATTTCGGGTTTTACAATTCACCTACAATGATCTGAATAATTTTTGTAAAAGCAACAAAGCAAACCAATGATTAAAACCCCAATTTTCTCTTTCCTCTCTCCTCCTTCCTTCCCCTTCTCTTCTTTCCTTCCACGGCAAGTCACGGCTGAGTGAGGCGAAGTAATGAGGGAATGAAGAAAATGGCACTTTAATATATTTTAAAACTAGTTTCAGTTCGTGGCATCACGATGCCCAAGGAAGCCAGCGCCGCTGCGCTACATGTTGAATCAAAAATTACTGTACAACAGAACCTTCAATACCGCTGTAGGAATTTCTGGTGACGCTGTACTCTAAAGCACAGTGCTGTAGCACTTTAGTTCATACACAAATTCATATTCTCATTTTAAATTTATTTTAATAATTATCAAATTGTTACATGTCCACCTTATCCTTATTGTCTTACTAAGTCATGTATTTGTATTTTAGGTTACCTAATTGATCATTATCCATCTAGTACCTATCAACAAAACGGCTCTTATTTTTTCTATTATTAATGGTTGGCTTGCTCAATCTATCCAACCTTAATCAAATGATTTCCTTTGCCAAATAAACCTCTATAATTATATTTGCTCTTATCCTCAGGTGCCAAATCAATACTACACATTTAATATCATCACCCAACAATCACTTGCTCATATGGCCTCCAATTGTCCAATCATCTCTTCCCCATCAACCTTTATTGCTCAGTTGACTTATATTCATTCTATCGTAGTTGCTTAAAAGGCTCTTAGCAATTTGCCTTGAACACTCGATTTACACCAAACTAGCCTCTTTTTTGGATACAAAGTTGGCCTCTTCTATTGATGTTAATTTGACATTTAACATATATGTTGAAATAACCTTTCTAACTAGCACCTAGGTTAACTTGGGCTAGTCAACAACTATAGTCGACTCCTTTATTAATTTCAAAGGGCGTGCTCGAAGCCATATCACAACTCGATCATGGCTATTCGATAAAACACTTATCTTCCTATACAATAATTTACTAATGCCTCTCTGATAGCTAAGGTGGAAGGTATGTATAATTTCATATTACTCATAGTAGCTCATTATCTAAGTTAGGCCTTATGAATTTTTAAGATATTTACATCCATATCACCAAAATCAATATATGTATTTACATATCTAACATCCAAATAAAAAAAATTTGAAGTCATAAATCCAATCATATGTACCTATTGCAATCAAATTATCAAAAATTTGACAAAACATTGAGAATAAAAGTTGATAGTTTTATTGTGCATTTGGCTTTTAGGCTAAAATTTAGCGATGAAAGTAGGGTAAAATTTTGACAAAACATCAAATGATGTTTTATAAATAGTCAAAAGTTTAATTTTAGGTTTAAAATTATTCCCATTTTTGAGTTTTCTAAATATAATTAATTATCACAAAATATAACTTCACTCCTACTTCACAAGAACAATTTTGACATGCATCAATGATACATGTCAAATAATAATATAGTAATTCATGCAAGTAGAATGAACCACAATGGAGAATATTGGAGCAACAATCATTCACTAAACATGATATATGGCATGCATTTTGATCTCTATCTTTTTCTTACTAGCATGTAGCTATGATGCCACCATGGATTATTTGTCCCTAAACCTCATTGATTTTATTAATCACAAAATTTAATACAAATATAATCATCATTAACACTAATCTTATCATAACAAATTAGCCATGCATGCACTTCACAATATGAAGCCAAAGTTTAACCATAACTAAACATGAAAAAATGGCATGATCTCTTTTCAAGAATAGAGGCACATCTCATGAGAAAAGTTTAGTACTTGTGCAACACTATTCCCCACCTCCTTTCATCTTGTTCACAAAAGGCAATATTACTATGATGAATGGTCCAACAGACTCTATAGCCTGAATATTAAAGTATTAGGCAACTCACCTAGATGAACACTTTACATACGGGTTAATAACGAAGAAGAAAAATAACGAAGAAGCGCTTAATATAAGAAGGTGAAAAGTAATTTATAAACTTTTTTAAGAATTTTGTATTTAAAATCCTGAATACTAATATACCTTAAATATATTTTATATTAATATTTTTAAAATTAGTCAGCTCACGAGCTAATGAGTTGAGTCAAGGCTAGCTCAAGCTTGGCTCTAGCTTTAGCTCATTGAGCTCAGCTCACGATCCATTTATTGAGTCGAGTTCAAGCCAATAACTGATCACGAGCTGATCAGCTTAACTCACTTACTCCCCTACTTCTGAGCAAAATCATATACAAAACTTATTTTTTCTCACTGTAGAAAGTATTAATTAATATGTATTACTTAAAATAAAATATAATTAAAAAAATAAATTTTATGAGACCAAAATTAGAAATTCTAATAAAAAATCATATAAAATATTATTTAAATTTCATATATAGATTGGTGTTCATTAGTCTCTATCGTTGATAGATGCTTAAATCTATAAAACAATTCAAATATCAACATAAAAATTTATAGATTAAAAGCTTTGGCTATGGGATTTTTTGGCCTGATAATGGAATTCCTGATGGAATCCTGTACAGAGGAGTACGTGCATTCATTCACTACAGTAATTTTGCATTGGAATCCATTTTTTATTAAATCTATATCAATAATAGTCTTCAGGAATTATCTGATCCTTATTTACAAATAACTATGCAAAATTTTAATATATAATTGTGTTGCAAATAATAGAGTATTAATATATTAAGATAACCCTTAAAAATTCAACATAAAAAATTATTTAAACTTTATTTTTATAAGTGGAAATATCATTAATTTTACATGAAAAAATTATATATTTATAAAAAAAACTTAATTTTATTGAATTATTCCCTCATTTATTCAACCTAGCTAATGTATATTAAAAAATTGAATTAGAATATTCTAATAAATTTTCTTCGAATATTAATATTTGCCAATTTTTCATAATATTTATTTTATTGATCATATATAAATATTTTATAACAACTGTCTTCATAAATCAAAATCATATAATTTTATCATATATATATATATATATACTTACTTATATTTTTAATTATAAATTTCATATTTTTAAGCTTATCATAATAAAAATCCCTTAGTACACAAATCATTTTCTCTCTCTCTCTCTATATATATATACATATATATGCCAACTACTCCATAGACTGAAGGGAAGGTTATAGTTAATGAAGAATCTGAATTCATGGAGACTGAAGAGCTGAACCTGGACCTGGCACTACGCCAGTCCTCTCCAACAGTTTCTGCCATGGCAGAGTACTTAAACGAACCAGAGAGAGTATTCACCTGCAACTACTGCGAAAGAACTTTCTACAGCTCACAGGCGCTCGGTGGCCATCAAAATGCTCACAAGGTTGAGCGAAGTCTTGCCAAGCGAAGCAGGGAGCTGGCTGCCGCTCTCAGACAACACGGCGGTGGCGAAGGGAAGAATCCGGCAGCTCCGGCGAGGTATGGAACAATTGTGGGAGGGGAGATGGTTTGGGCTGGGGCTTATAGGAGGAAAGAGGATGAAGAGGTGGATCTGTCTCTAAGGCTATGATGATTGTTTTTTTCACCTTTTTTTTTGGATTTATGATTTTCATTTCTTATCTTCCCTCTGTAATAATAAGTTTTTTTTTTTTTTAATTAACATTTGTTGTTATGTAGTTGGATTTGGAAATGGATCTCTTATGTATTTTAGGTTTGTGTGGGGCTTAAAAAGTATTTGTGATTTGGCCTAATTAATGATAGTTTTATTATAGATTAATGGATCATTAAACAAGGTTAATTATCATATGTTGGAGTAATTGAGATAGATGGATGGATTAGTGGGGATGAAGGTTCTTCAAATACTTTTTTTTTTTCATATATAATTATTTTTTTATAATTAAAATATTTAAATACATGATCAAGATTATTGTTGTTGATCATATGCAGTTGAAGGATGATTTGTGATCTAAGTTGATAAATATTTTTATGAGGATTTGTTTGTGAAGAAATAGATGGCTTGTAATGTCTCCTATAAAGATGTCACTTTTGTATGTTTAATGCATAATCAATTTATTTTAAAATTTAATGATAGTTTTAATGGTAGTTTAAAAGTTGAAATTTAACTTGAATGATCTTGATTTTCCATTTGTATTTTGTATGATTTAAAAATATTTCTTCAATGTAATTAGCCTTTTCAAATCATGGTGAATCACAAGCTTCTTTATGAATGGATGGGTTATTTGATACATTAACATTATAATCTGCTTAAGATACTTGAGATGAGACAACAAAGGACTACTAATCAAATTACTTCTTAGAACTTACAACTCTATGCTCTTTAAAATTGATAAATTGGATACATCAGATCAAATTGGAAATAATTTTCAACTGACAGAATATGTTGATGTCTTTAATCGAGAGTGCACTCCACCTATGGGAAATGATTAAATTAGTTGGTGGTTTTGCGACCATGACAAATCTTGACCCCTAAATCTAATAAAAGCCCAACTTAATATGCTTCGAAAATTCTTATTGAAATTTGAAAGCAATCTCCTCTCTAAAATTTTATAATATACTAGGGTTTTAGGATCAAATAGTAGAAAACTTGATTGCATGAGCCATTTAGAGCCCATAGATTGGAGAAATTATTACGTGCGGAGTCCGGACTCAAATAGGCCATGTCGCCTTTACGCAACCTATGTATAACCGTGTACACAGTGTGTGTATAAGACACATTATGTATAGGAGTTCGAATTCCGCACGTAATAATTTCTTCATAGATAGAAAGATGTTAAAAGAATTCATTTTGCCAAACAACCCTTATTGCTCTTCTTCAACAACCATCACTTTCTATAATAGTGAAACCTGATGTGTTGTATATGAAGATAATGTTTATATTGACTATCACCATCTAAGGAATAGAAAGCATTTAATATCCAAGTAAATAGTGTACTATAGTTTCTGTTGACATTAGTAAAATATGTTGATATTCGTGTCATATAGGGGTGCCTTCTGCCCCACCATCATGCGCTTCTTTTATATTCATTACTAATACATGTGAAAGTTATTTTGGTGCCATATGTTTCTACTTTTTTACTAGTCTATGGGCTTCTACTATTCGGAAGTGGGACATCTTTATACAAATTTTCTACAAGCAATAAAGGACATATGATTTTAATCCGGTACAAACTTTAAACTATGACGATTGGTGTAACCAAAGAGATGTTGAGCTTGGCTCTAAAGTACTTCATTGCTACACCAATTAAATATACACTTACTTTTAAATTAATTACTTTATGTTGTATTTTATTGTGGGATTTCATATTAGGAGAATTTTGAAATAAGTTCAAAATACTTGCACATGAATCCACCATCTACTTAATGTATCCTTGGCTATCAATTGCTATAAGAACAATGTCTCTTATTTATCACCATTGACTAACATTAATGAAATTATTTCAAATAGGCAAGATCCCATAATTTTTTCCTTCTTTTATTCTTTATGTACAAAATTTTCTTCTCTACGCTAATCTTATAACTTATATGCACCCATGCAACATTTTTCATCATTTAACAAGCATATTATTTGTAATATATGAGGCGGAACTAACTTTTTCTTCCGAGGGCCGGGTGAGCAAATTTATTATAGAAATAACTCAATATTGAAAAATAGAGAATGTATAAAATAAAATTCAAAGCACCGTCTTTTATTTTCATCTTGATTAATAACTTGAACAACAATGACAAGCTTTGCAGCCTCTTTACATTTTTTAATAATATTGCATTTCAACTATCAAAAATCAAGTGAAATTTTTATTTTTCAATTTTGAGGGGCAATGACAAAATGAGAGAAAATGAGTGAGGGAGAACCATGAGAATGGAACGACAACATATACAATGCATCAACCAAATGCGTGAATGGTCCAAGCCTGACCTTTTTTTTTTAGGCATTAGAGCAAAATGGAATTTAAAGGGGGGCAAAGTCTAAAAGCGGTCTTTCTTTAAAATTAAATTTAAAATTGAGTGTCGGCCATTGCCCATCCTCAACTGAACTGGGTTCCGCCCATGAATATTCATTTAAACGAAAATATTTAAAACTCCAATGATTTAAGCTTTGTTTGGGAAAGTTTTCCAAAAGCCGTCCAAAAAAAAGACTAAGTACATCTATTTGAATTATATATAATATAGATCACATGTTCAACATATGTCTCTGTTGTATTTTCATGGTTATGTTATACTTTACATCTATATCAAGTCGTTTCATATATGCGTTTCTACATCACATTCTATGCTTAATCGCTTTCATTTATGTCCAAAGAATATTTCACAGCAAAAACTATTGCTCAACATTTCATGAAACGTAGGGATATATAGTCCACTAGTTAATATTACTAAGTACTTGTATGATATTCATCAGAATATATAAATATATAATTGAGTGTTATTTAATAATTAAAATAAAATAATTGTCTTTTGTTTTTTTATATAAATTTCATGTGCTTTTAATAAAATATGCATTTACTTCTATTATATGTTTTGCTCCTGATGCAAATTGTTATTGAATGCTATAGATGCAATTTATGTCTTATTCCATGTGGGGAGTGGCCTCATAATGCTACTACTATTTGTTTGTGCATTTGTTTATTCTTGTAATGAATTAATAGCTCATGATTAATTGTGTAAGGGATCATCAATGCCATCATATTGTATAATTGCTTTATTTTCTCTTCTTTTTTATTGGCGATTTAAATTTTGAGCGAAAAAAAAATGGAGACCGACTGACGTGATGGCATTTCTTAATGATTAATTTTGGTTTGATGGTTATGAATGATTGACGTCTAATGTCTGCCATTTATTTATGTCCAAAGCTCATCTTTCAATCTCCCTTCTCGATCACTTGATGTATGAGAAACATCATTTAATTTCCTACATGTTGTCATCCATTAATTTCGAATCCTCATCTTCTTGGTCTCCTAGTTTTCTTTCCTATCTGGAGATTGATTATGCTAACTAGCCTTCATCTCTAAATAAAAAATTTCATAATTACTTGGCGACTTTTAATGATTGACTATAGATGCCCAACACCGACTAATGCCGTGCACTCATCTTCTCGATCACATAATATTTCTTATATTAAGCGAATGATCAGACCATTTGTCCCAATCTCTAAACTTTTGATGTTCCATGTCAACTATCACCTAACACTTTCTAATGATTAACATATAGTGTTTTGCAACTACCTACGTCCAATTCTCATCTTATCAGAGGAATGACCAACCCCCAAGTCGCTTGGCTTCCAATATTCTATGTCGATCCTGGCTTATCACTTTTGAATGGCCCAGGTCTTGTACCAACTAATATCTAATGCATATCTTTTTAGAAGCTCAATCTCCCCTCCAGTTAGGAGAATGAGTATAATCGCATTTGTTTTGATTATAAACACCTTTTTTTAGTATAAATACATTTGTTTTGATTAATCAAGTCAAACTAAATTACTGAACTTGGATGATGGAAAAAGTAAACGTGAGATGAATCAACTCAAGATAAATTGAGGTGGTGAATTGAGTTTTGGCACTGATATAGAATTCCCTCATGAATGTTGAGATTTCACCATTGATTGATTCCTATTTATAATCATCGTATATTATCCATAAATGATTGATGCTCCCGATCATCATGATTATGCTGGCTATTAATTATCATATAATTTTTGATGTTTTGTATCGACCATCATTTGATGCATGACAATGTTAGATATTTTCCACTTGTGCCTGACACTTGTCTTCTCAATCACTGGATCTCTCCTCCTACTATGATAATGACTAAGTTGACATTCCACCATTACTCAACTTTTTTACATTTCTATCGATCATTTCTCAACATATACCAATGACCAATATCACATTTTTTCAAGCCACCAATATTTAATGATCATCTTTTATCACTTCTTATTATGAGTATGATTAAATTGATCATCCGCTATTACTCAAATTTTAAAATTTCTCAACTATTATCACATAATGAATGTCCGTGATTAATGTTTGACATTTGCAAACCATTAATGTTTAATACTCATCCATTTGGTCATCTGATCTTCCATCCTATTAGCAGAATAAACCAAGTCAATTAACCACAATCGTTTAACTTTTGATGCTCCCCATTAATTGACGCTTTTTGTCTACAAATGAACAACATTCAATGTTTAATATAAAATCCCTCACTACCACCCCATACCCCTCCCTCATTTTGTGGCATGTCGAGGAAGGAAAGAAAGGAAAAGGGGAGGAGAAGGGAGAGAGAAGAAGAGAAAGAAAGTCTTATGGGGCTTTTCCATTTGTTGTTCCTATTATGAAAGTTGTTATACTTGTAGTAAGTGATCTCAATTCTACTTCTATTTTCAATGATTCTGAGATTTATATATTTCTCCCTTATGAATATTGTGAAAATGCAATATCTCATATTTTAGTAAATTTTCATCGTGTAACTTTTGATATATATGAGTATTTTGACTGATTTATATTGAATTTTCACTTAGCGGTTGGGCTTTTATGACATTTTAGATAAAGTGAGTAGGGCAAATGTTGACTGTAAAATGATTAGGGGCTACTATACTAAATCTGGATATGAGATGCACATCATGCATATGATTATCGTTCATTTGGTATACATGCATTTCAGGGCATAATACCTGCATAAGAATAAGCTACTTATTATATTGTATAAAGTGAATGATTCAATTTGATATAGAAAGAATGTGGCATTTGCATGTAAGCAAGGAAGGCTAGCTATCAATATTATAATTAATATTGGTTGACTCTTAAAATGGAGGGTGGGCTGATGATCTTTCTTTAAAATAAAAAGTTTGTGGTGTAATCCTATATGTTAGCCTGTAACTGGTTGACCGAATTGCATAGACGGGCAAAGAGTGATGACTCTTCATTGAATTATTAAAAGCCACCTATGAACTAATATAAGGTTTATGAATGATGATGACAAGATAAAGACTGATGACCAACTGATCGACATTTGGAGTTAAATTAAAATTGATGGCCAACTGGTCGATAGTTGAGGTTAAATTAAAGACTTAAGACCAACTTATTGACAGTTGGGGATAAATTAAAGATTATGACCAACTGATTGATAGTTGGGGTTAAAATAAAGACTAATGATCAACTAGTTGATAATCGAGGTTAAATTAAAAATTGATGACCAATTGGTCAATAATTAGGGTTAAATATGTTGAAAATACCACATTAAAAATGAATGTTCTGCCTTGCTAAACTTCATATTGATATGTATACATGATAACATTTTATGATAGATGTTGCATACATAATATGATAGATATATGAATGATATATTATGTATAAATGACATATATGATATATGATAAATAAGATAGATTGACTAATGAAATGATTAACATGTAGCTAAACTGACAGGATGTTGTTATGAGTGTTATGATATATAAAAAGGTTATAAATGATATGCATATGATAAGATTGTGTACGTACGAATAACATGATATACATGATATCGTTCATGTTGACTGCTATAGGTTCTTACATATATATGATTAGTATATTTTATTGATACATTAACTTTAGTTGTATATATTGGTTATTTACTGACTTATGTGTTCAGTATGTGATTTTTATATATTTTTAAGTAAAGATAAGGATCCTATAGATTGAGATTGTTCTAAGCTGCAAGCTAGAGTTTCTTTATGCATATGTTGGTCTTTCTTTTTTCTTTTGTAGTCATGGTATATTTATTATGATAAATTATTTTTACTTGATGAGCATCATGATTATTATAAATATGTTATTTTGGACTTGAAATAATGTTAATATTTAATATATAGTAATGCATTTATGCTTTCCCTTATTTATGTGATTTGTCCAACTCTGGTTGATATGTGAGATGCAATTCTTCTGACGTTAGATCTTGGGGCAACAGAGGCCAAGCCAAAGATCTAAGTTTTGAAAAAAAATAGATTTATTCTAATTAAAATTTGAAATAGATAACAAAGCTTCTAATTAACTTCTGTAAATAGAATAAAACAACTCATCCACAAAATCCTTTCACATCATAATATATATATATATATATATATATATATATATATATATAACATTATAATACAGTGCAAGGCTATACAAACCCAAAATAAAGAAAAATAAATAACCATGACTATACAGAACTCAAGGAAATATGTATACAGACTCAGACATATTAGATCCTAAATGCTCAACTACTCAACTAGCTTTTTTTCCTTTCCCCTGACTTGAAATAGAAGGCAAAATAGGTGTGAGGCGACACACTTAGTAGGTCACACTCATCGATCTAAATTTTTAAACTTATAGCTTATTTTGCATTTAGCTGAATGTAAAAATTGTTCAATAAAAGCATATCATACTTAGTATGATATTAATTATATATATCTAAAATAAAGTAGATTGTGCACCAAAAAATGGACATGCACTTCTTATATCAAAAATAAAAATAATAGATTTTTCCTAGGCCCTTCTATCTCCCATCAGAAATAGGCCGTTATGACTCTGATGCTAACATATATAAAATCAGATATTCAAAATTTTAGACCCTTATGACTCACTTTTGCATTTAGTGTCAAAACAGAACTTCTCGCACATATCAAATCTCCTTAGAACCAGACAATTCAAGCAGATATATTATTACAATTCAGTGCTTAAAATATAAATAAATTAACTTGCAAAAATTCAAAATGAGTTATATTACTAGACTAAAATTTCAACAACCGAGCAAAAATCAATATTTCAAAAATTCACCAGATTACAGGGGATTATTCATAGCATTATTTTGAAGCATTTACTTTACTATAATATTATTTTCTAGGATTAGGATTATCTTATAGATAAATAAAATAGCATCCTTTTCAAACTACTGACTAGAACTTTTCAGAATAATATCTAAACTTCTAGAATTGTCATATCTATAACATATAAAAAATTACGTGGTGAAAGTTTTGTATATATAAAGTTATCCCAATTTTTTTCTTACCAAAACTATTATTTAAATCTAGAAAATCCCAATATTTTTGTATTTTTGAATAGGCAAAATGTAACATATCTAGAGCCAGACAACTTTCAGAACTTGTCCAACATCAAAAAGTAGATCAGAGCATCCTAAACCCTAGCTTTCTCTCACTAGGAACCTCCTTTATCTCTCTAGTCAGCCGACCAAATTAGAGAAAATGATTTTGAAATATTAAAAAAGAATATTTTAATATAAATTTTAAGCTTGGTGTCCCAACGTCCAAACTTGCATGTCACAACGCTCCCCTTCTAGAAGTAGTGTGCCGCAGCACTACCACCAACGCCACAACACTAGATTTATTTTGATTAAAAATAAAGAGCTCAAAGTCACCTCACCGCCAAACTCAACATCATGGTGCTCTAGGAAAACAATTCATATTACCCAAGCATACACACAGACCCCTGGGACCCACTTTAGATTAGATTCAGACACTCATATGCATACAAAATATTTTCAGACACAAGCAAAGAGATTTAATCATAAAAAATTATTATGTCACCTTTATCGGGGTTGGCCAAAACTGGGGTAATCATAAATGATTTGGCAGGTGTTAAATTCTCCCCTAAAAAAAAATCACCCTCAATTTTTCATACTCATATCAATAGAATAGATCAGGGTATAACTGTCTCATCTCAGATTCCTTCTCCTAAGTAGCTTCTCTTTCCGTTCTATGCTTCCACTGGACTTTGATCATTGAGATATATTTATTCCTTAATCTTCAAACTTCGTATGCCATAATCCTCTCCAGATCTTTCTTATAGCTCAAATTCAAACGAACTTCAACTTCATATGTAGACATTCGATGCATAGAATCGGATATCCACTTTCTCAGAGATGACACATGGAATACATAATGAATATCAGATAAATGCTCTGTCAACTATAACCTATAAGCAGGTTTTTCAATTCTTTAAATTACTTTAAATGGTCCAACGTATCTTGGACCCTAATTTCTTTCTCTTTCAAACTCGTTGATGCCCTTCATCGGTCAGATTTTCACATATACAAAATCTATAACTAGAATTCCATAACTCGGTACTTGGCATCATAATACTGTTTATGTATGTCCTATGTAACTTTTAATTTATCCATTATCAGACGAATCTTTTTAGTAGCATTATCAGCCAAAGTTGGCCCAATTAGACTTCTCTCACCTACCTCTGTCCATGATAGAGAGGTTCTGCACTTTCTGCCATGCAAAGCTTCATACGGAGGCATACCTATACTTTATCGAAAATTATTATTATAAAAAATTCAATTAGAGGTGCATGATCTTCCTTGCTACCGCCAAAGTCCAAAACACATAGTCTCGAAATATCTTCTAACACCTGAATAACCCTCTTAGACTATCCATCAGTCTACTGATGGAAGACTATATTGAAATGCAGTTTTGTGCCTAGACCTTGTTGAACACCTTCCATAGTGTAGAAGTAAACCTGCTATTAAAAAAAAAAAAGACTATCACTTTCGATATTTTCTGTGGCTAGTTGATTTCTCACACATATACATGTGCCAATCTATCTACTAAATCAGACAGTCGAATTGAAATGAAATGTGCAGAATTCATCAAACTATCTACTACAACCTATAAAACATCATGTCCTTGTCTTAATCCAGAAAATTCTATAGCAAAATTCATTATCACTTCTTTCCATTTCTATTTTGGAATCGGTAACAGTAGTAAAAAAACTCCAGGTCATTAATGCTCTGCTTTCACTAATTAGCATGCTTTATATTTTAAAATAAAATTTACTACATTCTTCTTTAATTCAGATCATCATAACATATCTTTTAAATAATTATATATTTTATTGCTATTTGGAGGAATAGTATATCCCGAATTATTAGAGATAAATATTCAAATATATCGTGTAACTAAGATTCGCACCAAAAATAACATTCTTACCCGCCGATTCAGCCTTAACCTCGTTCATCACTTCGCGGCTATGCTCCTTCAAGAGAAAAGGTTCCGTCTTCGTCACTTCCTACTGCCATTCTAGTACTAAAGGTAGAACCTTACGATTTTCACGGCCGAAGCCATGGTGGAAGATGAGGGGGTTGAGATGGAAGCCGAAGGAGGTTCGCAAGGTGGTGTCCCTTTCCAGTTGCAGTTCGACAAACCAATTCCTTCTCAGGTTCCTAAACCCTAAACCCTAATAAGAAAGTTAATCAATTCCCCCCTTCCGCATGATCCTTCTTCTTCAGTCTCATTTCATCATTTTATCCTGGCGGTTCTACTGCTTAACAGGTCAAGATCGCGGAGTGGAATCCTGAGAAGGACCTTCTCGCGATGGTGACAGAAGATAACAAGATTATCCTCCACCGTTTTAATTGGCAGAGACTCTGGGCTCTTTTTCCAGGTGGATTTCCTTACTTTCTTATCCGACTGTTCAGTTGAGCGTCACTTTTCGAAGAATATTATGTGTAAACTTGGACAAACGTATTTGACAAGAAGAACGGAAAATTTATGACATGAATTACTGGTATGTCAGCTATTGTCTTATTCGGGAAATTCAATAGAGTATGCGTATAACTTAATCAAGTAGTATAAGTGGAAGGGCGAGAAACATCTTGGTGACATGCGAGACTTAAAAAAAAATAAAAGATAATTTGAACAGTTACACTGAATGGATCCTAGTGTTGGATGAGACAAAAAAACAAACAGGGACAACAACCGAAGTATCCTCAATGACAGTTGGAATGATGGTCAAGGAATACTCAGGGGCTGTTTGGTAGCAGGATTTAGGCCGGATTTGAGACGGATTTGAGCGAAATCCAGCCAAACGGCCTAAAATGCAAAACAAGATCTCATGGAAAATGAAAGCCGCTGTAGACAGGAAATTCCGCCTTTTTGTGCTAAATCCCGGATTTCTGAAATCCTGATTTTTGCCGGATTTACGAAATCCTCGGCTCTATTGGCGCGGCGCGGGAAAGAAGAAACTCCATTCAAAATTTCCAACCTCCTTAAATCTTGAGTAGAATAGCCAAACAATCACATAGGATTTAACAGGATTTATCATGAATGTTACCAAACAGTTTTGAGGATTTAACCCTCTCAGGATTTCGTAAATCCGGATTTAGAGGATTTATGAAATCCTACTTAAATGAAATCTCGCGTGCTACCAAACAGCCCCTCAGAGTAGACGACAATGATGACACTCACAAATATGAAGGATGAAAATGACAACACACGTGAGGATGAAGTAAGGCAACGATGTCATGGGTGGGAGGATGAGGGGCGGCGATTGTGATAACGGAGAGTTCAAGTTAGTGCGGGAGTGCATGGCTGATGTAGGATGAGCAACGAGAAAATTTTGAGCTTACTTTTTGTCTTTTTGAGATGCTTAGCTTAAGTAGGCTAAAGCTTAGCTTTAGCAAAACCCAGAATAAAGCTTTTAAAGCTTAGAAAAAAGCACAATAGCTGTTTGGATTATCTTATGAGCTTATGATAGTCTTAAGCCCTGACCAAAAAAGCCTTCCAACGTGATTACAGCTCAAGAGGAATTTCTACCAAACCATGCATGACTGCTAGCTTCCTTTTGTCGTAGTTGCAAGTCTCTTCAAATTTCCTTTGCCTCTTCTTCACTCAGTGTTGATTTTCTCCCTTCTTCCACATTTCCCACTCTACAATATCTAGTAGTTTTTTCTTAATATTGTGTAATTTGCATATCCCTAACGAGTGCTGATGTCATCCTTCATCCTACCTGCATTAGTATCTTTGTCCTTCACATGAGTTTATTGTCACCATTATTTTTCACAGTTGAGCTATAGTTCCTAATCATACTGTAGTAGTTATCCTTCATTATTACTTGTTTCATGTCATATGATGATGTTACAATCATTTTTGATGTTGTAGTAACTTTCATTTTTGATGCCCTAGTTATAGTTGTTGTCATGATAATTGTTGATGATGCAATTGCTGCATAATTAGCTAATATTAATTAATCTAATTAATTCCAATAAATTATATTAATCGACTCATTGATTTAGTAACCCATAACTAATTGACATAATTAATTTCTACTCGAGTTTAAGCTTTGCATCTTCTGCAAACAAAATTTGAGGTAATGTTAGGTTTCCTTCTTGGACTAGAATTTTGCTTATGTGCATTCAGGCTTATTCTAACTCTTAAGTATCTCGCTTAGCCTATCCTTTCATAGGCAAACAAATAGGCTGAGCTAAAAAAGGAAAACTCTTTATCATGACATGCTCGATTCAAGTTTAAATTGTTCTTAAGCTAGTTTAAGCCAGTTAAGCTTGCCAAACAATATTATGCATTTGTCAATGACAATATTGAGCATTTTTCAATAAGTTTGCTTAAATTAAGCTTATAAGTTTGCATAACTAATTCCTTGCATGAGGGATTATGCCCATGCCTAGCATAGCTTAACTTAAATTTAAGGTTAAATATGAATACATTAATCACTCACCATATCCCGCATCAGCAAAAGCTTCATGCCTTTACTATGCCATTTATGTTGTATTTAATTTTTATCTCTTAAAACCATGCCATGGTTTCTCATTTGAGTTTGATCCATTTAATGATGTAACAATAATGTGGGAATTACAAAACAATGAGAGCCTTTTAATGTCGCGGTGAATCTAATAATTCCTAATTTGCTATGTTAGAATTGCATGAATGCACACTGCTTAAGGACTAATACTTAGGATGATCTATATTTTGTCCTTGACTGCAAAACTAGGGGTTGAATTGGGTGATAAAAACTTTTTCATAAAAACAAAAACAAAGAAAATTAATCAAAACAATTCACACATGAATAGTGGTTTAACTAGAACTACAAAATTTAAGAGAGAGTTTGAGAGTATAACACTGAGATTCTAAATGCAACCACAAGAAGAGGCACAAGAATGTATTGTGGCTTGGATTTTTAAATAATTGACGCCCACTTCTCAAGCTCCCCCTTGTGAATTCCATTAAACCGTCATCACTTATCTATAAAGAAAAAAATAATACCCTTTGAGAGTCAACTACAACCTTTTTTCTCGGGCTCAAGAACTCTTGCAATAGGAATGAACAACAAGAAAATGCTACTAGTTCTAGTCAAGATACAACCAAAACCAAGTATAAAATGAAAACACATTATAATGGGGACTAAGAAGAAAGAAAGACTTGCCAAATCAAACAACTTAGATTCTTATTAAAACTTGTTAAATCAATATCTAAATCAAGGACTAAGAAGAAAGATACTCAAATTGAAAATTAAGCTTCACATGATGTAGCCAATCACATGATCACCTCAAGGAGGTTTTCCAAGTAGAAGCTTGCATGACAACATTAAGAACTTTAGAGCAGGAAATCAAAGAGCAAGTAAGAGCTTAAAGTTTATCATATGATGCCAAGAGTTGGAATAACTTTGGCAAGGGGGGTGTAAATAAGCAAAAGAGACCATGTGATGCCTTAAAAAAGAGGGAGAGTAGTTGAGTTGAGTATGAAATGAATGTTTTAATAATACAGGTATGCAACTCTTACCCAATCACAATTCTTCTCATTATAAGAAAATTTGCTTTTAAAGAGTTCTAAACCAATAAGATATTATAAGTCTACCATGATAAAGAAGAATGGTTAATAGAACAAGGGGATGAGAGATTAGATGCCTTACCATCATATAATGACATGTTTCACCTGCTTCCATGAAGTTCATGAACTTGGTCCACCAAGGTGTTTCAAAAAGTGCTTTTTAGGGCTTGCCCTTGTGCGCAGTGAGCTAAAGATTGCCCCTAAGTAACTAGGGGAGGTGTTGGGGTGGTTGAGGCGTTCTTTTTTTGCCTTGTATGTTATGCCTTTTTTTACTATACTTAAATGAGAATTTGACTCTTTATCGACACAATGGAGAAAAAGGATTTATATAGCAGTCCCACATAGTGAGATAAAGGCTTGATGATGATGTTGTTATCAAATTAAATGATTAGAAACTCTAAGTAGTTATCAACTCTTATAAAATTTTAATTTTTTTAATCTATTAAGCAAATGTCCCAAAGTTATTTTGAAAGTTATAGAAAACACAAAAAGCCCCTAAACCCACTCAGATAAATCTTTGCTCACTCATTGATCACTTAGCAACCCACTCCCTCATTTGCTTCTCTATTGCTGACTCTCACATATAGGCTTGCTTAATCGCTTCTTCTCTCATGTTAACTCTTGATTGCTTCCTCACTGACTCACTTGATCACTAGTTCTTTCTCTTTGACTTGCTTGCTCAATTAATCTCACTTGTCAACTTTGTTCCTTCACCAATTTATATTGTCACCATCGATTTGCGAACATGTTTCTCTCATCTAAGTCATATTAGTTACAAATATACCCAGTGTCTTTGGGCTATCTCTTTCATTGAATAGGCTAGAGGTCTCAACCTTTTATTGATGCTACTCAGTGGATAAGAGCTAAATCCATGAGATTTTTAGCAACTTTTGTAATCTTTATAGTTTAGATGACACAAGTTTTTGGATTTTTAGATCTTGTTGTTTTGATTGTTTATTTTTAATATTTGGATGCATATAATATACTTTTGGTTTGTCCTCTGAGTAGACATTTGGGTGGCAAATTCTGAACTAATGTTTTACGTTTGTGTTATAAGATTGTGGATTTCAAATATAAATGAAATGATTTTGGATTGTGAATTTTTGAATTTATTTTAAAAGTTTTCCTTATTTTGATTTTTAATCATATTGTTATTTATGAAATATTTAAAACATAAAATGTAGGGGGCTTACGTCTTGCCCTATGATGTGTAAAGCACCCGCCCTTATGCCTTCACCTCTCAAAACATTGTTCAACGATAAACTTGTTTGGTTTCTGTAGGTACAAACGAATTAATTAAACTCTCCTGAACTTCATCAAATATCCCAAAATTGAGCAGATCGACCAAGCTAGCTTTAACTTGATGAGCCATTATGATCGGATGTGCCATGTAGACCTGATCAACCAGTTTTATGAATATGATCAATTGACAACTCAGCTGGCCACACGCTTTGGACTTTTCTCGCTTGTTTTTGAGCTTTATATCTGTTTCTAAGTGAGCTTAATTAAATATTTTTTTGTGGTCTTATCTGCTTAATTGAAAACTTTCATGAAAGTTTTCATTAAACTATACCTCCTTAAGTATATATTGACTTGGCAAGTATATTTGTGCTTACAGAATTGAGCCAACAACAAAAATATAAACGAGTTGGCCTTTTCTAATCAGCAAAGATTTAGGCTTAAGTAGCAATTGTCTTCCCCTAAAGATGTAGCACTTTAGCTTTCTATGATAGAATCAAACTCACAATCACGAAGACGAGATTTGTTTAACACATTATAGCATTTGTATTCATAAAAATATCATAGGGCTTGAACGATCTCTCCATTTTTTAATGATGAAAATCAGTACAGAATTTGGGGAGTAACGGTCCCTCTTTAATTACATTTACATTAAATGCATAGACATGAATATCACATATGCAAAGCATAAAACCTGAATGTGTGTATCATGTATAAAAAACAGCAACAACAGCATCAAGCCTTTATCCCACAATCCCACTATGTGGGGTCGGCTACATAAATCCCTTTTCTCTATTGTGTCCTGTTAAGAGTCAAATTCTCATTTAATTTAATTAAAAAAGAGGACATTTCTTATATTTTCTAGCTAAGTTTTTTAAGTCTACCTCTGCCTTTCTTAATATAAACCAAATCCAATACATCTACTCTCCTAACCGGGTCTTTAGAAGGCCGACATTTTATGTGTTCAAACCATTTAAGGTGACTCTCTCTAATTTTATTTGCCATGGGAGCTACAGCATCCCTTTCATGTACATACTCGTTTCACATTCTATCTCTAAGAGTGAAGCCACTCATCCACCTGAGCATCCTCATCTTAGCAACACTTATTTAAATTTATGCTTCTCTTTTAATGTCCAATATTTTGCGCCATAAAACATTGTTGGTCTCACCACCATACAACAACAACAACAACAATAACAACAACAACAACATCAAGCCTTTATTCCACTACGTGGGGTCGGCTACATGAATTCTTTTTCTCCATTGTGTCCTGTTAAGAGCCTTTATCCCCCTATAAGTTGGTCTCACCACCATCTTATAGAAATTTTCCTTAAATTTGAGTGGTACTTTTCTATCACATAGCAGACTGATACGCCTTGGTATCAAAAACAACCAACAAACTAATACAAATTCAGCAAACAATAGATTTTTATTGATAAACTCAGAAATATGCAAAAAATAAGATACAATGGTCCTCTTTCGAGAGGAGGACATTCTCTCCCAAAATTTAGACGCCGTTAGAATCCCTCACAAAAAACTGTGGATAGGCAAACACTCATAAAATTCTACATACAAAACATAACATAAACCCTATTATTTATAGCAAACAATAAACTAAAAATTTCAAAACAACCATCCCTCAATTCCCTCTCAAATCAGCCCCCAAACCTGCCTCTACAATTAGGAAACATCTCCTAATTAATCCCCTCCAAATCAACCCCCAAATCTGTACCTTTTTAATTATGAAACATATCCTAATTAATCCCCTCAAAATCTGGATTCAAATTAGATCTCTTGCCCTAAATAATTCCCTCCTAATTGTAAATAAAATTTTCATAAATAATTCTCCTTTGATTAAGAACCCTCCTAAATAGCTTCTTCTTAATTAGGAAGCTAACTAATTCCCTCCCAATCAAATCGGCTGGTCCATCTATACTCCCCTCCTAAACTGCCAACTTAACCTCAAGGTGAAACCAAGGTTTAAAATTGCGTAAATAAGCCTCGAGGCGTTTTTCGTCCGTGAGGCGAGGCGTAAGCCTCGAGGCGGTGTGAGGCGTAAGCCTCACGGACAAAGAATTGCATAAATGAGAATTTAACTATTTAAGCAGGTAAATAACAGTTAGAGACTATCATACTATAAAAACAACTAAATAACAATTGAAATTAGTGAAGACAATAAAATAGATGCATCTCATAGCATAATTCAAAATACAGAACTACAAAATATAAGTCTATCAAAACTCCCAAAATACACATAAGAAAGAACATTTAATCTCATCATTCTTCAATGTTATTCACTAAATTGGTTATCAAGGGAATCTTCTTCTCCAATTGTATCTATGAATGTCAAATCTTCATCATCTTCAATGTTATCCATTTTTCTCTTCCCTGTTAAATAAGAATGATTAATGTAATGTTAATTGCATATATATATATAATGTAATTGCACAAAATAAATTGTGACATACCTTTACTTGATTGTTGTGCTGCAGAACTAGTAGATGTATGTGGTGTCCCCACTTGATCTGCTTCGCCCCTTAAGACATCCACACTTAGGTCCTCTAGCTGCAAGTCTGATAATGGCAAATCTGTCTCATCATCTATGAACCACTCATTATCAGAAGCTACATCTTCACACACCAAAGGGTCCTCATCATCCTTTAACTCCTTGTTCCTTATCCTTCTATCTCTCAACCTCTTGTTGTGCATAATGTATACAAGGGAGTTCATTCTGAGTGTTGAGAGGCGATTTCTTCTCTTAGTTTGCACTTGACTATACGTGCTCCAATTCCGCTCACACCCAGAGGAAGAACAAGTGAGGCCCAAAACTCTAACAGCAAAACTCTGTAACTCAGGGGTGGAATCACCAAATTGGATCCACCATTCAACTATTTTCAAGAGGAAAAGGGATAATCAGGTGATATTAAAGTGTTATGATTATACAGATAATTTGCAAAAAATAATTATACCTGGTGAGCGTTTCACAATGGTAGATTTGGCTGCTTGCAAACCAAAGAATCCCTCCCTATTCCGAAATAAAACAAGCTGTAAATCAGCAATCTCCCTGACATTCAGGTCCGGTATTAATCGCTCCATGCAATGATACAAGCCTAGCTTCACTTCTGGATTTGTGGATTTCCTCTCTGAATACTGAAATTGAGGATTGAGATAATACGCCGCTGCATGTAGATGACGGTGTAACTGGACCTCCCACCGAGCATCAATGATATCCCAAATCTCTCTATAACTTGCCTCCTCTCCTCCCAAGTTATGTGCAATTAACTCCTTCGCTTCATCCATTGCATTATATATAAACCCCATTGCTGGTTTCTTCTCGGCATCCACTAAACGTAATACCTGAACCAAAGGTCTTGTGCTCAATATGGCATAGGTCACAGTTGCCCAAAACTTATTATTTAGAATTATCCTTCTTATTTCCTTCCCCTCAGTTTTATTGCCCCATGCTGAATTAAGCCATTGTGTCGATGTAAACATTGATTCTAGAGGTTGTCTCACATCGAGTAGGCTCTGCAGTGTCAAATAAGATGTGGCAAACCTGTAGAATAAAGTTGCATTAGGAATTGAAATAGATTTGCAATTTTGCAGTGTACAAATGTAGTAACGAACCTAGTGGTAGCAGGGCGAATGATTTCCTTCTTTGAGAACTTTCTCATTAAGGCTAAGACCCATGAATGGTTGTAGATGAACTTTGTGATCTTCTTCGCCCTAGAGAGGGCGCTCTTGTGTTGAGGTAAATCACCAAGTGCCTCTAATATGAGATCGATACAGTGTGCTGCACAGGGGGTCCAATAGAGGTGTTTCCTCTTCTCCATCAACATGTGGCCTGCTGCTTTGTATGCACTGGCATTGTCAGTCACAACCTGAACCACCAATTGCTCCCCAAGCTCCTCAACAACCCCATCAAGTAAAGTGAAAATGAATTCCGCATTTTTAACTTGATCTGAAACTTCAATTGATCGTAAAAATACTGTGCCATAGGGATTATTTACAAGGATATTCATCAAGCTCCTGCTCTTCATGTCAGACCATCCATCTGACATAATAGTAACACCAGTCTCAGTCCAGGTCCGTTTAATCTCATCTATACTCTGCTCTGTGTTTTGCAACTCCTCCTTCAAAATCCATGTTCTCAACTCATACATGGATGGTGCCTTCAACCCTCTCCCGTACAACCCAACAGATCGCAACATATTGAAGTAGGCAGGTGACGTTGCAACATTAAAAGGTATGGCATTCTCAAAAAAAATTTTGCCAATATCCATGCATACCTGACGTCGACCCTCTCTGGTACCAGCTGCAGGCATCATCTGTGCTTCTGCTCTATCCTCTCCTGGATTTAGCATGTATTGATCCATAGGACCCCGCACACCTCTATTATGTATAGTGGAGGAAGATCCCTTTCCACTCTCGCTTCCGAAATAAGAACCTTGTTCGACCCTTTCATCAAATTGCTCCTGTTGTAGATGTTTGGCCGTGGTACTCTTCTTCATGTAAGCAATAATTTCCTCCTTCACCTTATCCGGTACATTCGCACAAGGTACTACATTCTTATGTGAACCGGATAAGTGTTCCTTCATGCGAGTAACTCCTCCCTTCACCACATTGTCACAAAAATTACATTTTAAATACACATAGGTTTTCTCGCCGCCTCCTACATCAACTTGCACACTATATTTCCAAGAAGGATCACGCCGCAATGACGTATTTGTCTTTTCCTTACCTCTAACCATGTTTCCTAATGCAAAAAAGGGAAAACAAACCAAAAATTTTCAAAATATTAAAAACCCTAGATTTCCTATAACTTGAAAAATCTTCCCTTATACTCAAAAAAAATACCTAAAATGCGTAGAGGAGTTGTCGTAGAGGGCGGTCGGACAGTCTTTGCTCACCGGCGTGAGGCGGCGCCGGCGGGAGAGGAGGCGGGATCGGCTGGCCGAGAGGTGACCAACTGGTTTCTTGCGGGATCTGGCGGAAACGGAAGCTGGGTCGGGATGGGGGAGAGAGAGTTGTGAGGGTTTTTTTTTATTACTCAAGTGAGTGGGACCGGTTTTGGTGAGGCTTACGCCTCACTAAGAATTGCGCAATTGCGCCTCTGAGGCGCGCCTCAGAGCCAGTGAGGCGTAAGCCTCACCAATTCCTCCAATTGCTTAAGCAATGAGGCGCCCAGGACCAGAATTGCGCAGAGGCGCGCCTCAAGGCGCGCCTCTTATTGCGCAATTTTAAACAGTGGGTGAAACGAAGGAAACTGCTACTGAAGCAATGGACTAATAGCACTGGGCTGAAAAATGGACTGTCACTGGGTTGAATGATCCCTGCCTCCAACATCTCCCTGATCAATCTCTCGATCTCATCCTTTTGGAGTTGGGGAGAACTGTACGGTTGAACACTGATATGTGAGACTCCTTACTTCAAAATGATAGCATGCTCGTGTTCCCGTGGAGGAGGCAACCCCTGAATTGACTGGAACACCTCTCGATACTATTGTAGGAGTGGCTAAATAATGTCTGGTGCTTCCATCTTCTCCCCATCTTCTTCTCCTTCCAAACTCTACAGCTCCACCAAAAATCCTACTCCTTCACCATTTCCCGTCCTTGGAAGTGGCTCCAAAGATGTCATCTCCTCTTCTTCCCTCAAAATTTTCACCTCTTGATCCTCCCTCATCGAACTCCTCCCGATCTCCTTTCACTTAGATTCGGCCAAGGGAATCCTTGTCAAATCTTGGTTAGGTTTAGCAATTGGAACTGCCAGGGGAGTTTCGGATTGCATCTCCATGAGCTTTCTTAACATCTCCACCCTTCCCAATCGGTTTTCTATAGATATAAGTCTTTCTTCCATGGTTGAGAACTTCTTCTCCAGCTCGAATTTGATTTGCTCCATCTTCCTTTCCAACGGCTCCACCTTCTTTGCTGCCTAGGTCCCAAAAAAGTGCTCTGATGCCAATTTGATACACTTTGGTATAAAAAACAGCCAACAAACCAATACAAATTCAGTAAAAAAATAGATTTTTATTGATAAACTTAGAAATATGCAAAAAACAGGATATAATGGTCCTTTTTCGAGAGGAGGACATTCTCTCCCAAATTCTAGACACCACTAGAATCTCTCACAAAAAACTGTGGATAACAAACACTTATAAAATTTTGCATACAAAACATAACATAAACCCTACTACTTATAATAAGCAATAAACAATAAGTTTCAAAACAACCCTCCCCCAATTAGCCCCCAAATCAGCCCCCAAATCTGCCCTCTTCAATTAGGAAACATTTTCTAATTAATCCTCTCCAAATCAGCCCAAAAATCTGCCCTTTTTAATTAGGAAACATTTCCTAATTAATCCCCTCCAAATCAGAATTCAAATTAGATCTCTTGCCCTAAATAATTCCCTCCTAATTGTAATTAAAAATTTCCTAAATAATTCCCCTTTGTTGGAATATCATCAGGTCCAACCGCTTTTCCACACTTCATTTTCTTTAAAATCTCTCTAACTTCGGTTTTATTAATATAATAATAAAAATAAAAATATCTATTTTCATTTAGGGTGCTAAGGTCACTAAAGTAAATTGTATTATTACACAATTTTAATTGAAAAGCTTATCGAAATATCTCATTCACCTTTGTTGAATATCCTCTTCTGATAAAAACACTTTTTGATATTCATATTTAATGCACTTCATTTGAATTAAATCCTTACTTCTCCCGTCTCTTTGTTTTGCTAACTTATAAATACATTTTTCTCCATCAGTATTTAATCTATTATATAAATTATTAAAAGTTAAATTCTTTGCATCGTATATTGCTTTTTTAGATTCCTTACGAAATATATATTATATAAATCATTAAAAGTTAATCCTAAGACAACATTTTACTTTATTTTTTATATTCTCTCTCTTTATCTTACAGTCCAAAACTAATAAGCGATGCTTGATACGTAAGCTTTCGCTCGGAATAACTTTACAATCTTTGCAATATAAACGATATATTTTTTTTATATGAAAATAATTAATATGAGTTTTATTATATCCATTCTTATAAGCGATGAGGTGCTCCTCTATTTTCTTAAACAAGGTATTAGCAATCACAAAATCATAAGCTAGAGCAAAATCTAATATGGTCTTACTAATTTCATTAGTCGCTCCAAATCCATAGCCACCATAAATGCTTTTAAAATCTTTTACCACTTTGCCAACATGTCCATTTAAATCCTCTATAATAAAAACTCTTTATTCAAAAGATATATTTTATATTAATTCTTGTAAGTCATTTTAAAATTTTAATTTTGAGCACATTTATCATATATATGAAATTGAAAAGTGCCATGGATATGAAAGTGAAGATTTAACTTGAATAAACATAATTACCACATGTCCGAGCATTCACTCATACTCATTATAAAGTAGCTCTACCAATTTAGTATCACATATTTCTCCCTTCTTTGATATCATCAAAAATAGAAGATAATAGAGAAGAATTTAGATATTCTTGATATTTCATCAAGAGATAAACTATTTAATCATGAAAGCTAAGTGTTAACAAAAATTAAGGCTCAACAATGGAATGGACTACTATATTACAACATTTAAAAACAAATTGAAACCTGCTAAAGGGCTTCAAATAAATGACAATAACAATTAGATAGAGGAACAAATGATAGGAATGTGATGTAGCCTTGGGGTTGCACTCTTGATGCAAGCTTAAATATTTTTGTAAATCTTCTCAAGTGTGTTAGGAAGTGTATTTAGGCTTTGGTTATGTTGGAGATCAAGTGGGGTAAAGGATTTGATAAGTAATGGTTGGTCTAGGGTAAAACTAGGTCAAAACTTGAGAGCATGCTTTAAGAAGAATTAGGGTTTTAGGGTGGATAACATATGAAATCTCTTGATTCAAAACACTTGGAATAATTTAAGCAGTGTATATATATTGGATTTGGAGTGTTTCATAAAATTTTAAGGGGTTTAAGTGGTTTTAATAGGTCTTGTAGAAAACTCTTTTGGCTGACAACCCTAGTTTTAGCTTATGGCCTTAGTGGAGGGAGTCAGGCTTAGGTCAAGTTGAGAAATACATGTTTTAATAGGGGTTTCAACAAGAACAGGTCTTGTAGAAAACTTGCTAGGAAGTACTTGTAGAAATTTAGAAAATGCTTTGGCTGAAATCTGATTTTAGTAATTTCAGAAAAACCAACGACAAGAAAATCAGGAATAAAACACACGAACACTTTTTTTATTAAAAGTTTTATGAAAGAAAAGACAAGATACAAGTGGACTTTCAATTGGAGAGGAAGATCCGGCTCTCCCAAATCTCTAGCCACCGGCTAGAGCCCAAACACCCTATGAACAATCTAATTCAACAAACAACACATGTCCCTAACCCTAGGAAAATCACCTATTTAAAGCAAATAATAAACAATAAATACCCAAACAGACCTCCCCCAATTCCCTCATATTTCCTTGATTATTTCCCTCTCAAATCAGCTGTCAAATTAGCCCCTAAATTTGTCATTTTCAATTATGAAACATTTCCTAATTAATCCCCACCAAATCAGCTCCCAAATAAGCCCCCAAATCTGCCCTATTCAATTAGGAAACATTTCCTAATTAATCTCCTCCAAATCATCCCCAAATCAGCCCCTAAATTTGCCCTCTTCAATTAGTAATTTTTGAAATTGAAAAATCACATACACAAGTCTTTTACAATAATCATGATATACATAAAAAAAAAAATCTAATTTAAAGTCTGCAATTGGTTTCTTGTGCTGGGTCCTTATTTGGTTTCAACTTGTTTCTTCACTTGGGCTCTTATGGTTGATCCAATCTCATCTTCATAGGCTCCTTGTGCTACATTAGAATGGCAATAAATTTTGGAGCATACATTCTCTTATAGAAAAATATGAAATGGAGAGAGAGAATATCACAGATGACATCCCTAATGCAAAAGAATTCATATTCCATATGCTTTTAATTAGGTCATGGAGAAAGATAAATGGCTTGTCAATACAGTATTCTTGAAGAACAAAAGGCTATACTTATGAGAGGAGAAAACCATGAAACAAATTCTTCAGGATCTTGATGAAAACTAGGAATAGTGATATTTTTGATAGCTTAGGCCATAGAAATCTTTTGAAACATGCCAATGAACATATTATTGCAATCCACATCTAGTTTTTTTTATCTAGAAAGTTCATTTAATGAGATCTAGGGGTCACATGGATCTTGGAAGAGGGGAATCATTATTGTATGTTTGTTACGGCTATAGAGTAGGATGAAATCTTCTTCTATAATATGAATAGAATGGCGATTAACTTGAGATGTGAAGCTTTATTAAATGTTATAGAATTTATTTTACAATCCTATGTTAGCAAGGGGCAGACATGTTCATGAATTTTATCCTTTTATTATGTTGGGTAATATCATGGATTGTGGATTTAATAAGGCAAAACAGATGTTGGACATTTGTAGAGTAATACAAGTGTGACGTTCTTGGTAGTGATCAAAGGCTATTTATGAATAAAATGAGGTGAGGTTGTGATATTAGAGTTACATATTGGAGGGATGAAATAGGAATTAATGTATGGAGCAAAGATGATTGATTGATTGGATCTTGAGTTGAAAAGTATTACATTGTAGAGTACAAGAGTGAGGGGATTCCTAGAAGAGGACGATGATGATGAATGGATATCTTTTGCACTTAAGTGTTTTGGAGACTAGAGAGTTCTTGAGAGGGTTCAAGAGTTGGAAGGGAAGAAGTTTGATGTTGAGAAAAGAAGAATGGGAAAGATCGAGTACATCATAGAATATAATATATTATCTTAGAAGATAAAAAACATTTTACTATGGATTTATTGATAAGGTTACATTTATTTATATGCCTGGATATTTTACTCTACCAAATATTTTTCATTAAAAAGAGTTTGTTTTATTATGGGGTGCAGGTTCCTCATAAGGGCAATCCTCTATGGTTAATTATGTCTCTGGTGTGTTTGGTTCTTGAGAAAAGTTTTAATTAAAGTAGTGATTATATTCGCTTAATCAAAATATTGGATGAATATGATTTAAAAAATTTAATTTTTAAATATTTGAAGGTGAAATTTTAAGGATGATTATATAAACTTGGAATTGATTTTAGATAAAAGTCAAAGAAAACATGGTAGAAGTATTTGATTATGAGAAACTTGTAGGTACTCAATATAATTTTATATAGGACTTCACATTTTGAGATTTGATTTTATGTTTGGGGTTTATATTCTAACAATAAAAGATTGAGAAAATGCCAAAAAAGGTGAGGATTTATGACGTAGCTAAAAAAATTATCAGCCTCAGATCCTAGATATAAAATGGGAACCACTAATAAGGTAGAAACTCAAACCCTAAATCTAACAGATCCATGAGACTTATAAACTTGAAACCTTAATAGAGGTTGAGCTAGCTTAACCATTGGTCTTATAATTTTTCCTAGAAGAGGACGATGATGATGAATGGATATCTTTTGCACTTAAGTGTTTTGGAGACTAGAGAGTTCTTGAGAGGGTTCAAGAGTTGGAAGGGAAGAAGTTTGATGTTGAGAAAAGAAGAATGGGAAAGATCGAGTACATCATAGAATATAATATATTATCTTAGAAGATAAAAAACATTTTACTATGAATTTATTGATAAGGTTGCATTTATTTATATGCCTGGATATTTTACTCTACCAAATATCTTTCATTAAAAAGAGTTTGTTTTATTATGGGGTGCAGGTTCCTCATAAGGGCAATGCTCTATGGTTAATTATGTCTCTGGTGTATTTGGTTCTTGAGAAAAGTTTTAATTAAAGTAGTGATTATATTCGCTTAATCAAAATATTGGATGAATATGATTTAAAAAATTTAATTTTTAAATATTTGAAGGTGAAATTTTAAGGATGATTATATAAACTTGGAATTGATTTTAGATAAAAGTCAAAGAAAACATGGTAGAAGTATTTGATTATGAGAAACTTGTAGGTACTCAATATAATTTTATATAGGACTTCACATTTTGAGATTTGATTTTATGTTTGGGGTTTATATTCTAACAATAAAAGATTGAGAAAATGCCAAAAAAGGTGAGGATTTATGACGTAGCTAAAAAAATTATCAGCCTCAGATCCTAGATATAAAATGGGAACCACTAATAAGGTAGAAACTCAAACCCTAAATCTAACAGATCCATGAGACTTATAAACTTGAAACCTTAATAGAGGTTGAGCTAGCTTAACCATTGGTCTTATAATTTTTCCTGGAAAGGACAACCAGTTAAATCTACATTAAGCATTTTTAAAATCATGTCCTAATCTCAATGCATATGCAAGGTAAGATTGATTGTTTGATTTTAAGAAAGAGGGCTTATAACTTAACCACTTAAGTTAAGACCCCTAAGATGCCTAAAGCTTTATCTAATGATGCTTTGACTCCGAAAAAGTTTCTAAGTTCCATCAACAAGTCTTTGAAGTTTTAGGGAACACCAAGATAAGATTCATTGGAGAGAGAAAATCCTAAAGACTGCTCCTATTTCTTTTGGAATATTTTTTTGCATTCATTAAACTAAGAAATGCCACTTATGGCTTAGGAATCAAGTGAGATTAATTTTATCAAAACCTATTGATTAGTGAATTCGTAGAAAGTGATTTTGAATATTTTATAAAATTTATAAATTTATTTATGAATTTTAAACTTTAAATAATTAATTAATCCATTAAATTGCCTAAAGTTTTGAAGAATGCAAAATGGGTTTAATTAATTCCAAATGCTCTGAAATTTGCACCAAAGATTTTGGAGGGTCCATAGAACAATCCACAAAAGTTTCAGAATTTTTAGAATTAATTAAATTCATTAAAGAATTAAAAAAAATTCAAATTTATAGAAAATAAAACTATCCTATATTTTAGATAAAATTTAATGTTCATTTGCATTTTAAAGGAATGTAATGCTTTCTGTCTTGCATTTTATTGTTTTTCTAGCATTAGTTAGGAATTTTAGAGTTTTTTTTTGGACTTATTTGTTTTTTAATTCTAGTTAGCGGGGGTTTTTACTCATGTCAGGAGCTCATTTGCTGGTATGGTTATTTTCTATTGGGCCGATAGGATAGGAGTTGGACTGTGCCACATGGTTGCCACATGTTTGCCAGGATGGCGAGATTGAATATGCGGATACCACGTAATGGATATTAGACTTGAATCCGATAACCTGATGATCTAGAGGTTATCTTTAATCTCCAACGTTGAACTAAAGTTCACCAAGGAGAGAGATTGAGTGAGGGTGAGGGTGAGGGAGAGGAAGAGGGAGAGTGAGGGAGGGTGGGTGAGAGGGAGTGAGGGAGAGAGAGGGAGATAGATAGAGAGAGGGTGAGAGAGAGTTAGATAGAAAGAGAGGGTGAGTGATAGAGAGAGAGAGAGTGGGAGAGAGCTCAATGTACGGTTTTTATGGGATTTTGATTCCTAAAGAATCAAAATAATGTGATGCAACTTACTACGGATGAATAATCCTAGGATAAACGCTTATAGAATGAAGTATGTGACCTAGGGGTTGTTCTAAGGTTTGAGGGATTATACCTCATTGAATTAAATGTTCGGCAGCTTGCCAAATGGAGAAATTTTGTTTGGTAGAGGTAAAACTTTACTGAAGAGCTCCTTGATAGGAGTTCGACTATTGGGCCGATAGGATAGGAGTTGGATTGTGCCACATGTTTGCCACATGTTTGTCAGGATGGCGATATTGAATATGTGGATACGACTTAATGGATATCAGACTTGAATCTGATAACCTGACGATCTAGAGGTCATCTTTAATCTCCAACGTTGAACTAAAGTTGTTCACCAAGGAGAGAGAGATTGAGTGAGGGAGAGGGAGAGGGAGAGGGAGAGAGAGGGAGTGAGGGAGAGAGAGGGAAATAGATAGAGAGAGGGAGAGAGAGAGTTATACCTCATTGAATCAAATGTTTGGCAGCTTGCCGAATGGAGAAATTTTGTTTGATAGAGGTAAAACTTTACTGAAGAGCTCCTTGATCGCCTCCTTGTCAGGCTATCTGGAAATTGAACACAACCGCAACTTGCTGGACTTTGGTTTTACTAGGGCTTGAAGGCCTTTGGAAAGGAAGGGGAAACTCGAGAAAAATTCCTCATGCTTTAGGGAAGCTCTTAGAATTTGAATTCTCCAATCGCCCTAATGCCCCTCTATTTAATTTCACTTAACGTGTGGCTATCTAAAGCTAAAAAGACCATTGAATGACCATCGGCCTATAGTTCATTATAGGTTGATTGTTGGGATTTTGGCGGATTCCCCTTGATAGCCTAGAGCTCCTTATTTGGCCAGGAGATCATGCAAAAAGGAGGCAAGACAAATACATTTGGTTACTTCTGCTTGGACTACAACTATTGGATTTAGCTTGAATCGTTTTGGCTATAGACCCTAGGAGGCTAGATAAGTACAATTTTGGACTTGAAATGGAATGAGCCAAGCTAGTCTATCCATTTGGGTTGCAGTCTTGGTTTGACCCATTAAATCCATTTGGGTTGACTCAATTAGACCAAATTGAGTTGATGTTTGTTTAAGTTTAACCTAGAGGCTGTCTAGGCGAGCTCGATCCAAATCTTGAAAAGCTATGGTGAGTTCAAAGGAACCTAAATAGGTTCAAATAATCCTATGGTCAAGGCTTGTTTGACCATGGTCAACCCTATTCAGCCTAGGTTTTGGTTCCTTGGGTTAGGGTAGTGAGGCTAGAACAAATCTCTAGTTCATATGGTTGGTGTTTGAGGTGAGCTTATGGTTGATGTTTGAGGTGAGCCGAAGTCTCAATTTAAACTTGAAACATTGGACTTTAGTTTTCTTGACATTGGAAAATAATGAGGCCCATAGGGTTGTCTAGCTAATTTTCATAAAATAATTGGCTAAAATAGGTTGTTTGTCTCCTATTGAAAGGGTACCTTAAATTTATTTAGTAAAATCTATGTGGGTTGCTAGGCTAGTTAGATAGGTCAAAACTAGCTTGAGCCCATAGGACGATGTGTCCTTTAACTACCAACGAGATGGTCAGCAATCAATAGGGTAGGTCACTAAACCCATAGCGAGTGAGGCTTGGGTTTGGCCAAGGCAAGGCTATCAATTTTGTTACAAAAATAAGGTCTACTGCCCTATATACTTAATTGACATTTTTCATACCAGATTAATTAAATTAGACGCCCTAAATACAAAATATAAAAGAGTAGGCCTTTTCTTAGGCAAAGATTTAGAATTGAGAAGCAAATTTACTGTTTTAATGATGTTGCACTTGAGCTTTTAATGAGGGGTTCTAATTCACAATTTTGGGCACTGTAGATTAGTTCAGCACACTGGTGTTTTTTTTCATCAAAACAACAATGGGTTTCCACAATACACGCCTATCTACCCAGAAAGTATTAAGGCCCAAGTCAGCATGATTGAATCCAGTGTTGAGATGCTGATGGCTTCATCATTTTCTTTCACTTGTTGCAGTATTCATTACCTTGCCTAAGATATAGAAAGTTTATTATTAGTTTGCTAGTACCTTTTCATGTATTTTTTGCACACATTCAGTATTAGTTGTTAGCATTTCTGACTGCATGCATACTGCCTGCCTTGCTATTTTTTAGGGAAAGGTATTACATCCCTTTGCTGGCGTCCTGATGGAAAAGCTATTGCTCTTGGTCTTGATGATGGAACCATTTCACTGCATGATGTTGAGGTAGGCAAAATAGATAAAAAAATGAGGATTCATGAAATTGACCATGAAATGGTTGGGATAAGGCTAATGATGATGGTGATGTTGATGTAGAAAAAGTAGATTCCAAAAATGAGAATCAAAGGATCTAGCATATGCTGCCTGCAGTTTACCCTTTCCAGTCAAAAGAGAATCTAATGATTTTTTTAATTACTTGCAGTAATTTGAGCTTTTCTTATCATGTTTTTCATAAATCAGCATATTAGCTGCTGTGCACTGACTTATTTTTGGAATTTTATAATCATTTGGTGGACATTCATTTTTTTTTCCAAAAGATATAATTTTCTTTCAGATGATGCATCTAAATTTCGCCCATTTGTCTTCTTAAGGTCATCACCGAGTGATGGTGTTATTTCTTCCCTTTCTTGCCAACTATGCTTGTCTACTGAAATTTACGTGCTTGATGATTTGTGGTATGTTAGTTTAATTAATTTGTGTAAATTTTTCCTGATAAGGTTGATGATAATGATGCTTATCTTCTGCCCTTTTTTGAGATACAAAGTCAGTTTTACGAATCTTTCTTCAACATGGATTCCTTCTAAAAGTTATTAAAACTTACAAAGACAGCTGTCCAAAACACGCTTGTTTTTTAAGGTCATCTGTGAATGATGGTGTTATTTCTTCCCTTTCTTGCAAATCTACTTGTCTAATTTACATGCTTCATGATTTATGGCATGTTAATTTCATTTATAATTGTATTCTTGATATGGCTGATAATGATTTTTATTTAATCTGGATATAGTTCAAATTATTTATTATTGTTTCAAGTACATGTGTTGGATGAAACCCAAGTCCACACAATGGTTGATTGGTGTGTTTTGGGCGGCTGTCAACTTGATGCTAACCTTTGTGAGCTTTGATTTCTCTTAGAAGGAATTAATGGTGAAAAAGATTCATAAAAATTACCTTATATCTCCAAAAAAACATGATCTTATTGGTGACGATGCTTCTTGGGATTGTCATCTATCATCAGATGCCATTGCTTAATGTACCTCTCTCTAACTTGCCATCACATAAATCCAAGTTTGATTTGGGATCTTTGGGGAATGCTGTATTAGCTATGATCTTTTTAATGTTGGTCACTCGGCAGTACTTTATATTTGTTTCTTAGATGAATGTACTGATGGAAATTACATATTGGAGAATATTACATAATAATTGTTATTGACGCAGAAGTTCAATTTGAATTTTAATTCAGACATTATGAAAGAAAATAATAGTGATATATATATATATATATATATATATATATATATATATATATATATATATATATATATTATTTTAATCTTTATCTAAAATACCCCTGAAATACGAGTCTCGATTGAGAGCAGTAAAAATTTCATAGTGCAGACCATAGATTGAACGTTAGTTGCATTACTGCAGAATGGGAAGCTATTGAGAGCAGTAAAAACTCATAGTGTTGCTGTTATCTGTTTAAACTGGGAGGAAGTTGCTCAAACCAAGGTATTTTCTCCACCAGTTTCTGTTGTTTTTCTCTTGTTTAGAACAGTATGTTAGATTGCATATCTTTTTTACTTGTAAAAAATTGTTGCATTTCTATATTTTTGTCATTTATTCGAGGAAAGTGATGTATTTGCTTTTATCTCTTCTTCTTTGAATGCCAGTACTGCTTGCATGCCTCTTAATTTTGTAAAGGATGTGTACATGTGATGTGGATACCTGCAAAACACGAACATGAGAAAAGGACATGCTTGACATTTTAGGGTTGTAAACGTTTTGACATATATCATTTAATACAATGCAAATTCGTATATCACGTGAAACAAATTATGCAGTACGATATATTGAATTTGATTTCCTAGATCAGTATAGAAAAATTAATGTTGTGGACCTAACAAATTAATTGACATTGTTGGTTTTTAATTCTTAAACATATTTAAGTTTAAACTCTGAGATAGGGTATCAAAGAACTTTAATGTTTACTTAATTATGAAGTTTAGAGGGACTAGTCTAACATGCACATAGTGTTACTATTCTTGTAAATATTTTATTTGGAGATGAAGGGAAGGGGTTGGGTGCAAGGGTTGTTAAAGAAGACAATGTGGCATGGAGGTGGAAATTGGAGATGCACAATGAATGCACATAGATAAATTAAGGAACTGATGGATAATGTAAGCAAGGGTGTGAGAGAGGTATGCAGGATTATATAGAGAGGAGAGTGTGAGAAAAAAAGTGTATTAGGATAGATCCACAATGAAGTGGAGCTTCTAAGTTTGGTTATTTGATAAGGCAATTGGAATAATGTGTGAAAAATGCCCATGGTGTAAGAGGCTAAGAAGGATGGAGGTAGATGAGAGACAAAAATTAGGAGATTCAGAGAGGCATTGAGAAGATGTTGATTGTTTGAAAGTAAATGAAATTGGGCATGAATAGGGAGGACCAAGCCCATGAGCTTATTATCCTAGGTCGTAACAAGTTGATAGGATCTCTTTTGTACGTCCCCAGGTCCCTCCCGCGTGGCGACATGGGGTAGGTAAGCTTGTCTTTGCTCGACTGAAAGGAGAGGTCAGCTTGGATAAGGTTTGAGTTTCGCTGACACCCTTCGCATTACGCCACGAGTTTTTTGAATCAGAAGAGAGATTCCCAGAAATGGCGGATCTATTCACTCTATCAATAACCGAGCCAAATCTGGTGTATCATAGGGGACTTGTACATGTCAAAAACAAAATTGTGACATTTCATTGCGTAAAGCATTTTCTAATTGATCATTTTTTAGATATCGTAATGGACGATTCCATCATTTCTAATCGATAGCCGGATAGTTGGAGACATAGATTAAGGAAATGAGGACACTAAGAATGAAGAATGGTTTAAGAAACAACGAGTTAACAAGTTCTTCTATTAAGACAGTTAATTTATCTTTTAGTTTAACTCAATTGGAAATTTGATGCTGATTGCTTACAAATTGGTCATTAAGTGCCTCTAAGTCATCTAGGATGCCTGCAAGCAATTTCTTTTTTGGAAAGGTATGACCAAAGTTGGTGTGTTTGACAACTATCCCCTTGTTTTTATGGTGTCACTTTCTGTAAATAGATGATATTGGCATGAAAACTATCAGCGAAGTTCTCTAAATATAGCCCCCAGTTGGGCGAATTGCGAGTTTTCTCTTCTAATGATTATTGACATGAAAATAGGCCAGGATGATTGATTGAAGTTGACTGACTTATCTATGATTGAAATTCGTGTTTTGCTTATTGTACGAAGGATTTTGGCAATGGCCCTTAAGTTAGTGTTGGAGGAGCATATTGCTTTTTATTGTTCATGATATCCCATGTCATTTAGTGGACGTCAAAATGGAAGGCGAATGTGCCAAGTAGGATTTCTCAACTTTTGTCAAACTTCGATTTTCTAATAGTTTTGCATCTTTCCAAATGGATGGAAAATCCATTAAGAATGTGCTATTTAGCATGTTAATATTGTGTAATCTCTGCACATTGGAGGCATACTCTTTGGCGGGCTTAATAATTGTTCTCCATATGGAATGATCTCTAAGGCAACTATTGACAAAGTAAAATATTCATTTCTATTAATAAAAATTACTTACACTGTCTTTTCACTTAATTCCTTAGGAGGGGTAGTTTAGTAATTAGGCAGCCTAAGAGTTAATAGGTGTTTTCTTATAAATATCCCATTGTTATGTTTGGAAGGGGTATTTGTTGAGTTAGTTTTTAGGTTTTATGTCTTTTTTTGAAAAATGTTCCTATTTTTGTGGTGGATTTCCCAAATTTGGAGGGAGGTGGTGAGGGAAAGGTTATCGTAATGGAGTTCGAGACTCCCCACCATTGATTTTAAGAACCCTAGACTTTCTTAGTTGGCATTTTCTTGGCTTTGCCTTAGATTTCAGTTGATTAAAAAGGGGTGGTAGGTGGCTGTCCAATTTGTCCCAAGTGGTGGCAACCTTTTGTATGACTGTTAGAAGTTCTCTAGAAGGCAACAAAAGGAATATTCAACTGATTGTAGAAGTGTAGCAGGAGGAAAAAGACTTCAACGATAGCAGCAAGTGTGGTTTTCCTCTTGGCATGGGAATATTTAATAAAGCAGCAGCAATGGTGAGATTCATCCTATTTCTGATGGAAGAACAAGGAGGAACAGAGGGCAATAAGAATTTTGGAGTAGGGAATCTATGGTATTTGATTTCTTGTACTTTTGTTGTTGTTTTTTTTCTACTTTTATCTCTTAAGATTGTAGGGGTAATTGGGGAAAGAGGAGGGTATCTGATCTCAAGATAACAGAAGCAGCCGCCTTTGAATGGATAATTGTCAACTAGAATTGTTGAGAAAATGAATTTGACTGGAAGAGTTTGTGGGGAACTTGAATTGGCCTAACAAGGCTAATAACGAATTGGAACCACATGAAAACTACTAAACAGTGATCAATAATAATGAGAGATACCAAACTGTACCAATAATAGGAAATATATTTACAAGAAAGTTGGAATAGGAGTTAATACTTCAAGTACTTTAAAAACTCAAAGGTTATATAACTAGAATTTAAATTCTGCAATAGAAATTTCTTTGAAGAATCCCACTTAGATCCAAATGTTAGTAATGTTAGATTTCTTGATGCTGTTTTACAGCTATTCCTAGGATTTCAGCCGCCAACTAGCTTACTGGGAAGGATCCAAGTGTGTTAGTTATTTAACCATCCCCGTTTCTCTTTTTTTGTCTCTTGACCATGAGCCTTTTATTAATAATTGATAGTTGTTGAAGCTAAGGAGGATTGACATTTCCAGCCAGCACCTTTTAAAAAAAAGGGAGAAAGCGCACATCAAATGATCACAAAAGAATACAAGAATACAATTTATTGAATCATAATTGGAAAACAGAGAACTTAGTGAAGATTGCCAAGTTCAAGTTATGAATTAAAGCTTGATTAACGTTTTAATAAATAATATCTATGAAACTATTTTCCAATATGCTAAGAACAAGTCAACCAATTATGAGATCAGGTTGGGACTATATTATTATATGGATAGATTTATTGCTAACTAAATTGAGAGGGTAAATGCTGATATGTAACTTGTACTATTAACAAAGAAGATTTCTTTGGACTACAACAAGCTAAAGGTACAGTTGCAAAACATTTTTCAGGTAATCTTTAATATTTAATGTCTTAATTAAAATAATGATGTGCCCTCCAAATTCTAAATGTATAAGTTCTAACTATATATTTTTTTCAACTTTTGTTGAGTGGTGGATCCAATTTGGTGATGGCGATCCAAAGCTATAGTGTTTTGTTGTTAAGGTATTAGGACTTACATGCTCGTCATCTGAATGTGAGCGCAACTGGAGCACATATAATCAAGTTCACACAAAAAGTAGAAACTGTCTGACAACCTCAAGGATGAACTCCTTGTTGTTCATCATATATAACAAGAGATTGCATGATAGAAATGGAAATTTTTTTTTTTTTGGGATGATGAGGATCCCCTACTTTGTGATGATATGTAACCATTCAGCTATGGATGCTTAACAGAGATCATCATGAAAATTTGAAAAGGGTTCGTTATTGGAAGGAAGTTTTTGAATCACTGACCCAGGCCGCCATCGGATAATGAATGGATTGTATATGATGATAATGAGGTTGTTGACGAGCATTTTTGCATCGACCTGACCCCGATCGAGCCCGACTAGGCTAGATCATGCTCGATCAACTTAATTAAATGTCGTCGAGGCGAAATCGGACCCTAATTCGATGAAATTAAATTTTAATTTCATCAAATTAAACTCAATTTAATTAAATTTGTTGACCTTTGTGTATTATCCAAAGGAAACAAAAGAAATTAAAAAAAAAATACCTGCTGAAGCCATGCCCGCTGCTTGCTACAGTGTCCGTAGCCCTGCAATTCGGCGTCGCTTCAGACCGACTCCACTCCTGCTATCGTCGTTAAATACCGACCCCAAGGCTTCAAATTGCGGCACTTCCCCTCCCGTTGGTGCTTCCGATCTCTGCTTCCTCTCGCGAAACCCCTGCTACCTCTACAGAGCCCGTCGGCCTCCCTGTCCCACACAGAGAGAGAGAGAGAGAGAGAGAGAGAGAGAGAGAGAGAGAGAGAGCTCCTCTCCCAGTCGAAGCCCCTTCCGCTCCCCCTTTGTGGCTGCTCGACTTCGCACATTCGACGACGTCCCGACCCGTTGGAGCGGAAGTCATAACATTTTGATCGGAAGTAGGAACTGGAGCTCGCTTGCTTTGAAGGTAATTTCTCCCCTTTCGCGTGCTCTCTTGGCCAAATCCCGTAAATTCGTCGAATAGAGAGGGTTTAGGGATTTAATTATAATAATTTTAAATTAATTAAAAATAATATTAGTTATGATTAACTTGATTTAATTCTAATTAATTATCTTAAGTTTAATTAATTACTATTAATTATATTTAATTATAACTAATTAATTAATTATATGTTAATTATTTTAGTTACAGTTAATTAATCATAATCATAATCATTTATAATTGATTAAGTTTAATTATAAATGATTATTTTGTCTTTAATTAATTAATAATTATTAGTAATTAAATATAATTAATCAAATTAATTATAGATTAAATATTTTTAATTATAATTAATTAAGGTAATAATTAGTTAAAATTAAATTTAATCATAATTAATCTTCTTTTAATTAATTTAAAAGAGGAAATGCAAGAAAGACACTCTTCTCTTTCCTCGGTCTACGAGCTTCCATCGCCGGTCTACCCTCGCCAAGGTATAACCTCCTAAACTCTGAAAACCCATCTTCGACGCTTGCAACGCGACGGACAACCACCCATGCACGCTTTTCTCTAGCGTGGTGGGAGGAAATTCGCTGCGAGGCTTGCGACGAGACGGACAATCTTCTAAAGACCTGTTTTCGGTGTTTGTGGCGTGCCGAGGGACCCCCTATGCACGCTTTTCTCTAGCGTGGTAGGATGGAACTCGGTGCTGCGCTTACAGCGAGGCAGGCAAGCCTTGTTCGTGCTTTTCTTAGCACGGCGGGGCAAAAATATAAGTACCCGTACGCGGCTCTGTACCTGCGGGGAAAGCAAATTGTGCTCTTTTAAACAGGTACTGAAGACTCATGCACGCCTTTCTCTGGAGTGGTGGGGTTAAAAATCTTACGGCCGCGGTGTTCGAGGACACCTACCCTGCACGCTTTTCTCTAGCGTGGCGGGAGGCCCAATTTTTCGTAGTTTTTCCCTAAACAGGGGAGACGCCGGGAGGCTGCCGAAATTCAGATAGAAGATGCACAAGGACTTGATTCAAAACAATAAGACTTGGACTTTATTTGGACATAATTTGAACCTAAGTGAATGACAAACTCGAGCTGAATTCAAAATAATTTGAAACTTGGTTTGAATCAAATGACAAAAGACTTGCAAACTCAAACTTGACTTGAATGATCGTAAAAGCTTGAATTCAAACTTGACTTGAACAAATAAAGAAGCTTAAACCCAAAACGACTAAGTGTAGTGAACATAAACTCAAGCAAAGGACTTGTGCTTTGAACTCAAGTGAACCAGTTGAGGACCAAAGGTTGAACTCAATATGACTACAGGGGACCAGACTTGAAAGCTTTTGAATAGCATGGGACATATTTTGAACTCAAATGAATTAAACAAGGGACCCAACTAAACTGCAAAAGACTTGAATTAGAACTCAAAGTTGAACATGAACTTGAACTCAACATGATTTGAATTCAAATAAGCAACAATAGGGAACTGTGCATACAAGACTTGAACTAGATACAAGAGACTTGAACATCAAACTACAAGGGACTCTGATTGAATTGAGTTTGAACTCAATGAACTTGAAAGTGACTAGGAGATTTGAATTGAACACAGTGAATGTGAGTTTGGACTTGGGCAATTTCAGCAGAGAATTTGACTTTGAATTGCCAAATGCTTAATCAAATATAAGAGCGTAATTGCTAATTAAAAGTTCGAATTGTTCAAGTAAATATCAACAAGCAGATAGAAGACTCATCGCATGCAAGGAACAATTAATACATATTCACAAACAAATGCAAGAAGGTTATAGACAATATATCATGCACACTCTCGATATAAGGTCTGCAATATATTGATCTATTCATATCACAAATGAGTCCCTAATTACTGCAACAAGTTACATATGAGTGACACAACTTACATACAATGAATATATTAGTTCACTAGAAGAGCTCTTGATGAATATGAAGATTGATTAAAGGAACGACACAAGTAATACATAACTTGTATTGTTCATGACATTTAGCCTATCTACATTATGGAGCTTGAAAGTACTAGTGGATGGAACTATTAGTAAGTGTGATAGTTGACATGTAAAGGGGACGATAACCCACCAATAGAATACGCTTGAAGGAATAATAACAAATATGATTTGCTTGTAGCCACAGTCAATCAACCATGCGATCAGGTGATTTGAAACTCTTGTGATGGGTATAAGGGCATATGATGAATGTAATAACATCCTTATATCCAATATCAATAGACAAAGAAGCAATAGAAGAGCACAATGAACATTGAGAGGAAGCATTCAACAAGTGTAGTAGGTTAAATGATGTATGTGGGGGAATTACCAATGATTGTAGTTAATCCACTAGTCGACAAACAATTTGCAAATAAACATATCGAGCATTTGTGGACTGTTGAAGTTCATGAGCCATGAATTCGATAAGTCACCAACAAAGGTGAATGAGGGGGTTGCAGTGAACATAACTCATTTAGGAATCAGTCATACATATAGATACATCTGTATCCTTTAAGCAGAAGAATTCGACACACAATGAGTACAGTAACCTTTTTGCAAGCAGAGATCAAACTGAAGGGATAACAATGTGCCTACAACTAATCAATAACATAGAGGTCCCAAGAAATTTTGGGAGATCTTCAGGTCAACCAAATGTAAATACATCTGTCTCCTACAAGCGGTGGGAGTTTGATATACGACAAGTGCAAGTGCCTATGGTCCATCGCAGAAGGCCTGTTATACACACGATAGATGTTTGTGATCCAATGTAAAAGATCTAGAACACATACGAGTCCTCTAGGAATACAAATGTACACACTACATCTTATCCGTGGGTAGATACATAAAGACTTCAATAAATACAGTATCCTGAAGTCAATTCCAATCTATAAATGAAAACATCTACCTGCCTACAAGCAGCAGTAGTGGAGATCGTATAACGCCACGCCACTGGATCTGCAACACTCGTACAAGCAGACAGAAGGCGTCCACAAGCTACAACGCTACGCCACCGGATCTGCAACACTCGTACAAGCAGATAGAAGGCGTCTACGAGCTCCCAAAACAAAATGCTGCATTCAAACGACAGTTGCCCGTACAACTAAAATATTCTAAAAATATCCCCCGCACATGCACCATAATGTGTATACATATAGGTACACAAAAAGGGGGGATATGCAATCAAAACTCGTATGGGCTCTGGCGAGCGTGTTATTGGTACACACGTGATGTCTATGGATGCTGCGCGGGTCAATAAATTTGAACCCGATCCTCCTATGCAAGCAGATAGGAGTTGACAAGGTTCAATCAATAATTATAAAATGCCCCCAAATACCCGCATGGGCCCCAACGAGCGTGTTATTGGTACACACGCGACGTTCAGGGATGCTGCGCGGGTTAATAAGTGAATTCCAGTTCGAGCCCGATCCTTATATACGGGTAGATAGGAGTCGACACGGCTCGAACCATTAAATAAATATGCGGTCGTGAGATCGACCGAGATATTTATCTTATACGTTCATATTAGGCCTTGAAGGCCTATAATCAAGAAAATTCATTAATAAAGGTATAAAGCCTACGAGGGCCCCGATCCTTTATCAATCAGTAGACAGAGACGACGAGGTATGATTAATGAAATCCCAATGACCCCATCACCCCGATGATGGCCGCGTTGATAGAAAAATCTCAACCGGAGGGGTTCACAAACACCGTCAAATGCCACCCAAATTCCCACAAAATCCAAAAAAATCCAAAAAAAAATCCTAAATTCCAAAATATTTAAAATTGAAATAAATCCATCCAATGCTTAAAGCACAAAATTCATCCACCCTCCGCAACAATTTGCCGAGGTAGACAAATTTGAAAATAACTTCAGCTCACATAGAGCTAATGCCTAGTCGAAAATATTACTAGGATCCATTCTCAAACAATCTCCTGCCAGCAAGGACGTGGTACGAGTCTTCTAACCGGCAGTTTCGCCGTCAAATGGCACTGCAGGATAAACGGTTATGACTCGGGGCCCTCTGAACCAGGTGGTTGCTGTCAAATGGCACCATTATATTATGGTTATGGCCAGAGCCCGTATGCTCCCGAATGACATCAAATCCTTGAGACATGAATCAATAGGATATGATCGATAGGGTACAAAGCCCTCTGTTAGCTAAGGTGGATTCAAATTTGTCCCCTTAAGCAAATATTCACCCCAGGTCTACAAGGTACCCTTGGACGAAGCAACCCATGGCTGTTGACAAGGATCCTTTTATCAGGTTGGGTCGACTACCTCCTCTGACTAAGTCGACTAGGGACCACGATGGCCCGGGACGACGGAACCATGGGATCTTGATCGGGTCCATCATCCATTCCCCCACTATCCGCTTTAAGTGCAAGATGGTGAAATTTCCAATTTTAAATGTCAAATCTTCCAACCTTTCGAATTCCTAACCCATGCTGCTACTATGGCCAGATAACACGTATGTCTACGTATCTGATTGACGACTTGCCTTAATTGAAAGTTCTCTCTCGTTATTGGGAGGGGTAATTAACTATAGGGGCTCGCGCCTATAGGAAACCAGAACTCAGATCATAAAGTCCTCGCAAAATGAGGGCGAAATCTCTGGGTAGTGTCTTATCTACAAACTCATCTGCCTTCCAAAATTTATCCCGGAACTAAATCCGTTAAAACTCCACCCGAACAAAAGCATAAGCGGGTGGAGGTCGGGGCCAAATTTTCGGAGCCCACAAAATTAAACTCAATTTAATTTAATTAAAATCAATTCGAATCCAATCAAGCCTCGTCGAGCCCAATTTGACACGATTTGGCGCCGATTCAAGTTCAATTTCACAAAATTAACTCGATCGGACCCAATCGGACCCCAACTGACCCAAATCGGTTCGGGTCGAGGCCAATTCAGACTCAATTTTCAGCCCCAATTATTTCATTTGGGCTGAATCAAGTTCTCAAATCATCAAATTGAGATCTAGGGCTAGGATTTTATCTCAAATCCCACCCAATCTCACATCAAATCCCACAAAATTCACTCAATTGCAAAGTTCTCTCTTTTCGCGCATAGAGGAGGCGGGATTGGAGCGATGTGGGCGGCAAACCTGCGGTGCGTGCGTTTCTAAGCGAACAAGAGGGAGAGAATGGCTCCCCTGTTTTCGTTTTGTCTGTCCCGAGCCCGAGAGCGAGAGAGAGCAAGAGGGAAAGAGGCGGAATCCCCAGCCCCTTGGCGTGCGCCTCCTTCTGTTCGTCCGTCGCCCCCCCTTCCAGCGGCCAAAGTCGCTTGCATGTGGCTCCTCTAGGCAAGAAAGGAAGGTGGAGTTAGGGATTTGGGGCCTTCTTCCTCACTCTCAAGAGGCCAATCAAAGGTTGAGACCTCTATTCTCTTCCTTTCTTAAACATCAGCGAAGTTAGTGGATTCTCCCCCTTCCTCCTTCAACTCTGGCGAGTTCGTGGCGATTTGGGAGCTGTTGGAAGCTTCCAAACAGCAAAGGAAGGCTTCGAAACCTCCCAAACAGCGGTTTGAGGCCTTCGAAACGTCTTGGACAGCAGCAGCGACTTCCGGAGCGGGTTGAACAGCGATCTTGGAGCTTGGATAGCGGCTTGGACAGTGTTAGGAGCTTGGGCAGCAAACTTTCTCACCTTTAGCTAGGCGAGTGCATTGTGGTTTGCGCCGTGACAACCCGGCGAGGTAAAATCTGAAAACTTAGTGAAACCTAGGGTCCCCAAGGCCAATTGATATGTGGTTGACGATCCAAAGCCTTAGGTCCTTAGAAAACTTCGATTTTTGCTCTCCCAAAATCCCTTATTTGCTGTCCATAAATCATGGAAATCAAGTGATTTCCCATGATTTACTCTCATGTGAGACTTAAAAAAGGGTGGCGGCAAGGCGATGGGACATCGAACTTGTGTTCAATGTCCCTACTTTTGCATGTAATAGCATTCATGTCATGTCTAGTGCCCTTACCTACGACCAAACCATAGGTTAAGTGATTTCATTCGATGTCGAATGAAGTGTTGGAGCGCATAATCTCTTCTTTAAGTGTGGCATGCGTTATTATGTGGGCTCCGAAAATTTCATTTAGGATGCGCTCCCGGCCTCTCCTCCGTCATCGATCTATTTTTCTTATTTGATGGCAATGACGGCGAAGAGTTTTAACGAGATTAAGTTCCGGGTGAATTTTCAGAAGGCAGATTGGGTTTTAGATAAGACACTACCCAGAGATTTCGCCCTCATTTTGTGAGGACTTTATGATCTGAGTTCTGGTTTCCTATAGGCGCAAGCCCCTATAGTTAATTACCCCTCCCGATAACGAGAGAGAACTTTCGATTAAGGCTAGTCGTTAAAAAAGTTCGCAAAGATTGTAAATCCAGCGTATAATATCAACAATCTTAGGGTTTGAATTTTGGTTTTATGATTTAAAATTTGTCACCATGAACTTAAAACTGGTGGTGGGGGGAATGAAGACGAGCCCGATCAAGATCCCATGGTTCCGTCGTCCCGGGTTGTCATGATCCCTGGTCTACTTAGTCAGAGGAGGTAGTTGACCCAACCTGACAGAAGGCATCTTATCGGCAGCCATGGGTTGCTTCGTCCAAGAATACCTTGTAGACCTGGGTTGGTGTTTGTCTAAGGGGATATATCTGAATCCACCTTAGCTGACAGAGGGCTTTGTGCCTATTGACTATACCCTATGATTCATCGCTCAAGGGTTTGACGCCTTTAGGGAACATACGGGCTTTGGCCGTGATCGTAATATAATGGTGCCATTTTGCGGCAAAACCACCCGATCAGAGGGCACGTGCCACGTCCCTATTGGCAAAAGACTATTTGAGGATGAATCGTAGCGATACACCCGACATGCATTCGCTCTTTGTGAGCTGAGGTTAATTTCAAATTTATCACCCCCGACAAACTGTTGCGGGAGGTGGATGTGTTTTTTTTAGTTTTAAGTTTTCAAGATTTAGTCTTTTATTAGTTTTGAGATTTGACCCCTCCGGTTAAGATTTCTTGTCAAAACGGCCATCATCGGGGTGACGTTAAAGTCACTAGTGTTTTCGTAGGATTTTGGGAGGCATTTTGTGATTTAAGTCGTGTCGACTCCAATCCTTTCGAGGAGGAGGATGAGACTTGAATTTAGACCCGCGCAGCATTCTCAGACCATTAGATTTTGAAATCATATGCGGTGGTCGGAGCACATGCGGGTTTTAGCATTTGACCCTGCGCAGCATTCTCGAACATTTGTGTTTGTAACTTTAAAATGTTGATCGGAGCACATGCAGGGGTATTGTTTCAGTTTAATGGGTCATATCTAATACATAAGGGGTATTTTAAAGTATTTAAATATGACCCATTATGTTAGCAATTTTACTTAGCAATGCCCAAGATTTCATTTTAAGGGCCTACGAACGTCTTCTGTCCGCTTGTACACATGTTGCGGATCCGGTGGCGTTAAATCTAAATCAGGTTTGAGTTATACTACTAGAAGACGTGTTGTTTAATTTATTCAAGCTTGTCATATCATCTACTATAGCTTGTAAGGGATGTTTATCCAATAGACATTAGAAGATCGTGTTCTTGCTTATAAATGAACTACATTGATTGCTACGAATCTTCTTTTATCTCCTATAGATCAATTAAGTGTACTACAAATTCATTGCTTCTTCTCCTCATACATTAGTGATATGTCTTCTTTTAGTAAAATGAAGGATAATTATTACTAAAGAGCACTGGAAAGAAGTATCACTATTGAATTCAACTGGATCCCTTGTATATCATTAACCTAATCATTGGTTGATGTTGCCTCATCATCATGCTATAAACTAACACAATCATCGTCAAATCTTGTTCAAACATCAGCTTGCTCAATCTTATTATCATTAGAAGCCTTAGAAAGGCGCCCGATATTTTCATCATTAGAGCTAAGCTCCTCCCCCCTTTTTGAGGTCTTTATCATGATAGTCATTTGTTATTGTTCATAGACATCATTATTGCAATCTCCTTATACATGTATGTAGGCAAGCTATTACCTCTATTGCATGTTGATGTTGTTCAAATCACAAGTTCTTTTGATCGTGAGCCAACTATCGTTACAATTCTTCTATTGGTATCCATTTGCATTTAAATTAGACCTTATAATTTTGTAATTTATAATTTCAATTTAAACATTATAGCATACTCATTGTATAATGTTCCAATTCTGGTCTAATTATTCATTAATTTGAGTTCAATTTTGAGTCCAAAATTATTTGATCAAATTTGATTTACAATTGATTTTATGTTTGAATTATATTCAAATCAATTTCTAATTTTCTGTCCAAATCCCCTGTTGTTCACTGGAAATTTCGGCAGCCTTCCGGCGTCCCCTCCCCGGCGCCGGGAGGTAAGGGGGGCATTTGCCCTTTCAAGTCCGCCCGGCCGGAAAGATAATCGACGGCCGAGGGCTTCGGGGCGTTGTCAGGCCCGGGAATGATCTTCAGAAGCTTTAGTTGACGACGAATGGTTGCAGACAATTGTCGATTGCCGATTGAAGATCCTTTTCCTCCTCTTTCTTTACATTAATTAATTAAATGAATTAATTAAAATTAAATTTTTATTTAATGTTTAATTAATTAATTAAATCCAAATTAAATCAATGCACGTTTCTCCAATCTTTCAAAAATTTGGCTAAGTCTCAGATTTTTTAGAAAATTTCGGCAGCCTTCCGGCGTCCCCTCCCCGGCGCCGGGAGGTAAGGAGGGCATTTGCCCTTTCAAGTCCGCCCGGCCGGAAAGATAGTCAACGGCCGGGGGCTTCAGGGCGTTGTCGGGCCCGGGATTGATCTTCAGAAGCTCTGATCGACGAAGATTGGTTGCAGATTAGTTGTAGAAGATTGGACGCAGATTGAATGGTTGCCGGCGACTGGTTGTTGATCACTGATTGCTGAAATTTGCCGATCCCTGTTTGGGAATACTCTCATTTCTCTCCCTTTCTATCTCTCTTTTCTTTTCTTTCTTTTTTTTTATTTCATTACAATAATATATATATATATATATATATATATATATATAATATTATATTAGTTTAACATAATATATATATACTAGTATATATATATTAGTATATATATATTATATAATATATCATAATATTATATACTATATACTTATAACATAATATATAATATATATTATATATAATATATTGTAGAGAGAGGGAGGAGGGATCGGGTAGAGCCCGATCGGGCTAGGTCGGAGGCGGAGACCAGGGAGGCAGGAGCTCGGGCACGGGTCGCGGGAGCAAGTCGGGTCGGCGTCAGGGCTAGGGCACGCGAAGATGGCGGCCGGAGTTCGACTGGAGTCGGCGGGTCCCTGGTCTGCGTCGGCTTAGGGCAAGGAGGCGGGATTCGGCTGTTGGAGTCGATGGAAGCCGGCGAGAGTTTGGCCGGAGATGCTGGTGCAGGAAGAAGTCTGGCCGGCGGCAGGTCTAGGGCACAGTGGAAGTTGGAGGCAGAAGCAGGAGTCTGGCTCGGGAGGTCGTGGAGATATCGGCGGCTAGGCTAGCGGGTCCGGTGGCCGGCGAGTTCAGGATGTCGACGACGGCGGGGTCAGTAGATGGTCAGCGGGTCTAGGGCACAGTGACAGATCGGTGGCCGGTGCGACTAGGGAACGACGGTCGGAGGCAGAGAAGAGGCGGAGGTTGGCGTCTGGTCCAGAGTTCGACGGAGATCGCACGAGCCAGAGGTAAGTCTCCAGAATCCTTTGCTTGCGATTTCCTACTGTTCTGAGAGCGTGAGAGCGGGATCCGTGTGCGTAAAACCTCCGAATGGGAGGAGTTTTTGTTTTTGTGTCGTGAGGAGCGGTTACACGAGATCGTGGGTGGTTTCGTCGGGTGGTTGAGTCGAGCAGTTGGTTAGGTCGTGAGTTGGCCGACAGTTTGAGTCAACATATTAGACTACTAAACTTGTATGTTACGACAAAACTAGCATATGCATGTAATAGGTTTACACCGCCATGACATTACAATCTCCTCTAAATTCTTTAGATGTTCAAACATGCATTTCAATTATCTTTATGAAGTTGTAGGCTTCTCCATGTGCATTTTTGTTTCATGTTATAAATCCTACAACTAATGGATCGATTGGAAAACATTGTTGAACTTCTCTAAATTTAGGGAGGCAAAGCGAGGAATTGTTCTTTTTGCATTCTTGCATTTCTTAATGTTAAACATGACTTGCATGGATAGATTGCTATTTGAAACTCGCATGAGTATTCGCTTTATGTCAATGGCTATGATTCTTGCATGCCTACAATTTGCAAAATCATAAATGTGTCCACCAAACTCATGGATGCTTGCAAAGCAAAGGTGGAGTGTTCTATGGCTTCAAGGAGTTTATAGATCACACCCCATCGCATGTTGGAGTTTGTTAGACATGTTTAGCGTAATTTGCAAGTTAACAGGTCAAGAGCAGCAACATATAACGTAGGCACATGGTGAAGCTTTCAAAAAGACAAATCAAAAGCTTTCACCCCTAGGTCTTCCTTGGACTGTAGCAAACTGATTCTTAGAACCTATCCATAGGGATTTCAATGATGATTCCCATCCCATATCGTTATGTTCCCTAGATGACGTCATAAGTCTCTTCCAAATTCAAGTCGTAGGACCAATCCCTCCTACCCAAATCATACCAAAGTTGATTTGGAAATCATTTCAATGCGTTGGAAGCTCTCTAGTAGAGTCTTCCCTCTCTCATGCATGATAGTTTGGAGCATCTCAAAGCTCCAAATCTTTCATTACATGAATAATCTTGACTTAGGATTCCAAAAATCCTAGGTCCATACCTCTTTGCTTGTGGACACGAAATCCACAAGCATTCATCCAAACCTCCTAATCATGGCAAAATTGATTTAGGAATTCTTCTAAAGCTTTAGGAAATCAATCTTCCTTCTCCAAAATGAATCCAAAACATTCATTCAAACCTTAGGGAACCCACTTCCCTACATAATTTCCTTTCACACATGATGTTTGGTGCCTCCTCAAGGCTCCAAATGTTAGATTGTGTGAATTTTAGCTCCACTCTAGGAGCTACAAATCATCACGTGCCTACTTTCAGGTTTCTCCTAGATCTTGAGAACAGATCTTTAGGGTATTCCTAAAAGTTTCCAGATCCCCTAAATCATATCAAAATTGATTTTAGGAAAACTCTCTAGGGCATTAGGAAGTTAATCTTCTCTCCTTCAAATGAATCTAGAACATTTGTGGGAGAGTAGGAAGTTCTCTTCCTTATGCCCATGTCTCTCATGCATGGCAGTTGGAGCATCATCAAGGTTCCAACTATTATAGTGTATGAATCATTTTAACATAGGATCAAAATCCTAAGTTCATACCATTGTGTTGTTGATACAAAATCAACAAACAATTCTCCTCCATATCCCTCATGCAAGATAGTTGAAGCGTCCTCAAGGATTCAATTATTGTATTGTATGGATCATTTGAGCTTGAAGCAAGCTCTTTTAATTTGTTTGTTGGAGCACCTAACCAACAAATACTTCCCTCATGTGTGGTATTTGGAGCCCCTCCAAGGCTCTAAATGCTCCCACACATGAATCGTTGTAGCTTAGAACCAAATTCTAAGCTATCCACCCTCTTCTTGGAACATAAAACCAACAAACCATCTACTCATTTTGTTTGTTGAGACACAAGAAATCAACAAGCAATCATTCCTTTCCCTTTCCGTGTTTGTTGAAACACAAAGTAAACAAACAAACGTCATTTCTCTCTTCATGTATAGTAACTTGAAGTTTCTCCAAAACTTCTACTTATTATTACATGTGGTTATTGAACTTAGAATCAAATCCTAAGTTCTTTCATTTCATTTGTTTGAACACAAGGCTAACAAATGAATATGACATTTGAAGCTTCCTCAAAGCTCTAAATACATCGTTCCATGAATTGGATGAAACTTGAAACCAACTTTCAAGTTCTTTCATCACTTGTTTGTTGAAGCAAAAAAAAATTAACAAATATATATACCTTCATTTGTGGTATTTTGGAGCCTCTCCAAGCTCCAAATGTTCCATTACATTAATCATTGAGACTTTATGAACAAATCCTAAGTCTTTATTTCATCTGTTAATAGCATGAAATTAGCAAATGAACATCTTTCTTCCCTCATATATGATGATTTGGAATTCCCCAAAGTTTCAATATGTCATTATATGAAGATCTTGAAGCTTAGAGCCAAATTCTAAGATCCCTTCATCATTTGTTGAGCCACAACATCAACGAATGAGTGTTCTCCTTAGGCTTAGGATTCTAATCCTAGCCTATCTCATTTGCCTAACCTACATAGGTAGATGATATTATCTCATTAAATATAAAACTTGATTGTTGCCTCTTTATTTGTAGTTCCAAAAATTATAAACTATTTCTCTTATGTTTGACATTTGGAATATCTCAAAACTCCAAACGCATCATTAAATAAATTCTTTAAACTTGGAACCAACTTCCAAGTTCTTCCACCTTGTTTGTTGGAGCATAAAACCAACAAGCATTCCCTTCATATATGACATTTTAGAGCACCCTCAAAGCTCTAAATTATTTTATCACATGAATCTTCAAGATCTTAGGGCCAAATCCTAAGTCTACCCTTCCATTTGTTAAGACATAAAATTAACAAATGAGCAATCCTCTTTCATGCATAATACTTGGAGTATTCTTCAAACTCTAAGTGTTAGATTGCACGAATCATTTGCAATTTGGAACCAACTTCCAAGTTCTTTCTTCTCCTTTGTTGGAAGCTCTAAACCAACAAATGTTTTCTCTGCTAGTAGCCTTCAAAGCCCATGTAGAGGTACCCAAATAACCTCTATAGGGGCCTAAAAGAATACAAGCAAAACTTAGAACCAAAGTCTAAGTTTCTTCCTCTCTTTGTTGGAAGCACTAAATCAACAAAGGCTCTTTTTGTCAGTGACCTTCAAAGCCCATATAGAGGTGCCTAAATGACCTCTAGAGGGGCTCAAAAGGACATAGGCAAAGCCTTAGGATTTGAATCCTGGGGAATGCCTCACCATCCACTTATTCCAAAATGAGTGAATGTATGTCCCCTTCTTTGGACACCAAATGTCCAAAGAAACTCCTCAAATTTGTAATCTCTAAATTGCACTGTGGACCACTTCTTTTCCTACAAGCCTAAATTGTAGGAAACCTCTAAATTCCTCTTCATTTGCCTAGTATCAATTAGGCAAATGAGTATTTCTCTTTGAACATCAAATGTTCAGGGAATATTCAAGAATTTGCAACCTATAAGTTGCATTTTCTTTCTCTTCCCCTACAACTCAAAATTGTAGGAGAACTTCTAATCCTCTTCATGTCTTGTATCACGGATTTCCTCAAAATCCTAAATACATCTTGCTATTAAAAAACACTCAAGCTTGAGATCAAACCTTTAGCTCTTCTCTTTCATTTGCTTAGATATATATTAGGCAGGTGAACAACTTCTTTTGAACTCCAAATGTTCAAGAGATTTCTCCAAGTGGCAACATCCAAGTTGTACATTTTCCCTTTATTTACTTAACCAAATTAGGTAAATAATCATTTCCCATTGAAGAGAAAATTCAATGGTTCATTCTTAGTTTACACACCTTCAAGTTGCATGCTATACATCTTTCCCTTACAACTCAAAAGTTGTAGGAAATTATTTCGTTCATTTGACTCATGTTAAGTGAGCAAAAATCTTTCTTCGAACATCCAAAAGTTTAAAGAAAATTCTTTGTGATTTGTAATCCATATTTACATCTCACTCTTCTTCATTTACTTAATTCAAAATTAAGTGAATGATCATGCATCATTGGATATAAAATCCAATGAATGCTTCTTAACTTATAGTTCCAAAATTATAAGTCATTCCTCTTTTCTTTGGGCTCCAAAAAGTCTAAGGAATTATTCTAACCTTAGCCTAAAAGTTATGGGTTTGATCCCTCTCTTTGGATATTCAGAAGTCTAAGGAACCCTTGATGTGTAGCCCAAACCTACACATCATTCTTTCATGTTTGCTTTATTCAAATTTAGCAAACTAAATATTTACTATTGAAAATAAAGTTCAATGATAATTTCTTTTGATTTGTAACCTCAAAGTTACAAATCCTCCTCATCTATTGAGCCAAAATTAATAGGTGACCTATCCTCCTTCTCCAACCTCAAAGTTGTATAAAAATCTTCCCCTTCCCTAGCTCCAAAAGCTAAGAAGGATCTTCTAACACTTGGCTCAAAAGCTAGGTATTGGACACTTTCTCATCCTCTTCTTTAGAACCAAAGCTAAAAGAAACATCAATCTCTTCTCCCTAGCTCTAAAAGCTAAAGAGAATTCTTCCAACATTAGTCCAAAATTAGTGTTGGATATCCTTCCCTTAGATCCAAACTCTAAGTGGAATACCCTTAGTGTGACAGACCACACAAGCCTCACACACTTAGGTGTGCAGCCCCTTATGCATGCTAGGACTAGAATTTTTCTTTGTGTGCGTATGTGGTTGATGATTTGGTGTGAATGCCCATTTGGGGTGTCTGCGTTGTGGGCACTTGCCCTTAAGTGGTTAGTATAGGAATATATACATGCTCTTTTGTGCAGGTGGCCGTGTCCAAGAGGGGGTAAAATAAATCATAATTATTATAATATTGTTTGCTTGCAGACGCTGCTTAAAACCCCTCCAAGAGGCATGACTAATATGGTAGAAGCAGGTGCTTGATACTTTAAGTGCCAGACATATTTTGGATGTGATGTCATTATTATATAAACTGTTTGCTAACTCTGTTTTGTAGACTTGAGTCTTTTACATTTTCTATTATGTATTTGATTAGATTAGGATGTAAAACTTGTGAGGGTTTGGAGCAAAAGAAGGAAGTGGACTAGAAGGACGTACCCGCCAAAGGTGAAGCCCTATGTCCATTCAGAAGTCAAGAGCTTGAAGACCCCCCCCACAAGTAGAGTCTGTAATATATTAACTGGGTTGTATAATAGCAGGCAACTCAGCTGCCAAAATTGTTTGTAATAACTTGGACTCTATTTACATTTCCTTCATTTGATTTACATATATATATATATATGTTGTTTGTTTATTGTGTGCGCACTAGAACAACATGCTTTTCCTAGGTTTCTTCTATTGTTTGTTTGGGAGTGGCCTGGACTTGTGGAACGGTAGGCTCTTAGGAAAAATTTAAGATTTCTACCCTTTAAAATGTAAACAACTTAAAATCAAATCTAGGCTTCATGATCTTTCTAAATAAAAAAAATTGTATGGCTCTCTTTCAAAGAGCCAAGTTTTCAAAAACTTAAATTGATCATGCATGGCCAAAAATGAGTCTCATATAGAAAGCCCTCACTTAAGGACTAGATAACAAAAGTTTGTATTTGTGAGTCTGCATATGCATGCCCTACATAAATAGGCATCTTGGCCTCAAAGCCAAGTTGTAAGCCCTACTTCCTAAATAATAATAACCCTCCTCTCTTCATATGCATTGAGACCAGAAAATGGTTTTAAAAAGCGCTTAGGTGGGTTAGCTAGTAGTCCTTTCCAAGCAGGACAGTAAATCCAGAGGTCGGGCTGGCTATGCCTCATGTGAGGTGTAGTTTGTAAGTCCCTATGCATTCCGTTAGATTTAGGTTTGAGGTACTACCTCTCGGTAGTCCTCACCTTAGTTTTAAGATCGGAGGCAGTGGTTGATTTCAATCACCACACAAGTCCTCACCTTCCGGGCAGTTCCTCCAATATGTTTTGTTGGAACATAAGCCCCAACATTCTAATAAAAATGGTCAACTCAAACAAAATTAGATTTCTAAAACATAAAGCCCAACATAGGACACCTCTGAGTTTCCCTCAGAATCAAGTGCTCCTACTTCTCTTCCCTTGGCTCTCATTCAAAAGAAAATCTAATCTTGAGTTGGTTCCATTCACCCTTGAAATTCCTAAAGACAAAAAAATCTTTAAAATGAGAATTTCATGAAATTTAAAAAATTCAAACTTTAGCCAGTATCTAAATGACTCTAAAAAAAAAACAAGAAAATCATTAGTTTAATCAAAAGTTTTCTCAGGCATCTGTACCCCAGAATAAAATAAATCCCGTTCAACCAAACATTGAACGGGGGAATCTCTGTTGAATTGTAAGTTTTATCGTTGAGTCCATAAGAAAATAATATTTTTACCCTTCGGGGTAATATATTATCTCTCTTATGCCGTACTCAATTATATAAAAAAAATATAATCCGTTTGAGCATAACAAAATTCTTCAACAGAGGTCACACCATCTGATTTGTAACAAGAAGATTTAAATATTGTTTTATTCAATCGTGATAGAAATAAGATAAGTACATCTAAAACAAGATAACAAACTAGAAACTAAAAGAAAAGGTATCTAAAGAAGTTTAGTTATTTAAAATTGTCTTAAATTTTAATTAATATTGTCAAATTCTTATTGATTATTACTGATTAGAGAAGAAAAAGATGATTGAGATTGAAGAAGAGGAAGAAGATTGAGAGATTTTGAACTCCATTGAAGGTAAGGCAATGGAGAAAGCTGCTCGTTACGATGATGACTCCAATGAAGACCCTCCTGAGTGATGAGTGTACTGAGGATTTTTTTATTACTTGTTATATTTGTTAATTTGATGATTGGAACTGTTGAAGTTGCCATGTTAGATGTTAAGAGTGAGGGAGAAAAACTTATTTAATATCTTACATTGATTTGATATATTATGCTACTTTTATTTGATAACTTATATTATTTTACTCTGCAGCTGTTTTGTTACACTCCTGGCTTGTGCAATTTGTTATTTGATACTTTGCAGTTTGTGTAATTTGTTATTTGATTTATACGTAAATTCCATACTTCTTACTGTCTTAATTCTTAAATATTAATATGTTATTTTGTAATATATTAATTGACTTTGATGCTAATATATTACTTCTTACATTCTTTTTAACTTTACATAATTTTTTAATTGCGAGGCTTACTCCTCACCTCACGGAAGAAAAACACAGCCATACGCAATTACACAATTTTAAGCCTTGCGAGAAACTATATGTTTTAGATTTCCTGCTCCAAAATTCAGCTGTTGTCCTTTGTCCTACTCTTTCTTCCTTCAACAATAGGATGAAACTTGCCAGTATTGTTGCCATATGAAAGTTGTCTCTTGCCATGAGGAAAACCACCCTTGATGCTATAGTTGAAGCTTTTCCCTCCTGTTGGACTTCTAGAATCAGTTGTAATTTCCTCTTGTTGCTTTTTGGAGAACTTATTGTAGCTGTACAGAAAGTTGCCACCATTTGGGACAACCACAGACCACCCCTTTTTAGCTGTTGAAATCAGAAGCAAATCCAAGGAAAGACCAGGGAAGAATGTCTAAGACTTTAGAGATTGATGGAGGAATTTCAGACTCCATTACGATCATCCTTCCCTCACTACCCTCCACTAGATTTGGGAAATCCACCCCAACAGCAGAGAAATTGTTCCCAAACTTGGATAAAACTTAAAAACTTATTCAAAAAAGGATCTTTTCCTAACATAACAATGGGACATTTATGGGAAAACGCCTATTAACTGTTAGAGCACATAATTATTTAACTGCTCCTAAGGAATTAAGAGAAAAAGGCCCTCCAAGTAATTTTTATTAATAGAAATGATCCTCCTATCTTTTATTTTGTCAACTATGCTACAAAATAGTTAAAATATAGATTGATGCTATAAGGATTAGTATTTTATGTTCAGATCCAAAGTTTTGTCATGTCTTTATTATTATTATTTTTTCAAATGCGAAGAGAATATTAAATTGAAATTATGAGCTTTCATTGCATGTGGATGCTAATTAAGTACATAATGGAGATATTCTTTACCCCTTCCACACAGCTTTTTTGATGAACAGTTAGAGGGGCTGTGGATACTGTTGATTCATTTATTCATTCACAGGTTGTCAAGCCATTGGCTAAGAGTTTTGGATGACATTTAAATCTATTTGATTTATATTTATTACTTATTTTCACATGTAATCATGGTTATTTCCTTACCACCACTTTCTTCTTATTTGGTTAGGTATCACAAAGTGTTGATAATACTTGTGAATCAATTTGGTATAACTTTCATTTTTTTCTATGGATTCCATTTTCTTTCATAATAGATTCTGTAGCTTCTATCACTGAAATTGGTTGATTGCGTGCTTATGAAGAAGAAAGCTAACCTAGCTTGTAAACTTGATGGAGGTGGAAGGATGAAAGAGAGAAGGATAAAGGAGAAACTAAGCTGACACAATTTGGATTAGAAGAGAATGCTTGAATAGGCCTCAAGAATGATTTCATAAATCTGATAGTAATTGTTAATAAATTAATCAATGCATTGACTACAAATCATGGATCCTTATTTATATGAAGGGGGATGCAAGATATAGTTAAAGATTTTAAAATCAAATTTAATCTTATCTAAAATTAAATCTAATGCTACAAAACATTTTAAAGTTAAGTATAATATTACTCAAAAAGATAATTTAATCTAATAAAATAATTATGCTAAAAAAATAAATATGACTAAAAATAAATATTAGTTTTTAAAAAGGCTTTTAAATCGGTTTGATTTAGCTTATTTGTATCCCACCTCATCTTTTAATTGGCCTATAAAAATTGATTTTTTAAGCTAAATTAGTTGAATTGACTACATCATTTGACCCGATCAACAAAGAACTATTCTCTTCAAGCATTTTCGGGAGGTGGCCATGGTGGAGGTGACACAATTGGATCATCTCATGGAAGAAGTTGAAGTAGTACATGTGGATTTGGAGACCTGGTTGTTTGTTTGGACTAAATTTTATGCATCTATGAAATTTTCACAATTTGTACAAATAATAAACTAGGAGAAGATGGTGATAGTAGCAACAAAAACTTAATCACTGGTAGGTGTGGTTGAAGAAAATTGTAATCATCAAAAATTGTGTATGTCTCCTGATATAGTGTAAGCGAATTGCAACAAGAATTATTCTAGGAACTTGGAGAAGATATATAATATCTTCTTGCTTATGCAATTTATGACATAGAAGCTCAAACTTACTCTCTGTGTATGTCTTAAGACGCAACCTCAAGCACAACAATGAACTTAACATGGTTTTAAAAATCGTTTGAGGCGTACGCCTTGAGGTGTGCCTCGCATTGAGGCACGGCATGGGTGCACTGAGGCTTAAGCCTCGACTGCTGGAACGAAATTTACGCCTTTTTCATTGAGGCATATGCCTCAAGGCCTCGCACGTCGAATGTTAGAGGTGCTGCCTAGATTCATTTATATATATATATATATATATTGGCAGAGTCGTGTGTGAGTCGAGCGCACTTATTAGACTTAGGGCTTCTTCTATTTCGAAGCACTTCCGCATCTGTAACACTCTCTCGTTCTCTCTTCTTCCTTCATGTACACTGCTTCGGCCTCGCCCGCTTCATGTCAATATGCGTTCTTCCGAGCGAGCGACCTTGCCTGTTTCGTGTCAGGATGAGTTCTTTTGAGCGAGAGGTAATGATCAATCTTTCCTTTCAAGCCTGTGTAGAGTTCGACTGCTTTGTGAGAAGTAGAATTTCAATAGTTTCGTAACTTTCCGTCTTGCCTGCTTCTTGTAGGGTTTGACTGCCCAACAGGTGCTCGCAGCGTCGTGTTTAATTTGATCTAATAGCAGCTCGCAGCGAAGGTATGGCACTTTCCTCACATTCGACCTATTTCACAGCGAAGGTAAGCGGCTTGAATTCTAGATCGGCTCTTCTTGTTGCTTAATCAAATTTTTATCAATTTTTTGTTAATGCATGTTATTACACACATGAATTCGAATTTTTCAATTTATAGATTATCAATTTGATAGGAAACAACCACCATAAATCCAGAAAACTACTGGATTTCAGAGAAAAATAACAACTATAGTGCAGGTTTTGCGAAAACTGCAGGAAAATATGAGAAAAACACTTAAAATTCACTAGTGGACGAAGAAAAACAACAAGATACAATTGATCCTCTATTCGAGAGGAGGATCGATCTCTCCCAAATCTCTAGACGCCGCTAGAGCCCAAAGGAAAACCTAAATCTAGGAGATCTCAAATTTCAGCCAAATTCAAGATGCCCTAACCCTAGGAAAACAAACTATTTAATGTATACAATTCAAAAGGAATCCTCTAAACAATCCCTACATTCAAATTTCCCTCAAAACTCCCTCAAAAATCCTTCCTAAATGGCTCCAGCGGATTCGGACGTGCATTCGGCATCAAATACCGCGTATAGGAGGCGGATGGTTTCACCTTCTTACACGTGAACCGGTCACTTCAGACCGGTTGGAATGGTCCAATGGACCGGTCTAACACAATTTATTTAAACATTCATCTCTTCTAATAAGAAAATAGAAAACAAGCAAAAATCATGCTATTGATAGTTTAATGGCATTTAATAAAATTTAACGTAGACCTTCAAGTTCAAAGATAGTTATATAACAATTGAAAATCACATCAAAATTTTGAGCTTCAAGGATCATATAAAGATGCGAAAGCCTTGCACACCATTTGGAATGAAAGAAACACGAGATACTTCATTTATATTTAGTTGAACATTTAATTTTGAGCTTTCATTTGATGAAATCTTCTTATGGAAATTAAACATATCAAAACATTAAGAAAATATAAACTTCAAACTTTTTAAACAGGTCTCCAAATCATTTTAGAGCTATACTTTTTTCTTTTTATTGTTTTCTTTATATTACTTTTTTCTTTATGGCCATCATTTTCATAAAAAAATAAATTTACTTGGGAATTGCTTAAATATTTCCATCTTGCTTACATCTTAATAATACACATATAATTTTATAGTTAATGAATTATAAGAAAAATAATGTAAGAGTACACATTGAAGAAAATTTCCTTATTACAATTTTACAATCAAGTGGTACTCTATATTTCTTAATTTTGCCATACATCAATGAAAAATTTTTCATTCTCGCTACAATTAGAATGTCTGTCACTGCCAAATTCATATCACATAGAAAGAAGTTTCTTCTAGTCCATGAATTTGATCCTATTTATAAATCACAATTTCCTAATCCAACAAATCTACAGCAATAAGAGGAACTCTAATCTTGATAATATGTTAATGTGATTAATACTTCATGTTTCTCCCATTTTGATATCTATTTTTAAAATGTGGAATATTTGTCATTTTATAAAGTTACTATATCTTTCACCTGATTTATCAGTCTGCGATCTTAATGCATCTTGTGGGCCAAATTTGGTGTCTATGATGCTTCGCTTGACATTAGACATATGTTTGTATCTATGCATTTTGAAACATACTCACAGGAGGAAAACAACCTATATTCATATGAAGATCGGACAATGCGGTTTTTTCCCCCTTCTCCTAGAATTCCTCGAATGCGTGGACTTGGTTCAGGAGACAGTGGGCTAACGGATGATTCTGAAGATTCATTTCAAGAGCTATCTAATTGTGCTTATCAGCACTTTAACGTTCTCTGTAGTGGAGATAAGGATGGCTGCATCTGCTTTAGTGCATTTGGAATTTTTCAGATGGGGAAAATTGTGAGTAGACAATTCAACTTTGATAACAATTTTTTGGGTTTCAGTTTTTCTATAGTGGTTGATGCAGAGTTTATACTTATTGCTTGTAAGGTAGTCTTGAAATATAACTCAAGGAACATTATGCATTGTAATTTTATTCTATCTTTCAGTTTGATTCATGATTCTTTGAGTTCACATTGGCGTTGAACATTATAATTTTCAGATGCTTCAATTTGTGGTTCTTTGAGGTATCCAGCAGTGCATGTGGCTAATTTTCTTGTACATGATTGCATGCCTCAGCATTGATACACATGAAAATCGTGGGGGTCTTCCAAAGTTAAATTGACTTAGAATGATCCCTTGTAGCTTATATTTGTTAATATTTCTCTTTTTCACTTATTCAGTATACTATTCTTTGTCTTTTTTTGTGGTGGAATGAAATAAGAAAGAAACAACATATTGTTTTCCCTTTGTGTCGAGGGGTTTATTATGATATTCCTGCCATCTATATCTGTTTTCTAAGTCATCTATAGCGTACAGTTTACCTTTTTTGGTGCCATTCAATGCACGTAGTTTTCAAAATTTTAACTAATGGGGTATGTGCTGTGCGCATACTTAAAACTTGATCTAAGTTTTTGTATTTTCATCATAGAAGAAATTATCCCATGTTTTTGCCTTAAAGTTTTTGTTCAAGTAACCGAGAGCTCCATTGGATGCAGTAATTTTATTTTTGTTAATTTGTTAAGCATCACCTTTTGTGGATAAAAGATTTGATAACTCAATAATATTTGCAAACTACAAACTCCAACAACAACAACAACAACAACAACAACAACATCAAGCCTTTGTCCCACTACGTGGGGTCGGCTACATGAATCCTTTTTCTCATTGTGTCCTGTTAAAAATCAAATTCTCGTTTAAATCTAATAACGAAAGATCATTTCTAATATTTTCTAACCAAGTTTTTTTAGGTCTCCTATACCTTTCTTAACATAAGTCAAATCTAATACCTCTACTTTCCTAACCGGGTCATCGGAAGGCCGCTGTTTTATGTGACCAAACCATCTAAGGCGACTCTCTCTAATCTTATCTTCCACTTGAGCTACTCCAACCTTTTCGCGTATATGCTCATTTCGTATCCTATCTCTAAGGGTAAAGCCACTCATCTAACTGAGCATCCTCATCTCTGCAACACTTAACTTAGTATTATGCTTCTCTTTTAATGGGCAACATTCAGCACCATAAAGCATTGCAGGTCTCACCACCATCTTATAGAAATTTCCCTTAAGTTTGAGGGGGACTTTTTCTATCACACAACAAGCCCGATGCATTCCTCCACTTCAACCATCCAACTTGAATTCTGCTAATAATATACTCATCTATTTCACCATCACTCTGAACAATAAATCCAAGATATCTAAAACGTGTACTCTTATTAATGACTTGATCATCCAAAGTCACAATCCCCTCACTAGGTCTATTACTACTAAAATTACACTCTATATATTCCGTTTTAGATCTACTCAAACGAAAACCTTTAGACTCTAAAGTTGACCTCCATAATTCAAGTTTACCTTCAACTCCCTATCTAGTCTTATCAACAAGAAGAATAGCATCAGCAAAAAGCATACACCAAGGTACATCCACTTGCAAATGTTTAGTGAGATCATCCATGACTAAAGCAAAAAGATATGGGCTTAAGGTTGATCCTTGATGTAATCCATCCAAAATAGGAAAATACTTGGTCAAACCGCCTTGTGTTTGAACACAAGTAATAGCTCCTGCGTACATATATTTAATGGTTTGAATCTAAGCGTTATTAACTTCTTTCTTTTAAAGTACTCTCGATAGCATTTCTCTTGGAGCTTTATCATATGTTTTCTCTAAATCAATAAATATCATATGTAGATCCTCCTTATTCTCTATATTTCTCCATCGAACCTCTCAATAAATGTATGACTTCCATAGTCAACCTACCCGGCATGAATCCAAATTGATTTTGAGAAATATTAGTATCACGCCGTAACTAGGTCCATAACATTAGCATCCTCATGCACATACAAAATATTAAGATCTAAAATCTTACTCTCAAAAATTTTTTTGTTAATATTCTTTAAATGCCCCATCAAATCCTAGAATATCATTTTACTTTATTTTCAGCCCTTTATCTTAAAGTCAAAAACTAATAATCGATGTTGGGTACATAAATTTTCACTCGAAATAACTTCACAATCTTTACAATCTAAATCATCTTATTTTCTTATAAGAAAATAATCAATCTGAGTTGCACTATATCCATTTTTATAAATGATGAGATGCTCATCTTTTTTCTTAAATAAGGTATTAGCAATTAAAAAATCATAAGCTAAAGAAAAATCTAATATGGTCTTACCACATTAATTTGTCGTTCAAAACTTATGGCCATCATGAATGCTTTTAAAATCTACCTGTCTACCAACATGTCCATTTAAATCTCCTCCAATAAAAACTTTTTCTTCAAAATGTATCTTTTGTATTAATTCTTCTAAATCATTCCAAAATTTTAATTTTGAACCCATATCCAAACCTACTTGAGGAGCATAAACACTTATAATATTAACAATCTTAGCATCAACAACAATTTTTAAAACTATAATTCTATCTCCAATTCTATTAATTTTTATAACATTATCCTTTAAACTCTTATCTATCATCACACCTACTCCATTTCTAGTACGACTCCTTCCCAGATACCATAGTTTAAATCCTAAACTATCAATCTCTTTAGTCTTTTCTCCAACCCATTTAGTCTTCTGATAAATAAGAAATTCTCACTCGTTCAACTTAAAGGAGCATTTCCTAAAAAATGAGTATCAACAAATGGTGAGTTATACAAACAACTTGGCGGTTAATTACAGTTATATATTATTATAATTTTAAGAATAAAAATAATATGCATGCAAGTCATTACAAGTATTAACATTTCATTTTGAGAAGAGTTTTAAATATAAACCTTAGCATCTTATTCAATAACAACAAGTCTTATCCCATTACGTGGGGTCGGCCACATGAATCCTTCTTCTCTATTGTGTCCTATTAAGAGTCAGATTCTTATTTAAATAATTAAATCTAATAAAAAAAGTAACTTCTAATACCTTTAAACCAAACTATTTTAGGTCCACCTTTACCTTTTTTAACATAGATCGATTTTGCAACTTATTCAAGAATAAAACAATAGAATTTATCATTTAGTAATTTGATCTTAAAAAAAATATCTATATAATACACCTACCAAAAGAGCACCGTTTCATTTGTATCAGTTAAGGCTCAACTTTTTTCATATCCTTTTCCAAGCATAGGAGCAGGCAAGTGCTAGTACATTAGCATCTCATCTAGTATTCCTAGGTGGTGAACTCAATCATTCAGCACACATACATTTTTTTATCATATTTCTCATGCTCATCTTCTCATATAGATACTTATAAAAATGATAATTTATGAGGTTAAAATAAGATGAATCTTATCTAACTTTTATAACAATATAAAGACATTTATGCAAGAAAAGGAGAATGCTTATTTAATCATTTTCCATTGGCAAGTTGTGCTATAAACATTATCAAATGTATATTTAAAGAACATATTACTTAATGCATCAAACTTGATAGAAAGATTATAATTACTCACGTTACCCTTATAAGACTTGCTTTGTCTCTTTAATCTTTTAACTCTGTCTCTGTTAGTTTAGTGCCTATAATTATAGATAATTTTCTATATGATATTCATAGTAAATTTTATTTAATTATTCATATGTTTCATTACTAAAATTAATCTCATTATTCAATAGCATTTTTCTTCCATTCCATTATAATTTCTTACTATTTTCAATCTATCAATTTATTAAGTTCTTTAAGCTTATGCTAATTCGAATCAAAGTCCTAATTTGAAATTTCATTTTTTCATAAAATTTTCTAGTTACATACCACCAATATTGCTCTTCTTTCTTTTTTTCTTTTGTGAACATTAACAACTTCCTTCTCTTAATTTGTTTTATTTTCTTTCTGTACTTAAAAATCCCAATAAAATTTCTTCATATTTTTATGGACTAAACGTAGGGTTTATTGAGATAAAACTAGGTAAAATTTTACCTTTTGGTTTGGAAGAGTAAGTGAAGAAGAGCTTTAGCGTTGATGCATTGTGCGGTTCAATTGTCATCATCCCGCATATGCGTATGCTTGGACAAGTGCGGAACTTTGCTTTCTTGTCTGTGCCTCATCGCGCTCGTCCAATCTCTCTCACTTTGCTCTCTTTTGGTCGCATTCTCTCATTCGCTTGCTTTAGCTCTCTCTCATTCCCATCTTTGTATCTCGTATTAGCAGAACTTGGTTCAATTAAATGAAACCATTACAATGAAAAGGAAGGAAAGCAACTCTACGACAATCCTTATTGTTAGTATTCAGTGCCACCATTGCCTAGATCTTAATTGGTTTTGGATAGAACCAATTAAAAGCAGTTGCCCCAAAAACATGAATAGAGAAATCAAAGAATAGAAGAAGAAAATGGGAAGGAGAAGAGATTCAGTCGGAGAGTAAATAAATTGGATTGTATTTACAATAAGTTTTGAGTGTGTATTTATAACCACACCTCAAGGTCGTTTTGTAAATAATTTACACAAATAACCCTCCTACTAAGAAAGTAAAAGGTAAATTTTACAAATAAACTATGAAAGGGAATTAAAGAACCAATACAATAGAATCTCAGTTTAATTTGATGGGAATTTAATGGGAAGTTCACAAATGTGATTTGAAATGAGGGTATTTAATGCAAATCAAAATGTATAAAAATTTAATTTTTTTAAATAGCGTCATTCCTTACCTCCTTCGTGAACTTCGCATGAAATTTTCATCAAATTAAATAATATTCTAATTATTGGACTATTTTGAATTATATTTGAGGAGTCAAGAAACTAACTAGAAAACATTAAATAGTCTAAAACTAAAATGGCCCCAACAAATTGTCCGTAGATCAATTTGGCCATTTCCTTAAAAGAATGATACCAATTTAATACAGAATGTCGTATGGTCATGGGTTTATTAATGCAAACCTAAGATGGAATGCTTAAAGGTAAGTATAAAAGATTATAATTAGCGCATTCCCAGCTTCAATTTAAGCAAAGATCGATCACTTTTAATGTAAAATATGAAAATGCAATTTATGCTTTCCAAATGATATTTTAAGAGTCACCAATCTCAAATTCTTTCGAGAACTAATATAAAATTTTGCACTAAATGAAATTCACATAATAAAAAGAAAACGGCACAAGTCAAATTTGACAAAATCTCAATCTCCATTACACACCAATGAATAAACAATTTAGAAGCAAGAACAAAAAGAATTCTTTAATTGGATGATCCAAAGCCTCACATTGATACAGTGAGATTTGTCCCTAGAAATTATTGCCAAGATTTGCACACTCAAAGAATTTACATTGAACAACAAATAAAGGAATTGTTTTAAAAAAGGTGAGTTTTATTTCACTATTCAATGATCAATGATTTCCTACATGCCTCAGAGGTTTTATTTATACCCGAGAAAGACCCAAAATAGGATATTTCTTATAATCATTAAATATATTGCTTAATAATGCAAGTTTCCATCAGCACACTTGATTTCTTGAAAAAACAAATTTCTCTTATTAGTTTTGGCATAAATAATAAATTTTTAACCAATAAAATCTCATTTTAGAATGTCTTACAAGTCTTGATTTTGGCAACTACAATATAATGCAGGGAAAGGAAGGCATTTAAATAGTTAATATTTTCTACAATACATATATATGAAAAACTCGTATATGGAATCGATCGAATAGCACTGCAGTCCTGGGAAGGAAAGTTGCAGATGGCAAGAAGCCACCGCATATGTAACACTTGAAAATGTTCTAAATAGAGTTGGACCTTTTGTTGCCTCGCCTCGCCTTGTTTTGTGACATGAATTTAATCATTGTTAGATATTATACAACCAGCCATGCCTATTTTGGAACACCTGCATAATTTTCACCAACTGAGGTACATTCACTAGGACTTCTCTTTTTTGGTTCACTACCATCTCATTGATCCGCCACCTGCTTATCTATACGTGGACCATTGTAATTATTATTTTGTTAACTCTTCAATTTGTGGATTATTTTAATTTTTTTGTAATTATTATTCCCTAATTTTGTATGTTTTCTATTAACGGCTCTCTTAGGATAAGTATTATACAAATATTGAAATGAAATACTTTTCTCTGATTCTTGTTATAGTATCTTTGACTTAGGCTTTTTTTCTTTCTTATTTTTCCTTTTTTTTTATAATCGCAGTTTTTATTACTGCATTGCTGCAAATTTTTTCCATTATTGCAGCCTTTATCAATGCATTGCCACAAATTTATCCTATTGTTGTGGCCTTTATTGTTGCATTGGTGTCTTTCTTTCTTTTTTTATTTTTTCTTGTGAACAGACCCCCAATTTTTTTGTCCATGGATAACAATAAAAGTACCCACATGCCGTTGGTCTTGGGTACTCGTGGAATTGGGGAATATAATCTAAATCCAATGGGAGATTGGATCATTCAACATAGCCGTTGAGTGGAAAATATCAATCTAAAGTGGTAGCAATTGGTTCACATGTTCTTAAAGGGAAGAAGATAATTAGGTTATTTATAGGGTATAGAAGGACAAATTATCATAGTAGGAACACCTAAAAAACATAAAAAACATGTACTTTTAGTCTAGCATTTGTAAGTGAATACTGGCTGACATTGTCATTAAAGGAATACCAGAGAATCTTTTAAACTAATAAGCTTAGAATGGATTGAAGGAGTTTGAAATGTTTGTATAATTTCTGCTAACGAGGATCCACACTCACCAAGATTCTGACCTCTTTCCTTTCTCTTGCATTGTCATCTCATTGATCTATGAGATTCCTTTTGCCTACTCATCAGTTTGTGGACTATTGTATTACTCATTAACTTGTGCACTATTATAATTATTCTGTAAGTATTATTCCTTGATTTTTCATATCTCCTATTAGAAGCTCTTCTAAAATTATATAAATATTATACAATTATTGGAATTAAATGCTCAACCAATTCGCTTTAATTCTATTTACTTATTAATATGCAATTATAGATAGATTGCTCTAATATAACACATGCAATGTTTACAATGCTACTACTATAGAAACATAGGAGTCTCCTATCAGTGTCTTGCTAATTTGCTAATGGTTGTGTTTATGCTGCAGTAAAATTACTAGGAAGAAATGGGCATATTGTCTTGTTATCTTGAGATGTTCAGGTTTCTGATTTTCTAACATTGTTAACATAATCATGCACTTAGTTGTCTGATGGCTAAGTAGTGGCTTACGGTAGAATGGTTTTAAGTTTTTATAATTTGGTGAAGACATTAGGGAAGTTGGTTGACCATGTTTTAATATGAAAAAACTGGAAACTTCGATGTTGATTTTGCATATCATTCTGCAGCTGATTGCTAGTATTAAATTTTCAGTCACCCTTCATATGAGTGCAAGTTTGTCACGACCCGGCCCGGCTAGCCCGAATTAACGGGGCGAGAACAGAAGGTCGTACGGAGAAACATCAAACTTTCAAATCTTAAAACTTGCAATTTATAAATATAAACATCTTCCAACAATAATATAAGAAAGTGCTACTAAACAAACAACATACAGTTTTCCAATAATTCGTCAACATAAAATCCGACCATTAAAACATAAACATAAACTTAAACGTAAGCATAAACTGAACATAAATATCAACTGAGTTTACATCTCAATCCTTAAACTCAACTCAACTCATAACAAAAGTTATAAAAAAAACCTGACACCCTGCGTCCCTCTACGACGGTAGGTGTACTGTCGTTCAACCATCAGTTCCTATCAGATTCTCCTGAAAAATATTCCCAAAAGTAGGTTGAGCTTACTTTCTTGGCAGGTAATTCATACTATTCATAAAAATTTGCATCAAACCAAAATAAAAACATCTTTGTATAATAAAAAGTTTAAACAACGATAAATCTTGCATCAATTCATAACATTTCCATAAGAAACTTTTTCATAGAAACTTTTTCATATCATTTCCTCAATCATAAGCGTTCATTTAACTTTTCAGTTATGCAAAGAAAACATATATAAATTATATTATGCATAATGAATATTATATCACCCGTCTCGGAGGTGCCTATAAATTCTGTACTGATCAGGTACACATTTTCATATCATTGACCATTCCTTTACCATTGACTCTTTCGAGTCCCTTTACCATTTGGCTCTTTCAAGCCCCTTTATCATTTGGGCACTCCGCATCAACATGCACAATCTCATATCATAAAATTTAACAATTGTTCAATCAATCATATGCTTAATGGAAAAATCATGCTTCATAAATCATTGACTTAAAACATGAAAACTATGAATTAAACCATAACAGAAAAGTTTGCTAACATCTTGAAAGAAAATAATTTCTTCTAACATTATATTTGTAAAACTGACTTCAAACCATATAAACTTTAAAACTTTAAACATTTGCAGTTGAATAAAGAGAAAGCAAAGTGATATATGAAATTCTTATGATAGATATGAATCCCTACCTTCACGATTGCCAAGTGAACTTCTACGACGTCGCTCAGTTACTTGGCGTCCCTTTATCGATCAACACCTAAAAATATATATAAATCCAAAGTAAACTTTACCTTTCATACTTAATTAAAATTATTTACAATTTAATTAACATTTTCGGATTTATTAAAATCAAATTTTCTTGGCAACCTAAAACTCCCTAATTCTCCTCCAAATGCCTTCCAAAACATCCCTCACACCTAAACAATAATTAGGAAAATAAATTTTCGGATTTTTTCTTAATTTAAAATTTGGGAAAATGAAAAATCAATTAAAACCCTAAATTTCTCTATTAGAAACATTCCTAGGATAGATTGGAATCATAATTGTGAAAACATTTAAAGAAATTTCAACTTTTGGGTGAAACCCTAATTTCCAATCTCAATAAAATTTGGGAAAAACTTCGTTTTTACCGTTAAAATACTTCCCTAAACCTTCCCTAATGATTTCGTAAGGAAATATTTAGTTTTTGCAAAACCCTAGAATTTCTCTTTCCAAAAATCTAGAGAATGAGAGGACTTTGCTTCAAAATAAACATACCTTAAGACTCCCCTCATCGTCCTCTTCGATTTGCACTAAATTTCTTGCCGGAAAACCGTCGCCGGAGCCGCCGTGGAATCCGCCCGTCGCCTCTTCCGCTCACATCCGCCCCCTGGAGATATGAGGGAGGGGGGTTTCGGTTTACTCAATTTAGGGAGAAAGGGGATCCAAAAGTCCAATATACCCTCACTTAAAACTTCTCCTATTCATTACTTACTAAGGGTAGTTTAGGCATTTAGAAGCTTCCAAAAATTTTAACTCCAATTTCAGGCAAAATTTGATACAAGTTCTATATATCAAAACGATCAGAATTTTGCGTATAATTTTATAAAATTATTTTCGTTAAATTCCGTTAACTTTGATTTTTCACTTAAGTTTCGTCGCAACGCATCAAAAAGCGTGCGACGACCTACGATCGTCATTTTCGGGTTTTACAAAGTCAGTGATATATTTTGGCCAGGATGCGTTATTCCTTCAACTTCCCTACATAGTGAGGGATCCCCAAGCAGTGTGTATGCCCCTTTCTAAGATGCTGGATTTTATTTCGTAAAGAATAAAAACCGTTTGATTCGTTTCTTTAGTACTTTCTTGTTCTATTAAATTTTAATTAGGTATGGTTTTCCCCTCTAATTGTCTTTTCTGAAACTCTATGCACGTTTGAAAGTAAAGAGATCCAATGGATATAGATTTTTGTTATTATTTCCATTGTGGTATGCTGTACAGATACTGTTGTTTATTCTATGCATGTTTTAACTTACTAAATTCAGTTATCAGAACATTCGGAATGTGTCTATTTCAACTCCTGCATTAGATGATATGACTGACAAGCTGCGTAATGCTTCCATACAAAAGGTAATGTATAGCTTATTTGTTGAAGTTATTCTTTTTATTTCAAGATACATGTTCGAAAGGTATTTAGTTTTATTATTTCTAATCTTTTTTTATTCATAGCCTGTTTGATTTATTGATAACTCATATTTCAGTCTATTTTGCTTCTATAATCTTCTTGTAATCTTCAAGATTCTTTAGGTTAAAGCAACATTAATCAAATCATTTTGCTTCTCAAGGGCATTGTTTACCATCCCATATTAATAATCATTTGCCTTAGACCCTTTTTTATCTAAATTTTGTGTATATATATATATATATATATACTAGTCTAGTTTTGTATTGCAAGCCTAAAAATGTTTTGTAGCTCTCAACTCCTTTTGTTGAATGACATTAAAGATAGGAAATATGATTCTCTACCTTGCGGATTGAAAAACATTTATTCTTTACTGTGCAAAGAAGTAGCTTTTGGATTTGCATGTCCATATCTCAGTAGGGATCCTCAGGTTTTCCTTATGAAGTGATTTTGATCCTTTTCATTGTTACAGTCCCTTAAATCGCAATTGACACAGATTAATCCCTTGTTGAGTGTCTGGCTTAATCATATTTCACTCAGCTCATCTCCTTCATTAGATGGGGATTCAATTTATGGTGTCTTTCTATGCTATGCTATACCCATTATCACGCAGCCGGAATTATGTTTGAAAACTAGGAATAATAATTTTCTAAAATTGTATGGTAAGTGCTAATTTCTAGTGTCGCACTTTTTAGGCGATAAAGTTATCCAATGCCTGAGGTGCTAGGCAATACCTTAGGCCATTGTTCTTGCGAAGTGAGATGCTAAACAGAAATAACCATATCACCTCTAATTTAATTTTAGGTATGATGGATATTTTTAAGTTTATGACATGATCACATTCACTATGAATGTTCAAGTTCCATTGTTACCAAGTTCATAGTTCTTCAATAGTAAGTCATGTTAGGCAAATTTAGTATAACACTTCAGTTTGTAGCATGTATAGTCTAGGGCCCTAGACACAAACTAATCTTCCGACCTTCCTTCAACATCATTCATAATTTCTTTCCTTTATTGGATTTCTAGCCTCCATCTACTTCTCTATCATTGGACTAATTATTTCATCCTCAATATTTACTAAGCTGGAAATTGAAGATCTTGTACCTACATCATGTTTAACCTATTTCCTGATATGCATCCTTACTTTTCTAGATCTTGATGGCAATCCCGCATGATCAGTGCTAGGTTCGACTTGAAATGAGCTCAAAGATCAAATTAGCCAAAATTCTGGCTCCTAGCTTGGCTGCGTTCAGCTGGTTTAGATCCCAAAATGAATCCAATCTTTGAATAATCTTTAATCATTGAGCTAAAATAGAGCCCGGTCCATCCTTTGTGTTTGCTTTCTTATTTCGTTCTAGTCTAGTGCTTACCTATTGGTTTATCTTCTATCTATATATATATATATATATATATATATATATATATATATATATAGGTTGCCTAAGTTTATGCTCCTGTAATCTGTCATATAATATTTTCAACTGGTAGGTATAGGTAACTTGCCACTCATCCATCTAAACATTCTATTTGTGATACTATGAACTAGGTTGGTTTTGAGCACTTAACTGCCATACAAATTAGATTCCTTGGCTACTTCATTTCTTAAAACTAAATATAGTTATTTGTCTTTTAATCTGCTAATTTCCCCCATTAAAACTGCTAATATTGAAAATTAGAATGTTTCAATTATTTATTTTTCTTATATAGAGTAATAGTTCCGATAACTGGCCTATTCCTTTGAAACTTTGTAATTGTTGACCTTAGCATTCTTTTTTTATAAAATTATTAATGTCGCTAAAATCTTTACTTTTTTCATTTGGTTAATGTCATATGCAGTATTATTGTTTCATAAAACGTGCCTGTCTCTTCTATGTGGTTTTTTATACTTTTTTGTCCCCTTTAAATCCATATATATCTCCTATATTTTTATGATTTGTATCTTTAATTTGCTCTGCTGAATAAGAATTCAAAAATGAAGTCTTAGGCTATTTTTTCATCTGGTGAAAGCGTGCTGCACATTTATTTTGATAGAGAGCTTCGGCTACTTTTTACTGTGTATTCTGCCGAATGCATTGTTTATCTGGATTTTGATGGATGTTGGCTGACTATATTGATGGGTGGATGTTGTTTCAAGGTGGCTTTATCAAAAACTCTATGTCAACTGATTGTCCTATGTTCTGGAGAGGTGGTTGGAGATATCATTCGAACACATGATGAATATGTTTTCAAAGACGATGGATTCGTTGACGTGGGTGGATCAGGTCCCTATTTTGGTTCTTCCACTGGTTTACATTGTATGCTTCTCAATACTTCTATATTTCTCAGTAGGTAAGCAACTGAATGAACCGGTGCAATTTGCTATCCTCATGATATAAGGTCCATATATTAAGTTGTATTCACTCAAGTTTGTGGATGGTCAAGTTTCATATTAATATTATCAAAGTACAATAGAGTGACTAAATATTTACTCTTTTTTTTACTGCTACATGAACCGATAGAGAGAATTGTCTGTTCTGAGGCTATTTTATGATAGAACTTTAAATAAAGGCTTCATTTACTTCAGAAAAGTGAAAATTTTTGCGACCTGCTTGTTGCAGCAACCCCTTTTCAATAAAATTTGCTGATGTTATTAGCTCATTTCTTTTGGCCTTCTCTTTGCACTTTTTAAATCTCTTCATATTTTTTGTCCTTTCCTTTCCCTGCCTAATTCAATATGTTGATGCTTATTTCATTATCTCGGTCTGTGTGCATAGAACCTGTCAGGGATGTAAATGAGCCAAACTATATGCTCAATATCTGTTTGCATGGCTTATCTAAAATTTGTATCATCATCAGCTTGATTCTCTTTTTATCTCCTCAGCATCCAATTTGGAGCAAAGCCCTAAGTTTCCATTTATTTAATAATCATATCACTAAGCAGTTGGCCTTAAAACTAGAATTGCTATTATCTTCTCTACCCAATGCTTTAATCGGCGCAAGGAATTTTTGAAGTTTCTTAGTTTCAGAAGTACATATCAATTTCTTCATTTCAGAAGCATGTGATACATGTCCTTTAATATAATAGAAGACCATCAATTAATAGTGTTTCACGTTGATCTTGTCGACTTATACTAATTACATGGTAAAATTTTTTATTCAAGTTTTTCAAACAGCAGATTTTGCCAGCCTGCATGATGTAAATGCTCGATCTAATCTGAGAGAGACTGACAATTTTATCTCTTTCTATTATTTTTTTACTTAATTTATGATGTAATATTTTTTTTTTCTAAAAAACTGTTTCAACTCTAATTAGCCCCCATGTATGCTTTATTCTATCTTTTCAGTGAAAAAGCTATATATATGGAGAGAGTAAGGGAGAGATGAATATTGCTGCATCATATCATTAGTCTGTGTTGTCATAACTGCTTTCTATATAATTCTGCTTAGCCTTAGCATGTTAAAGTTCAATTTCCAGGGTGCGATCCTTTATCTTATAAGCAAACTATCATTGTGACAGAAAGAATGAGCTCCATCAAGTTGCCCAACAAGCTTCAAATATTGATCATTTAATTGAGGTTATTCGAGAGTCCCTGTCGCTGATGTCCAAGCAATGGTCTAGTGCAATGAATTTATTTAATGAGAAGTTTAGCCTTCTCTCTTCTTTGATTATCAGCCATGGTAGTTACTTTTCCTAAGTGAATTTTGGCATGCTGGCTTATGTAAATAGCAGCTTGTCTTTCATACTCTGCTTTGGAATTAATACTTCCGTTAAGTGTGGATTGTGCTTAAACAGGTGGTCTAGACTGGAATCCGCAAGACGAGTTTTTAAGCCTTCTATTTGGAGCTCGAACAAGTCCTCCACTTCATCAATTCCTAGTGAACTCACTTGGTGAAGCGGTACTATTAAACCCGAGCCATTTTCATGTTGCTATTTTTTGCATTATCTTAGATAGATAGGTCCTTGTAGGGTTTAAAGCGCGTGTCTAAGGCTGTATATGGAGCTGGGAAGGAGCTTCATGTCATCATTCATGAACATCTTCAGGCACGCATCTCATCTTATTTTTATATTCCAGTAGGGGATGTTGTACTGTAACTTTTTCTTGACTTCATGCCTATATGAAGTTTCCCTTGGAGAGATTGCATTATTCATATCTACGGAAATTTGATGGCATTCTATCATGTTAAATTGATAAATGTTATTAGACAAAAATCTGCTGAAAGAAATTTCCACTTTTTTTTTGTTAGGAGAGTTTTTATTTTGGGTTTTGTTTTGTCTTTTTATGATTCAGAACTAGCAGGCCAACTTTGTTGAGGAAGTATAGGATGCATACATTTCTGTTTCACTTTTAGGGGAAAGTTTTTTTATTTGTTTTAGAGGAAAAAAAAGGGAAAGTAGAAAACATGTGTGTGTCGGAGACATTGTTCACACCTCAATGCAATCCACGACTTTGATTGCTCATGTCACTCCTAGTAACAAGTTCACTCGCTTTGTCTGCATCTCATGCACCTGCTTTGCCTCGCTCATTGAGTTCACCACCTTAGTTCAGGTCACGCTTTGATCTGCTTGCAGCACATGAACTTGGCAGATGCCTTGCTAGACTTTGTTGCACACATTGTCCCATGCTTGCCTTGCCATGTTAACCACTATCACTCTCATGCTAGCCCACGTGTCTTGCTTCGCCTGCTCGCAACACTTCATGCAAGCCACTTATGTTGCACACAACCCTTCCATGATATCTACGTCGTGATATTGTTTCTCCCGCTCTCTCCCATTAGCTGAGCGAGCGCTTTCTTTTGCGTCCTCTTTTTAAAATATAAATACACAAATTGCAAAGAGACAAACTGCAAATGTGGAATAGAGATGAAGAAAAACTATATAAACCAAAACAATAAGGTTAGTAGCTACCAGAGGAAGACCTTGTGCTTCGTTGATCTTTGATTCGGTTGGGAAGATGGCCATCTTCTATTTTTGTTGATCTTTGATCCGATAAGAGTTTCTCGTCCTCCCTCTATTTTTCTGTCTTGTGTCCAAGTAGTGCTTTCTTGACCATCAGTGGCCATGCTTTACTAGCTCGTTGGTAGTCTTAAGGCTGTTGTCGAGCGATAAGAAGCTTGGTTGGAAGACCCACTTGTAGAAGATGAAGGTAGCCAGTGATGGACACACTTACATAGTAAAAGCCCAATATAGTCTCTGATTATTAGAAAAAGTTCTAATTTGGTCTCAATGCCAAAAGTAACAGTTAAAGTTAATCTCAACAGTTAAATGTGAGGGCATTTAGTTATAATGGTGTATGTGAAATTATTTTATTATTTTTATATATTTTTTCATTTATCATATTAAACTAAATACCAAAATCATAATGGAAGCTAGCCACGTTTATTAATTATTCACTCTTGTTATTTAGTTGGTTAATGAGATTGAAACTTGGTTCAAAGTGAAGTATGCATTAATGTGATTAACTTTTTTCTTCATATTATTAAAAACCGAGGTGGAGCCTGCAATTTTTAAAGCTGCAATACTTTTGCCTGATTTGATTAAAGAAGAGTGGAGCATTTATTGTTTAAAATGGGTTGATGATGGGTAGGTTGTATTGAGCTTTCGCATCTTGCACTAAAGGCAGAATCATGTTGCATTAAATGTTAACATGTTTATTGTAATTACAAGCTATTACGAGGCCCTTATTGCATCGAAAAAAACAAAGGCCTGATAGCTGCTGGAGAAATAGTTTCCTGCAGTTTATAAATTGCAAGGCACCATTCACTTGGATGATGTAAATACATATGGAACTGCTCCTCAAGGTCTGCCATAAAGCTGATCAATAATAATGAAAAAAATACTTATTTCAATAAATAGACGGTTACCTAGTCGCCTATTTAAATAGCGCACACATTGTATTGCAAAAAGGGCTTTTAAATGGTGGGCTCAAAAGTGGCTTAAGACATTACGTTGGGTGAATGTGCGGTTTGAAAAATTTAGACTTTATTCGCCACCATATTCACAATACATACATGCAAGTAGATATAAGGTGACATTAAATACAAAAATAAATATAAAAAACTTTTGGGCATCTAAATTGTCACGACCCCGCCAGATAAGCTCGAGTAAAAGAGGTGGGAACGAAAGTCGGACGAAAAATTTAAAACATAGTTCCAATATCATCACATGAACAATCACATATCTAACATCCAACAATTATAAAGAGCCACTAAAAGTTTCAAAATACGAAAGGTTTTATTTCATCATATAAAATTTACACAAGTGGATCCTAAACTAAACATGTGAGATCCACTTCAAAATGTAACATAAAAAAATACAACAAAAGAACCTGTCTCCTGTGGTAACGCTATGCTGGTAGGTATACTGCTGTCTATCTACCATCCTTAAACAGTGGTTCTCCTGAAAACATCCTAAAGCCAGGTATTGAGCTAACACTCAGCAGGTAACAAGTAATTCTATCAAACTCAATTACATTGTAACGAAAATTAATATGCATGCTTTAATATGAGACTGAGCAACAGGTAACTAAAGAAGTAATCAATATAATGTTATATGATATCTCTTTATGAATTCCTATGATCATTTTACATTTCATAAGTGTAATACTTCTTTCATTTCATGCCTTTCCATATGTCTTTATTTATTGTGCACATATACATTTATCTTATTCGTATTCTATACGCCCGTACCAGAGTACCGAAATTATACTGATCAGGTACACATACCTATTGGCCATATCATTTTCCTTTATTGTATTGCCCTGAAGAGCCATATTATCCAAAGCACCATATTGGTACTCCGCCTCAACATGCACAAGTCCACATGCAATAATTATTATAGGATAGGTAACTAACATACATAACAATCATTTGCTTATATCTATCACATTCTTATGCAAGACTGCATGAAGATTCTTTTTAAATAAAAATGTGTAACTAGCATAAACAAAATAATGCATTTAACGTTAGAAGAACTAGCATAAAAGAGCATAAAAGAACCAAATAAAAATTCATATTATTGTTTAAACAAAACAATACATTTAACAATAATTACTTTTGAACATACTATTCTAATACTAAAACGTATCACAATGTATTTAACTTTAAAAGAGCATATAAGAACATTGAATTTGAAGAATTAAATGTACCTACCTAACAGACATGTGAAATTTACCGTTCTCCTTACAATGCCTTTCCTCTCCCACTTCGAAATCCTACAAATAGTGTAACTTGGATAATCTCATATGAACCTTAAATCATGCTTATTAAAAGAACAAGTCATGTAGTTTAACATTAATCCTAATTCTTAATTGCCATTTATCATTAACATAAATCCTTAATTCACTTTAACATTTTTCTTCATTATAATCGTCAGTATAAAGTAATTATTTTCGGATTTAATTATATCTTAAATTTTAAAAATTCATACTTTGGTAAATTCCCATAGTTCACCCTTCCTAAGTCATTCAAATTACATAGCTAAATTAAAAATGATGTTGATTTTCAGTTTTATCCAAAAAACCCTAGTTTTGGAAACATGAATTTCACGAATTTCAATACATTTGCATGTTAAAACATTTCCCTTAACCTAATTAATAATTAAACATAAAAGTTTTCGGATTTAACCTAAAGCCCCAAATTTGGAAATCAAATTTTCTTTAATCTCTTTATATCAGCATGCCAAATCTTCCCAATCATTTAATTAATAACTAGAACTTTTCTATTTTTGGATTTAATTTAATTAGAAATTAGGAAAAATAATATTTTATGAAAAACCCTAATTCCTACCCTTAAAAACTTCCCTAAGACCATTAGAAATAATATTCATTAAGAAATTTCATCGAAATTAAAAAGCGGAAAACCCTAATTTTTGAAATCTTAAAAATAATTTGGGAAACTTGAATTTTATGTTTAAAATCATTCATACATCCTTCCCTAACATGTTTTTCCCAAAATTTGAGTTTTAGAAAAACACTAGATTTTCAACTCAAGAAATCTATGCGAAAATGAAGATATCTAGGTTTTGAAACATACCTTATTGCTTCTTAGGCCTTCCCCTACGATTTCCCTCCAAGACCACCGCCGGAAACCCGCCGGCCACCACTCACCAACGTCCAAGCCGCCGCCCTCTCCCTCTCCCGATCGCTCTCCCTCTATTCGGCCGAACAAAAATGAGATGGGACCGAGGGATCGAATATTTCAGTCTCTTAGGAGTTTATTTGGGTGGTGGGGGAATTGATGCATGTGCCCCCATTAGCCAAATTTCTTATTAAGAGGAAGAGAGCTATTTAGTCATTTGTGCTTTATGAAACTTCGGTGATTTTTATCTCCTAAACCGTGCATAATTTACTATAAGTTCTTTATATCAATTTGATCAAAATTAAATATACAATTTTATAAGATTTATTTCGTCGAAATCCAACAACTTAAAAAATTCACCTAACTTCGTTGCGGTGCATCAAAATACGTGCGATGCTTACGATTGATATTTTCGGGTTTTACATAAATGACATGATATTCGTGCAAACATTTTAAGTTGTTTAGATTTTTTAAAGTCCTACAAACATCATAGGACGATATTCTTTCTAAATTCAATGTTTTGAAAATTGTGTAAGTGTAACATACCAATGCATCGACAAACAGGTAAATGCACAATGCAAGTATATATAAATGTACTAAAAAACATGTAAGTGCATATTGCAGTTGCATGAATAATGTGCAAATATACCATAAAATATGCAAGTGCATTGAACAACAAGCAAACGTGATGCAGGACTACGTATGCTTTAGATGAATGCGATAAGAGCTTGCACGAATTAGATAAGAGCAAATAACAATTAAGACTGTTAGCCACTAAACGATAATAGAAAACGTAAGAGGGGTGCCTCCGTTTAGGCTAAATCACATGCCAAGAACTTGAATTATCAAAATAAATTAGAATTTCAATAACATACGAATTAAGTAGTCATTCAACAAAATCCCTATGCTAACATCGAGATTAGAAGCATAAAAAGTAAAACTTAATTCCTACGTTTACTAAGCATCCCTACGTTTACTAAGCATAGGCAGTTAGCTTTGCACAATTCCTTGCGATTGGATCACCACCTACAAGAATAGTGGAATTAGAAGATAAATGAAAATGGGAAGAAGTTCACCCTTGTTGAGAACCGGCGATAATGTGCCACTGAACGTTGCCAAGCTGTTCTTCGATGACTTCGACGAGAGTGTCTAAGATGCGCTCTACGTATCCCTCGACAGTGTGATTAATCTCTGGATCGACGTCGAAGAAGGTTGAGTGGAGGATGTGGATGAAACCTTGCTCGTCGTAGACAATGCCAAAATCAAGATCGGGATCGGCCATGCATTGATCTTGCTTCGTTGAGTAGAGTATTATCGGCGATGGCCTTCAATATCCCTAGGGTTTTTAGAGAGAAAGAAGTTTCTCTTAAGAATCAATTAGAGTGGGGGATGGAAGGGTTCGACCAAGAGAGAGGGAACCACACGTTGGAATTAGGGTTAGGTTGGAGGAGGAGAACTAATCAAAATCTGAAGTTTGAATTTCAGATTTGACTTTTGTGGACTTAGGGATTTGGAATTTGAAATTAATTCCAAAAGAGAGAAGGCGAATTAAAGGAAGGGAGAGAGGGAATTGGGGGAGAGAGAGAGAGGGGGCGGATAGGAGAGAGGGTCGGCGGCTATAATGAGGGTTAGGAGTTAACTGGGGAGGAATTAAACACCTTCCAAATAAGAGAACTCCTCATAAGGAAAAAGGATTTAATCAAATTTAATTTAAATTTGATTAGGGTTTGATTTGGGGATCAATTAGGAAACTTTCCCAAAATAGATTTAATAATTTTAGGAAAGATTTTGAATTTCAAATTAGATGGATTTGAATTCAAAATTTGTCCTAATTATGTCAATCTAAAATAGGCAATGGAACTTGAGAGGGGAAAGGAAGCTAGGGCCGGCGGCTTGCTTGGGTTCGGGTAAGGGGGCCAGCGGCTAGGTCTAGGGTTTTGTGGGGAGTTGTGGTGGGGTGCGGGTGGGGAGGAAGAAGCCTTGGGTAGTAGGGTGGTTTTGGCTGAGAGTGGGGAAGACAAGTGGAGAAGGCCGACGGCCTGAAGGCTTGGCCGGCGGTTTGAGGGCTATGGCCGGCGGCCAAGAGGTGGGGTTCGGCCATAGGGGAAGAAAGGGAGGAGGGGAAGAAAGCAACGCTAACGACCACGAGCCTGGACTCCTCCTGCGGCTGGTGGGTGATCCAATTTCCCTCCCTAGGGTTTCTCTCCAAGACTCTCCGGCTCTCCAAGAACTCAATATGCAGAATTTTCAATAATAATCATCCATTCAACCATGAAAAGAGAACATAAGGGCTATATATAGCCTCATACAATGGACTCAAAATAAAAGACGACGATGCCCTTTGGGCTTACACAAGACCACTCTTAAGTAAGGGGTAAAAATGGAAAAACTACTAAATCAAATACAATAAGCAAAACAAATAACACAAATACATATGAAGACTCAAAAGTAGATCGGCGCGATCGTGGCCGTAGATCGACGACCACGCCTCTGATAGACTTTCCATGATTTGATGTCTCCATCAAAACGTGTCATGTTAATGTATTAAAAAGCCTGTAATGCTTCATTTAGTGCATTGAATGTGTGAGAACAAATTGAAGAGCATGCATGTACATTATGAATCCTACAAATGCATTGCACAAATGTATCGAAAAGCATACAAATGTACGAATTATACACGCCATTCAAGAGGTACATCTAATTGCGTAAAATCAAATTTCCCGCATGTGCTCTAGCATATGTGCTAGCATCATAATCAAATCCACCAACATGGGTGTATGTTCTTAAGCGGGTCGCCTTGCCTATAGGTCAAGGTTGTAAGCTTCACATTTTTAACTCCAGTCCTCCATGTTCTTAAATTAGGTTTTGGAAGACTTAAACTCTATGATAAATTTGTAGTTTTGCATGGAAAAAGGCTTAAATGCTCTTAAATCATACACATTTGATCCTCTGCAAGCAATTTGCAGAGATGACGAGGTTCTAAGTAATATAGTTCAATCAAATATTCTTATGATTGGCGCAGTTACTGCACATTGTAATTGGAGGGGTCTTCTATTTTTTAAATTAAATAATAACAACAACATCAAGGCTTTATCCCACTACATGGGCTCAACTACATGAATCCTTTTTCTTCATTGTGTTCTATTATCTTAAATATGCTGTCCATGTGATTTGGGTGAGTCACACATATATGCGTGTTGTTGAGCATTGCTTAGTTACTATCAAATAAGGTACTTATGAAGATAAGATATTGTATGTTATCTTTGTAATATCCCGTACTTTCAACCATCGAGATATTGTCCGATTTGACTTAATGGCCTCACGGGTTTGTCCCCTTGGTGTAACTTCCTAGAAGATCACTCACTTAGAACTATTCTTATACGATCACTCTTAACTTTGAAGTTTCTATTTAAATTTCAACCATTAAACCAAAAGGCTCCTCGATGTTTTAAGAGTTTAGTTTTATTTTTTTAAGAGATTTCACAATCTCCTCTACTTAGATAACTGACGTCTTTGTTAGTTTCTTTAATCCAAAATGATCCACCAGGCATGTAGGATTCTATGGGTAGAGATCCTATCTTCTAGCTGGTGTGTTGCTCTGATACCATTTGTAATTATTCAAACTCTCAGCCATCGAGATATTATCCGCTTTGACCTAATAGCCTGACATTTTTGTTCCATTAGTGTGACTTCCTAGGAGGTCACCTATCCTAAGACTTCTCTTGTACTAGCATGGTTAATTTTGAAGTCTCTATTAAAATTCTAACCATTATGCTAAAAAGTGTCTCGATGTTTTAAGAGTTTAGCTTTATTTTCTTAAGGGGTTTCACAATCCTATCAATAGATTCTGTACATATCCTCTAAGGTTGCTAAAAATAAAATAATAAGACAAAATTGGAATGCATGATGAATAAAACAGTGGTGGCCTTTTCAGTACGTATGATGGTTTGACTTATAGTAGGAATGACAGATTCCTTAAAAGGTCTAACTTGGTAACTGTAGGTGTTAGTTGAACCTGCAAATACCTTTGAAAAATTAGATGCTCATGAGGACTCTTAGTAGTTTGCTATAAATAATCATAACATATAGCATTTTCTTTCTCATCCACATCCCTTGCCCGACCAATTGATGGTTGGAGGATTTTGTGGGATTTAAATTCAAGGTCTCTTAATCGGGATGTGCTTTAGGCTTGAGTTTAGGTTTGATTTGACGAACCCTATCACCTGTTTGTTCACTTTTTTATTATGCTAACTGATTAACCCGCCTCAAATTACATGGGAGGGGAGGGAGGGCAAATATCCGTTTTCAGAAGTTTATCTACATTTATCTTTTGTTTTGTTTTCTTTAGTATATTTTCTGTAGATTTTTTTTTTTGGATACTTCGCCCATTTAAATGCATTTTATTTTGATTTTTTATTTTCTCGGCTAATGAACCAGTTATGCAGTTGCTGCACTGCTAGGCACATCTAAGATGTTTCAGATGTTGTGATATTTGGTTATTATCTGAATTCCATCAATCACAGTCATTGCTATTTTTCAGTTTGTATTAGTTTTTGCTTAATAATACTTGCACTCTGAGCCTATCTTCCTTCTAATAGCCTGCTGTGGAGACAATGGGATTCAGAGTTGGAGAACTCAGAGGCCTCTCAAGATGGCATTCGCGGTTCCAGAATATCGGACTGGATGAAAGGCTTATTGAAAATGCAACAGAAAAGGCTGGAATGTTCCTTGTGCAGGTTGAACGGTTTGCAAGGGTTCTTACAGTAGTGATCCAACTGGTATGCTTCATGATTGCATAAATTTCACTATTCGAGCTTCTGAAAATATCTTGTTTTACGTATTCATTTTGTCATATAGTTGCATTAGTGAGAGACATTGATGCAGATATAAATATATGAATTCTTAAATTCATGTGCTTCAATTTAGACTGTATTGGCGACTGCTTTTTTGATTCAATTCTCTAGTCTGACGGTGAACAAATAAAACTATTCATATCAAATGTGCTTTAAGCATAAAAATCCCAGTTCTATTTTAGTTTTTTTATTTTGGCCGCCATTCCTCATTCCCTCGCTACCTAAAATACAATTTCCGATATTGATTGCAGATAATTTTCACTGCCTAAATTCTGAATAGTAAACTTTAAATAAAACATATGAAAATATAAAATTAATATATCAGGAAGACCTATATGAATTCTTACGTTATATTTAAAGAAGTTATGTTGGAAGAAGAATACTTCCCATTTCATTTCATAGAAGACTGCATCAATCTGTTGATGACCTGCTGCCGTATTGCTTTTCTGCAATAGTCATTGGGTAAAAATCTTTTCCCATTGCTGAAGAACATAGAAGAATTAGTCCAAAAAGGAGATGAGGGCTGCACTCGCTGCAATGAGATTAGAGTTTGATCACTCCACTCATCATCAATCTCTCCCTCTTCTTCCTAGTCACAATGCTTGGTTTTTTCTCTTTTGGACCGACTTCATTGTGAATAACTATATGGAGATGGATGTAATGATGGCATTGTGGTATCTACTGCATAGGCTTGATTCCAAGTGAGAAAGTGGCCATTAGATTCCAGTTGTAAGATCTCGGTGTTTGGAAATTGTTAAGCCGGTTTTACCTGAACCGGCCCAGCCGGCCCAAGGGCCGGTTCAGGTCTATAGGAGGCGGAATTCATCCGCCTCCTTCCTTGCTTGTCTGCCCAAAGGGGTGGGTCCCACCCACTAAAACCATATTCAAACCAAGGAGGAGGGGGCGGCTAAGGCATTGGGAGGGAAATCTAATTAGGAAACTTTTTGTATTAAAGGGGATGAGGGGATTAGGGGGAATTATGTTTTGTTTAATTGAAATTAGGGTTTCCTTGGAGGCTTGGGCTCTAGACGATCTTGTCTAGAGAATTGGGAGAGACGATCCTCCTCTCGAATTGAGGATCTCTTGTATCTTGCTTTTGCATTTGCTTTGCTTTATTTCCAAGTCGCTTTGGAAGAAAGGATCGAAGGGGAGATAAATCAAATCAAAGAAACCGTGGAGGAAAGGATGTCTTCCATGGAAGGACAAGTGGCCGATCTACGGGATATGATGAAGAAGATGTTGGAATTCCAAACCCAAACGGCTGCATCTGAGGCAAAGGGCCCCGAAGCGAAAAACACCAAATCTGAAATCCGTAAGGAGGAAGAAGAGGTGGAAATCGTGGAAGGGGGAAGAGGAAGACCCCATCTGGAGCCTTTCCAGAGGGAGGAGAGAGGAGGGAGATACGGAGAGAGACAAGGGTATGGAGGCGTGGAGCCAAGAGGTGCGGAGTGGGAGCACCGGGAAGGATACTATGGCCGTCGAGGTGCTGATTTTGAAGATAGAAGGAGGGATTTCGAAGGGGGTTTGGGACATGGTAGAGCAAGGGAGGATCGGGAGACATGGGGGGGCTCGAGCACATGGGAGAGGGGAAATTATGGAGGCTTACAGGGACATGGTGGGGATCAGAAAGTGAGGAAGCTAAAGATGCCCATATTCGAAGGAGAGGATGCTTATGGGTGGATTTACAAGGTGGAGCGATACTTCGCCGTTAATGGGCTGACGGAGGAGGAAAAGCTGACAGCAGCGGGCTTATGCTTGGAAGGAAAAGCCCTTTCATGGTATCAGTGGAGAGACCAAAGGAGGGCTATCAGGACCTGGAGAGAATTCAAGGATTGCATCATAGAACGTTTCCAAACCGATCGGGGAGGGGATTTCTATGAGCAGTTCTTTGCTCTGACATAGGAGGGATCTGTAGCTGACTGTCGGGAGCGATTTGAGCACTTAGCCAGCAGGGTGGAGCGACTCTCAGATACAGTACTGGAGGGAAATTTCATGAAGGGGTTGAAGGCGGAGATCCGAACAGCAGTGAAGGTGCTGATGCCCCATGACTTGGGGGAGGCTATGAAGTTAGCCCAGCTGGTGGAGAATCAGAGAAATCTGGAGAGGGGGGCCAGGAGTAGCAGCACCGGAGGAACTTACCGGATGACGACCACCCATCTAGCACCGAAATTCTCTGCAACAGGGGGGAATCGAGAGACCACCAAGGAGAGGACAGGAGGAGGTGGAAGCGGGGGAAATTTCAAGCGGTTGATAGAGAAGGAGATGCAGGAGAAGAGAGCTAAGGGGTTGTGCTTTAGGTGCGATGAAAAGTATACGCCAGGGCATCGATGCAAGGACCGAACTCTTCAGGTTCTCACCGTCTGTGATGACGAGGAAACTGAGGAGGGAGGGGAGGAGGAGACAGAGGAGGAGATGGAGGAGAAAATGCACCTGGATCTGGCTGAGGTATTCTTGAACTCGGTAGTAGGATTCACGACGAATCATACCATGAAGGTGAAGGGGGAGATTGAGAACAGGGAGGTAGTGGTGCTGATTGATAGTGGGGCTACCCACAATTTCATCTCCTCTCAGGTCGTCGATCAGATGGGAATGAGATTGGTGGATACGGGTTGCTACGGGGTGATGATGGGTACGGGGAAGGTGGAGAAGGGCCAGGGAATTTGTAGAGGAGTGCTACTGACTATCCAGGGGATTCAGGTGAAGGAAGATTTTCTTCCACTAGAGCTGGGGAGTACAGATGTCATCTTGGGGATGAAATGGCTGCAGACTTTGGGAGACACCAAGGTGAACTGGAGAGCACTCACGATGGAGTTAGTGATAGATGGAAGGAAGGTGGTGATTAAGGGAGATGCAGGGCTATCTAAAGCCATGGTTTCTCTCAAAACTATGGTGAAGGATATACAGTTGGCAGGAGGAGGATACTTGGTGGAGCTGCACAGTTTGGAGGGAGCAGGATTAGAGGAAGGGGGGGACATACCCCTCTCCATTCAGCCGTTGATTCAGCAGTTCCAAGAGGTTTTTCAGCCACCCCAGGGATTGCCACCGCAGAGGGAGCAGGAGCACGCCATTGTGATAAGGGAGGGAGTGTCACCCATCAGTGTACGTCCGTATCGCTACCCTCAGTTCCAGAAAGATGAAATTAAAAGGTTGATTAGAGAAATGTTGGAGGCAGAAATCATCAGACCCAGCATTAGTCCTTTCTCTAGTCCCGTTCTATTAGTGAAAAAGAAGGATGGCAGTTGGCGTTTTTGTGTGGACTACCGAGCCCTCAACAAGGAAACTGTCCCTGACAAGTTTCCTATACCGGTCATTGATGAGCTATTAGATGAATTGAGTGGAACCGTGATCTTTAGCAAGATAGACTTGAAATCAGGATACCATCAGATCCGGATGAAGAAGGAGGATATACCCAAGACGACCTTTAGAACTCATGAGGGATACTATGAGTTCCTGGTGATGCCTTTTGGCCTCACCAATGCTCCCGCTACTTTTCAGGCCCTTATGAATAAGGTTTTCAAACCTTATCTCAGAAGATTTGTATTGGTGTTCTTTGATGATATCTTGGTCTACAGCAAGACAGAGGAGGAGCACTGGGAGCATTTGAAAAAAAGTGTTGGAGGTACTGCATGAGCACCAGCTGAGGGCCAACTTGAAGAAATGCTGCTTCGCACAAGGCAGTGTAGAGTACTTGGGCCATGTGGTATCAAGGGAAGGGGTGGCAGCAGATCAGTCCAAAATTGAGGCAATGCTTAAGTGGCCAGTGCCAAAGAATCTGAAGGAGTTGAGGGGATTTTTATGACTGACCGGGTACTACAGAAGGTTCGTAAAGGGGTACAGCACTATAGCGTGGCCACTCACCGAGCAGTTGAAGAAGGACGGGTTCCTATTTGGGGAGGCGGCTACATCAGCTTTTGAGAGCCTGAAGAAGGCCATGACTACAGTACCGGTCCTAGCCCTGCCAGATTTCACTCAGACCTTCATCGTGGAGACAGATGCATCCGGATACGGATTGGGTGCAGTGCTTATGCAGAGTCGTAGGCCCATTGCCTATTTCAGCCAGGTACTGACGGTCAGAGCCAGGCTGAAGTCAGTCTATGAGAGGGAATTAATGGCCTTCGTTTTGGCCATCCAGAAGTGGCGGCCCTACCTACTTGGGAGGCACTTCATTGTCAGGATAGATCAGCGGAGTTTGAAGTATCTACTGGAGCAGAGGATGGTGACAGAAGAGCATCAGCGGTGGCTGTCCAAGCTGCTGGGGTACGATTTTGAGATTCAGTATAGGCCCGGAGTGGAGAATAAGGCGGCGGATGCCTTGTCCAGATGTATGGGGGAGCTGCAGACAGTAACACTATCGGTTCCTTTGATGCTTGATTGGGAGGCCATCAGAGAAGAGAGTGCTAGGGATGAGGCTTTGGGAAAGATCAGGGCAGATTTGCTGAGGGAAGAGGGTAGCCACCCAGGGTACTCGCTGGAGGGAGACAAATTGCTATATCAGGGAAGGTTCGTAATGTCCCGAACCTCGATCCACATCCCTAGCTTGCTCCAGGAGTTTCATGGAAGCGCTGTAGGGGGCCATTCAGGAGTGCAGAAGACATACAGAAGACTAGCCTCGGAGTTATACTGGAAGGGGATGCATAAAGATGTAGAGGAGTTGGTAGCCAGATGCGAGATCTGTCAGAGGAACAAATACATGGCTATGTCACCAGGAGGACTACTACAGCCTTTGGCTCTATCGGGACGGGTATGGGAGGAGATATCCATGGATTTCATAGATGAGCTACCCCGTTCAGAAGGGTTCACAGTGATTTTAGTGGTAGTGGACAGATTGAGCAAGTATGCTCATTTCATCCCCCTCCGACACCCGTACACCGTAGTGACAGTGGCTTCAACTTTTATCAGAGAAGTGGTCAGATTGCATGGAGTACCAGAGGCGATAGTATCAGATAGGGACAAGGTGTTCCTCAGCCATTTTTGGAGAGAGTTGTTCAGGTTACAAGGGACAGTTCTGAAAAGGAGTACAGCTTATCATCCACAGACGGATGGCCAGACGGAAGTAGTGAACAGGAGCTTGGAGACTTACCTGAGATGTTTTGCATCAGAGACACCCAAGCTTTGGGCTAAGTGGCTATCATGGGCGGAATATTGGTACAACACCTCTTTTCATTCAGCTTCCCAGATGACTCCATTCAAGGTGTTGTACGGAAGGGATCCTCCCCACTTAGTGCACTTTGGGAGTGGCAGTACTCCAGTGTCTACAGTAGAGGAGTACTTGGAGGAGAGGGATAGAAGACTGGAGGAGTTGAAAAGACATCTTCTGAGAGCTCAACAGATTATGAAGAAGCAAGCGGATGGGCACAGGAAGGACATCCAGTTTGAGGTAGGGGAGAGGGTATTCTTGAAGCTCCGACCCTACAGACAGAAGACAGTCGCCAACAGGAGAAATGAGAAGCTGGCTCCAAGGTACTTTGGGCCTATGAAGTGCTGGAGAAGATCAGAGCAGTAGCATATCGGCTGAAGCTACCACCAACGGCTACTATACATCCGGTTTTTCATGTATCACAGTTGAGAAAGGCTCTTGGCGACTACAAAACCAACCCCGAGTTACCGGCGACACTCACTGAGGATTTAGAGGTGATCCTGGAACCCTTAGAGCTGATGGGGGTTCGCCAGAAAGAAGATGGAACTAAGGAAGTGTTGATCCAGTGGAAGAACCTTCCTGACTACGAGGCCACGTGGGAACCATATGAGAGGGTGAAACATCAGTTTCCTTGCTTTCACCTTGAGGACAAGGTGATTCTTTGGGAGGGCGGTATTGTTAAGCTGGTTTTACCTGAATCGGCCCAGTCGGCCCAAGGGCCGGTTCAGGTCTATAGGAGGCGGAATTCATCCGCCTCCTTCCCTGTATGTCCGCCCAAAGGGGTGGGTCCCACCCACTAAAACCATATTCAAACCAAGGAGGAGGGGGCGGCTAAGGCATTGGGAGGGAAATCTAATTAGGAAACTTTTTGTATTAAAGGGGATGAGGGGATTAGGGGGAATTATGTTTTGTTTAATTGAAATTAGGGTTTCCTTGGAGGCTTGGGATCTAGACGATCTTGTCTAGAGAATTGGGAGAGACGATCCTCCTCTCGAATTGAGGATCTCTTGTATCTTGCTTTCGCATTTGCTTTGCTTTATTTCCAAGTCGCAATCTATCGTTTCTAGTTTGATTTGCTCCAAATTATTGTGTTTTCCCGCTGTTTTTATCAATTTTGCTTAGGGTTGCTTGCGAACTCAAGTAGATCCGGTAGGATTACTTGTGAACTCAAGTATTTCCTATCAGAAATCTCTATTTAGAGTGGATAACTTCTTTCACAGTTGTTTTCACATGCTCAACACAGAAATGTGCAACATCACAAACCTTTTATGCGTTAAAGATGTCTAGTGTTGTACTAGTCGGAATGCTCTAAGAAGCTGGCATTTAAGATTTTTTTTTTGTGTGTGTGTGTGTGAGTGGGTGGGTGGTTTGAAGGCTGATGAAGGATAAGAAAGAAGTCTAGGCTCATCTATAAAGGGGGAATGTGGGTTTCTAACTGACGGACTTGTTTTGTTATGATGAGTTTAGATGATTTTAAGTGAGATTGGTGCAAAATTATTGGATCGAGATATAGAAGTTGACCTTTAATAACAAAATGTGGGATTGTGAGAGATGGGATTGTTGACTTCTGTGTAAAGACCAAAGGAAACAAATTTTTTTTTTTGAAATACTTCTGCCAAATCCTGTGCAAATCCCGCGCAAATCGTGTCGCCTACTACAGTATTAAATTTTGCAGTCTGCAACAGCGCCGAACGATCGCATCCATCTCATCCTTCGCGTGCAGAAATCCCGCTCGACTGCCCCTTTCACGCTGTTAAAAACGAGAGTGAGCTCTCGTTCATTCTTCTTCCTCTCACTACTTTCGCATCCCCTCTCGTACGCGCTTCCTCTGTCGTTGTTTGACTTCGCCTCGACGATGACGTTCCCTTCTTGTGAGATCGGAAGTTACGACATTTGATCGGAAGCAACGATCGAAGTTCACTTGCTATGAAGTAACTTTCTTCCTTTGGCGCGCTTCTTCGGCTCGTTCGTTGCTGTTCGACTTCGCGCCTTCAACAACTTTCCCTTCCTGTGGGATCGAAAGTTATGGCATTTGATCGAAAGTAACAACGACAGCTTGCGTGCAGTGAAGGTAACTTTCTCCCTATTGGGTGCTTCTTCGGCCCTTCGTGGCTGTTCGACTACACTCCTTCGACGACTTTTCCTTCCTGACGGAGTGGAAGTTGCGACATTTGATCGGATGCAACAACGGGAGCTCGCATGTAGTGAAGGTAACTTCCTCCATTTCGAAAGCTTCTTTGGCCCTTCGCTGCTGGTCGACTTTGCGCCTTCAACGACGTTCCCTTCTTGTGGGATCGGAAGTTACGCCAATTTGATCGGAAGCAATACGGGAGCTCACTGACTGTGAAGGTAACTTTCTCCTTGTCGAGCGCTTCTTCGGCCTAATCCCGTAAATTTGCTTAACCAAAAAAAATGTATTTTTTAATTATTTTAATTAATTAATTATAATTATTATTCTTAATTAATTATAATTGTTATAATTAATTTCAATTAATTTTAATTAAGTAATTGTAATTAATCTAATTAATTTTAATTAGAATTAATTTTAATTAATTATAAGTTATAAAATTTAATTATTATTAATTAATTATAATTTATTAAAATTAATTAGTTATAATTAATTACAAGTTAATTATAACTTATTATTTTAATTAAGTATAATTAATTATAAGTAATTAATTAAAGATAATTATAATTAGTTAATTAATTATAATTAATTAATGTTAATTATAATTGATTCAAAAAAAAAAAAAGAAGAAGAAGCATTCCTACTCCTCCCTTGCCTTAATCCATGAGCCGACACCACCGACAATGCTGCGAAGGTATAAATTTTCCAAAACTCAGATTCCTGCTCTCGAAGTTCGCGACGCACCGGAAAACCGCTCATACACGCTTTTATTGTGCGTAGTGGGATGGGACTCCGGTGCGGCGCCTACGACAAGGCGGGTAATCACCTAAAAGCTCCATTTCGGCGTTCGCGGCACACCGGAAAATTGCATATACACGCCTTTATTGCGCGTGATGGGATGGGAACCCGATGCGACGCCTACGACGAGGCAGATTTACTTATAAGTACCCTCGAGCGGGGGGAAAGCCAATTGTCTTTTAAAACAGGTACATTCAAAAACCCCATACACGCCTTTATTGCGCGTGGTGAGAATAAAGAGTACGGCCTCGGTGTCTAAGGACACCTACCATACACGCTTTTATTGCGCGTGGTGGGAAGACCCAGACTCCTGTAGTTTTTCCCTAAACTGGGGAGACGCCGGGAGGTTGCTGAAATTCCGACTGAAGATATGGGAGACTTGGACAATTATAAAGGACTTTTATTGAAACGTGATTGAACACAGAGGACATGAATTGGGACTCAATTTGAACTCAAATGAATGAACTACAAGGACTTGTATTTGAACACAAATCAAACGACCAATCTAGACTTGAACAATTAAAGAATATGCAAACTTGAACTGAACAAAACAACAAAAAGACTTGAACGAATTACAAGGACTTGAATCAATTTTGGACTGCAAGGAAGTTGAGTTTGAGCAACTGAACAGGGGACTTGAATCTACTTTAAGCAACAGAAACTTGGACTTTAAATTGATAAATGCATGATCGAAATGAAGACATCAAAATCGAATAATAACTTTGAGCATTCAAGTGCATACAAATGAACTTCATGCAAATAAAGGATTGGTTTAATTAAATAGATTTGCAAAGTAGTGAACATGGATGAAGGAATATGATAACATCTCTATCATCAACAACGATCCAATTTCAAAAAAATACATCAAAAAGGGAGTTCAATATATAGCGAACATAACAAATTGATGACCAAGATTTGTTGAACAAGTCTTAAACAAATACAGTTTCCAAGTAATCAACATCATTTGACCTCTGGCGAGTATGCTGACTTGTTTGTAAACAATGAGGCTGATGAATATCCTACGAATATGTTCAAGGAGGCTTCGATAAACGCATTCAAGAAGATTGTGATGGATGCACTAATACGATTTGCGAGCAACAACATAAAACTTCCAACATATGTTAAAAAGTTATCACTGCCGATTAAAGTGCAAGCATCAATATTACACAAGGTCGGATACAGTTCATCCTGTAGGCAAGAACGCATAACATGCAATGGATGCAGCTCATCTATAAATAATCTAAAAAGGTCGTGGAGAGGATATCAAGTATACTACTAATGCCAACTAGTTTGTGAAAGTTATGTGTGCTGCCTACACATATGGAAGGGAGTATCCAACGAATGTAATTTATCTACAGGCATGAATCAAGGAACTTGCAAGACAGTGACCCGCTCATAATGAAATAATGCACAACATGCAACGAATGCAGTAGGTCGTACATAAGTGGCCATAAATAATGTATGATGAATGTGTTTAGTCACTAGAAATACTACTGATGAATGAAGACAACAAATAAGCTGTGAATGCAACAAATCTCTCTACAAATCAATGCCAATTGTCTTAGGGATACATACGATAGTCCCCACAAGCATTGGAAGACGTGCGCAGTGAATGTAGCAACATCTCTACCACTTATAATAATGCAATGTCATGCAAACAAAAGACTACAGTCTCTTACAAGTCCTGAAGATTGAGGTGCTATGAGTATAACAAATCTCTAGCTGATATGCATAAAGAAATTGTTGATGGATATAACTCAATCAATAATCAACATTAAGATACAAACAAGCATATTGATCTGCATGCAATTAAGGAGAAAGATCTGCAACACATACGAGTTCTCTACGAATACAGATGTATATACCACGTACCAACCGTGGGTATATGCAGAAAGACTTCAGTAAATGCAGTATCCTTTAGTCAATTTCAATTTATGAATGAATACATCTACCTGTCTACAAGCAGCAGTAGTGGAGGATATACGACATAACGCCCCCAGATCCGCAACATCCATGCAAGCGGACAAAAGGCGTTTACAAATATCTCAAATATGTCCCCAGCGCACGCACTGTAATATGTATGCACATAGGTACACAAAAGGGCATGTGTGATCACATACCCGCATGGGCCTCGACGAATGTGTTATTGGTACACACGTGACGTCTAGGGATGTTGCACGGGTTAATAAGTGAATTTAAGTTCGTGCCCGATCATTCTATATGGATAGATAGGAGTCGACATGGCTTAAACTTTCTAACAAATATACGGTCACAACATCGACCAGGATATTTGTTTTAATACATTCATATTAGGCCTTCAACGCTTATAATCAAGAGAATTCACTAACAAAGGTACAAAGCGTACGAAATCCGATCCTCTGTGGACAGCTTGACAGAGTTGACAAGGTGCAATGTATGAATGAAATTCCCCATAAACACCACGATGATGGCCATTTTGAACGTAAATCTCAACCGGAGGGGTTAATTCCAAATATTTTAAATACCAACCAAACACCAACAAAACCCAAAACTCCAGAGAATCCAAAAAATCTCAAAACTCCAAGATATTTAAAACTAAAATTCAACCATAAAACACTTAAAGCAAAATTCATCCACCCTCCGCAATAGTTTGTTGGGTGGACAAATTAAAATTTACTTCAACTCATATAGAGCTAATGTCTAGTCGAAAATATCACTAGGATCCATTTTCAAATAATCTCTTGTCAGCGGGGACGTGGTACGTGTCCTCTAACCGGCGGTTTTGTCGCCAAATGGCACCACAGGATAAACGGTTATGACCCGGGGCCCTCTGAACCGATTAGTCTTGTCGCGAAGTGGCATCACTAAATTATGGTTATGGTCAGAGCCCGTAAGCTCTCCAATGACATCAAATCTTTGAGATATGAATTAATATGATATAATCGATAGGGCACAAAGCCCTCTATTAGCTAAGGTGGATTCAAATTCGTCCCCTTAGACAAACATTCACCCCAGGTCTACAAGGTACCTTTGGACGAAGCAACCCATGACTACCGACAAGGATCCTTCTGTAAGATTGGGTCGACTATCTCCTCTGACTAAGTAGACCGGGGACCACGATGACCCGGGATGACGAAACCATGAGATCTTGATCGGGTCCATCATCCATTCCCCCACCATCCGCTTTAAGTACAAGATGGTGCAGTTTCAAATTTTAAATATCAAAATTTTTAATATCCAATCCATGCTGCTACTATATGCCAGATGACACGCATCTCTACATATCTGATTGACGACTAGCTTTAATTGAAAGTTCTCTCTTGTGGTCGGGAGGGGTAATTAATTATAGAGGCTTGCGCCTTAGGAAACCAGAACTCAGATCATAAAGTCCTCGCAAAATGAGGACGAAATCTCTGGGTAGTGTCTTATCTACAAATCCACTGCCTTCCAAAATTCACCCCGGAACTTAATTCTGTTAAAACTCCCTCCGAAAAGCAACGGGAGAGGTCGGGCCGAATTTTCGGAGCCCACAGGGATATCTTTGTTAACATTAAGATTGGATTCTAGGCAAGATTGGTGCAAGGCTATGGTTCTGATGTGAGATTGGATTATGGGTGTATTTTGCTCCATGCGAGTGTAACAAGGATGCTTGAACTCCTCAATATGGAGGAGAATGGGAAGCGAGGAGCTCTTCTTGCAATTTGACTTCATTGGCTGTTTCATCAATGGAGAAGACTTCATGGCACTAACTACTTGGAGACAAATTCTTTTGTGATAATGACCATCAAGTTTTTATTTGTGCAAAAGACCTATTTGGAATTGTATCGAAAGGCCTTAGGAACTTTTACGGCTTGCGAGGTGCCCATGCAATGCATGAAAAACTTCTAAAAGATTACAACTGCAAAGAGTAAACACTATCATGTTTTTTAAAGTTATAAATAAAATTGTAGAGAGTTGGTTGAGTTTCATTATATCATTTATGCAAAATTTATACAATTCTAGTAGAGCTCCTAAAAAAGATATAAAATTAAGCACTAAAAATTAATTGCATAATTAATTGCAATAGAATAACTTATGGATTGGTGAGTTTGTAACAATGAGTTCATTGATTAGTGAGGTGGTAATGAATAAAAGAAAGAAGAGTTGTTAGGCATTGCTGGAAGAGGAAGGAGGACTAAGGGCTACTCGAAGAATCGGAAGGGTGGCGGAAGTCATGGGCTTGAGTAGTGGCGGTAGATAAGGATTGCAACTTGCAGACAAAAATTAGAAAATTGCTTTTAATTCATGGGCCCCACAAAGAGGGTCGGCGGCTTCCTGGTCCGCCTGGCATAGACCAGGTGCCGGCCCTAGTTTAAGGCCAGCTGGACCGGTTTAACATTACTCCCCTCCCAAAAAATCACCTTATCCTCAAGGTGGAAGGATGTAAATTACTTCATCCGCTCATACGGCTCCCAAGTGGCATTATACTCTGGTAGGTCTTTTCACTTAATCAACATTTCCTTATTTCCTCCCCCTATCGCACTCCTACCAACTCCAGTGATTCCAAAACCACCTTCAAATCCTCTGTTAGCGTTGCTGGTAACTCTGTAGTTGAGGTGTGATCCCCTATAGCTCTCGTCAACTGTGACACATGGAATACCGGGTGTATGGTCGCGATCGGAGATAGCTTCAGTCGATACGCTACTGCTCCGATCCTCTCCGCTATCTTGAAAGGGCCAAAGTACCGTTCTTGGCTCAAGGAAAACGACGTGTTGGCATGAATCCCATTTTGCAGTTATAGGATTCCATTCTCCTTAATTCAGTTTGTAGTTAACCAGATTTTTCTTGAGGATAGTGTTAGTGTTTAGTTAGATATGGGTTCTTACTTCCCATGAGCACAAGCACTCATAGTTAATTATCCTTTTTAACGTGTAAAAGAGAACTTTCGATTAAGGATGAACAAATTTTTTAAGTATTTTAATCTCAATTGTGGGGGAAATGGAGGTAAACCCGATCAAGATCTCATGGTTCCATCGTCCCAGGTATACCTTAGGTTTCAGTCTACCAACACTAACAATCATTGATCGTAGTGTCCAGGAAATCTGATTAGCAGCCATGGGTTACCTCCTCTCAGGGATCCCGAATAGATTGAGGTAGTTAGATGTAAATTTTAGATTTATTGAATTTTATGGTTGTAATTTTTAAAAAAGGTGGTTTTGAGTTTACATATATTAGAACACCGAGAAGTTAATTTGGTTTGAGATTTATAACTTCATTTCGAAGTTACCTAGAAGTTTGAATTGAAACAAGTCTTATGACTTCTTCTGAAAGTAGCCCGGGTGTTTGAATTTGGGTCGGGACTTATGACTTTCATTGAAAGTAGCTCATAAAGCGGGTCTTACGGCTCCTATTAGAAGTAGCCTATTGATGGGTCTTACATAAGAAAGCCAAAACAAAGAAGGAAAAAGAGGAAACCAAATAGAAAGGAGTTTAGAGGGATTCCACAGTTGAATCATTGAAGAAAAGTGAAATTCCTATTTGAAGCCACCCATCTCATCCCGTTGCAATTACAATCATACATGATACCTCATCCTCTTAAATTGCTTAGGTGGCACTCGATATCACTCAGGAGTCATGCAAGGTTTCTTTGTCATGATTTCCCATGTATTAGTACGAACACAAGGGGACGGTACAACATAGACAAGATAACTCAACATAATTGTAAAAATCAAAATCAGGATACGACGTGCCATGTACATATTGATATATTTTATAACTTTACATATATCACTGGTCAAGGAATACTATCATATGCATGCATTTTACAAAAGAAACTTAACAATAATAAAAGAAATACAAATACTATTAATAATTAAAGAAATATTTTATTAGATATGACAATTATCATTCCTTAATAACAATTGAATAGTTGCATGCACTAATCCCTTTTACTTGTTACATATTTTGCCAATATTAATATTGCTTATAAAATGTCAAAAAACCTCAAAAAATTAAATACCAAAGCCCTCTTCAAAATAGTCAAATGAAATATTATCATATTAACATAACTAATTGTGACTAACACACTCAAAGCTTTGGCAAGCATTAGCACTAGTACTCATGCCCTTTTCAATGGGATAGTTACCTTCATCTAAAAAATATAGTTTCCAAAGATGGCTCATTAAAATTAAGATTACCAATTTCAGGTATTTTAATGCCATCCATTGCAGGTAATGTATCTCCACCATTGTTCCAAAATTTAGTCTCTCCTTGCACATATAATGATATCCTCCTAGGTAAAAGATGAAGATTTATATGCACAAATACTAAATGTTCACCCTATCGAGTGATCTTGTTCCTCTTAAGCGAGTTGGTAAAATAGTATGCTCTCCAGTTTCTTTCGCAATTAGAAGAAGAATATATATAAATGTTTAGTATCATCCTTTATGGAATTATTATCAATCGCATTAGTGCCCATTTCAAAGTTCATTCGATTATTATACAGTAAAAGAAATGTAAGGTTAATAGCTTAGCAATGATAAAGAATTACAAAATTGAAATTAATTTTAACCACTGCAACAAAAAGCATTATAGCATAGGGAATAGTCCATGACAATGTGCAAATGAACTATAACTTACAAGTTCAAGCATCAACATGTATGCTTGAACTCAAGATTAATCTCTACAAACAGAACATTAGATTAATCTATTCAAATAGAATAAAAACTATTCCATGACAATTTGCAAATGAATGATAACTTACAAGTTAAACCATCCATTTGCATATATTAAACAATCAAAGAAGTGTGTTGGTGCAGGTAAATAACAATCATTAACCTTGAATGCTATTTGAAAATATATATGGTTTTATTTTGGAAACAAAAAACAAATAAAAAAAATGGCCTTAGAAATAACAAGTCATTCAAAAATATTCAAGTTTTACCCATTTTATTTGGTATTAAAAAACAAGTGGAACAATATATATATATATATATATATATATATATATATATATATAGTCAAATGAAGGCATCCAACTTATTAGAACACAAACAATAAAAGTAAAGATTTACAGTCATTGTTTAATTTTGTAACATGATTAGAAAATATATTGAAATGGGTCACTCAATAAGTTATATTATATCGACTAAACTTGGCTATGAACTGGTTAGCAAAGAAGAGGTTAGCATATGCGTTGAGAAGACATCGACCAAATCACAAGGGAAGGCATTGAAAAGAAGAGACACAGGACAACCACAAAGCTGGTGATGTTTGGGATTGTATTCATGTCTAGTCAAAGGGGAGAGGTGCCTGTGATGATCAAATAAATAGGGATAGAAAGGCTTTTGTTATGGTCTCTAATTCTCTATCAATGGCACACGCTCGTGGAAGAAGACGTGGAGTGATGAAGTGCTGTGATGCTGCGTCTTTCTTGTTGAAGAAGATGGGGAGAGATGACGTGCTTTGTATTGCGTTTCACTTGTGGAAGATGCGTGGGGACATCGTGAAGAGAAGGATAGGGCCCACATATGTATAGGTGGCAAGAGACGCATGTAGGAGACTATTTCACTTGGGAGTTTATAACATGGTTTATTTTTGCATTTCATGTGCGTCACAATGTGTCCTCACATGTCTAACCCTATGTTAAACCCATGGCAGAACCTAATTTTAGCGTGAAATTAATTCGACAAAAAATTTATGGGGTTGAAACACTTGTCGGGTCGTGTCTATGCCATGTCCATATCTGATATTTGTCAAACACAGACGCAAAAGTGATTTAGATGAGTTCATGCTTCGTAGTTTCTTGCTTATAGCAGATGCCTTACTTTATTAGCTTTTAGGGGATAGGATAGGGAAGGTCGGAACAAAAATTTCTGTCCTCTCCTGTAATCTTTTTTATAGTATAAAGGTGGTACTCACAAATTATGAACTAATAGGTGTACAGATTGGCTGCCATTCTTTTAGCATAATAGGATGCAATAGTGATTTTCTTAATAACACCTTGTTAATGATTACCTACATGAGGAATCTTGTTAGGTGCGTAGTTTTCTAAATTTTGCAATAGAACAAGTATTTTTTTTAATGGGCAAGGTAAGGTCGGGTGTATGATTTGTTGAGGATGTTATTTTAATTGTTGACTAACATTTCTCCTTTTCTTCCAGTTTCAAAATTTCTTCAATTGGGTATCAAAGTGTATAAAGATACTTATGCCCGAACCAACTGATCAAATTCAGCAACCCAATAGGTTTAAGTTACATGATTTTTTTTATATATGGTTGGCCGTTAGGAATTGTTCTATATACTTGTAATGTTGGCTCTTTCTTTCTTACAGTGAACTTGTTGTCCTATTCTTGAAGTATATTTTTGATCAGGATCCTGTTGGACAGTTTCTGGAGAACTCAGATGGAAACCATAGCATTGTAGCTAATCCGTATGTTCCTTATCATATGGCATATAATCTGTTTCCTGCTATATCAAAATTTTGCCCTTAAGAATGCATTGTAAAACGTTTTTCTCCATTAAAACATCAGATTTTTCTTATTGTAATAAAATAAGTTTGTTTTGTTGTGAGAATCGACCCGAGAGCTTGCAGTATTGAGGCACGAATGGATGGACATGACATTATGGGGGGAAATTAGTCGCATGTGCTTGATCTACCATTTCTAAGATTTACATATTTAATGGTAGAATGATTGCATAGGAACATTTCACAATCTCTAATATACTTTAAATTTGTGTATAGTTCTGATAGGAAACAAGTGCAAAAATTGCTACAGTAATGGCTGAAATTAGGGATTTCAGAAAGAACAATGCAAGAATTGAAGAAAATTCGTTGGAAAATCAGTAGAAAACTTAATAATAGAAGAAAATAAGCAAAATACAATGGATCTTCAATTCGAGAGGAAGATTCGGCTCTCCCAATCTCTAGCCGACGGCTAGAGCCCAAGCACAACCTAGAGACTCTTGAATTTAGCAAAACAACAGCCCAACCCTAACCCTAACTCTTCCCCCCCCTATTTAGAGAATACAAAATAAAATGCATAATTACTAAACAACCTTTCTTAAATCAATTTCCCTCCTAATTTCTCCCCCTCCTATTTGAAAATTGCTTTTAATTCATGGGCCTCACAAAGGGGGTCGGCGGCTTCCTGGTCCGCCTGGCATAGACTAGGTGCCATCCCTAGTTTAAGACCAGCTAGATCGGTCCACCTTGACCGGTCTAACATTACTCCCCTCCCAAAGAACCACCTTGTCCTCAAGGTGGAAGGACGTAAATTGCTTCATCCACTCATACGGCTCTCAAGTGGCATCATACTCTGGTAGGTCTTTTCACTTAATCAACATTTCCTTACTTCCTCCCCCTGTCGCACTCCTACCAACTCCAGTGATTCCAAACCACCTCCAAATCCTTTGTTAGCGTTGTTGGTAACTCTGCAGTTGAGGTGTGATCCCCTATAGCTCTCGTCAACTGTGACACGTGGAATACCGGGTGTATGGTCGCGGTGGGAGGTAGCTTGAGTCGATACGCTACTGCTCCAATCCTCTCCGCTATCTTGAAAGGGCCAAAGTACCGTTGTTGGCTCAAGGAAAACGACGTGTTGGCATGAATCCCGTTTTGCAGTTATAGGATTCCATTCTCCTTAAGTTAGATTATTGTTAACCAGATTTTTCTTGAGGGTAGTGTCAGTGTTTAGTTAGATATGGGTTCTTACTTCCCATGAGCGCAAGCACTTATAATTAATTATCCTTCTTAACGTGTAAAAGAGAACTTTCGATTAAGGATGAACAAATTTTTTAAGTATTTTAATCTCAATTGTGGGGGAAATAGAGATAAACCCGATCAAGATCTCATGGTTCCATCGTCCCAGTTATACCTTAGGTTTCAGTCTACCAACACTAACAATTATTGACCGTAGTATCCAGGGAATCTGATTAGCAGCCATGAGTTGCCTCCTCTCAGAGATCCCGAATAGATTGAGGCAATTAGATATAAATTTTAGATTTATTGAATTTTATGGTTTTAATTTTAAAAAAAGTGGTTTGGAGTTTACATATATTAGAACACCGAGAAGTTAATTTGGTTTGAGATTTATAACTTCATTTTAAAGTTACCCAGAAGTTTGAATTGAAACAGGTCTTATGACTTCTTCTAAAAGTAGCCCGGGTGTTTGAATTTGAGTCGGGACTTATGACTTTCATTGAAAGTAGCCCATAAAGAGGATCTTACGGCTCCTATTAGAAGTAGCCTATTGATGGGTCTTACAACCTAGCTCTACATCAAGGTTGCCCATTAATTTTACTTGTTTGGATTCTAGGGTTTTGTAATTTATTTAGCAATTTCTCTTATGTGTAGGTCTTACTATTTCACTTAGAAGTTGCCCATTGATGGGTCTTACAACCTAGCCCTATAGGCTAAGCTATCCAATTGTTTTGGTTGACAGGTCTTACGACTCCCTTAGAAGTTACCTAGTAGGTTTAATTTGGAGTGGGACTTATAGCTCTACTTATGAGTTGCCCAAAGATGGGTTTTACAACCTAGCTTTAAAGCAAGACTGTCGGAGGATTTAATTGTTTAGGTAGGTCTTACAGCTTCCCTTGAGAAGTTACCTAAAAGTGGGTCTTACAACCTAATTCTTTATATTAAGATTCCCATTAATTTTTGTTTGAGGGTTTAATATTTCATTTAGAAAAATTTCAAAATAATAGGTCCCATGACCCCTATTAGAAGTTGCCTAGTTATTTGGTAGGATGGATCTTATTGCTTCCCTATAGAAGTAGCCCATTGATGGGCCCATTATTTTTGTTTGGATTTGGGATAGGCTTTATGACTTCTCTTAGGAAGTTGCTTGAAAGTACATTTTAAAACTTAATCCTTTAGACTAAGATGCCCGTTAATTAGAATTTGGTTGAGATTTTAGGGATATTGCATTTTATTTAGAGATTTCCTAAAATGTGGGTCTTATTACTTTACTTAGAAGTGGAATAATAGTGAGTCTTACAATCTAATTTTATAGACTAGGATGCCCAGGGATTTAATTGTTATAGGGCTTATTGCTTCCCTTAGGAACTAGCCTAATAAATTGTTTAGGGTAGATTGGAGGTAGGTATTTTAGTCTACAGTTGTTTGCTAGCTTGACACTAGACTTTAGTTTTCAGTTGCTCACTAGCCCGACACTAGTGCTACAGTACTATGTTCTTTTTCTATTCTTAATTAATTAACTTTAAGTCTAATTTGATTAATTAATTTCAGTTAACTGATTAAACTATATTAAGTGATCAGAAATCAGCTTAGAGTTGATGCAAGAGATGAGATGATTTGTTGCAAGTCTTGCTATTTCATTAGCTAGAGGAAGCAAGGTGATGTTTTGATAGCTAGAGACCTCTAATATTTCATGAGGAATAGCATTTGAAATGCCACAACAATTCAAAGTCTTTCATCCAATGTTACCTATGTTGGAATCTCTTAAAAAGAGATCTCATTTGGAGACATTTGAGGCACTTCAAAATAGTCTTTGGATTGAAATGATGTCCAAAAAGTTCTTACTTATGCCGAATGGCATTTGGGAAAATGATGAGGTGCAGGATAAAAGTAAATGGGAGAACATGCTTGCCCCTCTAGCTTATGAAATTTTGGTAGTAGGCTTTTAGCAATAACTCAAATGGACTTAATTGCAATGATGATTATAAAGGTCGTTAAAAAGAAGGAAATATTTAAATTAGAGGGCCTGGAGGAGGATATGTCTTTGCAGCTTCTCAACTCTATGCATTTGATGATGTAGAAAACTCTAATGATTAAAAAAAAGTTATCTCAATTAATCAATTAATTTCTATCAAATATTAATTAACTAAATAGTTAATTAATATTTAAAATTAGTTTTAATATTTTAATTGAATTAATTAAATAATGTTCAAATTGAATTGCCCTATAGTTTTCTGAGGCGATTTCGGCAGCCTCCCAGCATCCCCTCCCCAAAGGGAGGTCGAGACGACATTTGCTGTTATTTCTTCTTGTCTGGATCAAAGATCAACGACGCAAGGTCTTCAAGTTTTAAAATTCAATTCGCTAGGATCAAAAATCCAACTGCGCGAGGTCTTCGAAAATTGAAACCATCCGCCCGGATTAAAATCACAGCCCTGGTCTTTAAATCGGTGAATATCTGCTGCTTTATAATTGCCAAAAGAAATTGATTTAATTGCATAACAATTCACTTAATTGCTTAAATTAATACCATTAACTGGAGCGGTTCTCTGTATGCATGCGACACTAACAGATAGTTCCATTTTATTTCCTCTAAATGAGAACAAGCCATTGTCTTGTATTAAATGATAGGCCTACTAATTGCACAGGCATGCGGATAGGTCAGACAGAGGGAGTTCAAATGGAAGGTAGCTTATGAGCTTGAAGTCGAATGCAGAGAGCAAGCCAACTATTAGATGTGAAGCAAGGGTAGAATTGTCTGATGAGGCTTATTGGAAGGTTCTCTGTCAGAGGCCAAGCAGTGTTGCTATATCCTCTCACGAACCTCCTGTAGTACCCTGTCAGTCCTAGGAAACTTCTTAGCTACCTCAGGTTCCTAGGTAGAGGCCACTTCAGCATTGCCTCGATCTTGGCCTTATCAACCGCCATTCCTTCCTGTGATACTACGTGGCCCAAATACTCTATACTCGCCTATGCAAAACAATATTTCTTCAGATTGGCCCTTAGCTGATGCTCCTGTAACACCTCCAAGACCGCCCTAAGATGTTCCAAATGCTCCTCACTTGATTTGCTATACAACAGGATGTCATAAAAGAAAACCAGAACAAACTTTTTGAGGTAAGGTTGGAACTCCTTGTTCATGAGGGAATGGAAGGTAGTAGGGGCGTTGGTAAGACCAAACAACATCACCAATAACTCATAGTGTCCCTCATGGATCCTGAAAGCTGTGTTCATGACATCTTCCTCTCTCATCCAGATCTGATGGTATTGGACTTCAGCTCCATCTTCATGAATATTGCTGCTCCACAAAGCTCATCTATCACCGAGATAGGAAACTTATTTGACACAGTCTCCTTATTCAGGGCCTGATAGTCCACACAAAAATGCAAACTCCCATCCTTCTTTTTAACTAGTAGAAATGGGCTAGAAAAAGAGCTTACACTCTGCCTGATGATCCCCTCCAACATCTCCCGGATCAGCTTTTCAATTTCATCATTCTGAACCTAGGGGTATCAGTAAGGCCTGAACTGATTGGTGATACCCCTTTCCTCAGTGTGATGGCATGCTCCTATCCCCTCTGTGGCGGCAATCCCTGAGGTGACCGAAATGCCTCACGGAACTGCTATATCACGTGTTGTACTGAAAGAGTGATGTCCCTTCCTTCCTCCCCTCTGATCCCCTCCAAGCTCTACAGTTCCACCAGAAATCCTCCTCCCTCCTCATGTATGGCTCTTTCCATGGTTTTTAGTGACACCATGGCTTTAGAGAGGCCTGCATCTCCCCTAATCACTATCCTCATCCCTTCCACCATTAGCTCCATTGTCAGCATCCCCCAATTCACCTTGGTGTCCTCTAAGGGCTGCAGCCATCTCTTCCCCAGGATGATATCAGTGCTCCCCAGCTCTAATGAGAGAAACTCCTCACTCACCTGGATTCCCTGTATGGTCAAGACCACTCTCCTACACACCCCTCTACTTGTCTCCATCTCCCCCGTTCCCATCATCACCCCATAACCTCCTATGCCCACCAGTTTCAGCCCTAATAGTTCTACCACCTGGTTGGAGATGAAGTTGTGGGTGGCCCCACTGTCTATCAGCACAACTACCTCCTTGTTTGCTATTTCTCCTCTCACTTTCATAGTGTGATTTGGAGTAAATCCCACCACTGAGTTCAAGGAGACCTCAGCCACATCTAAATGCAGCTTTTCTTCCTTCGTCGAGTCCTTACTCCCACCTCCCTCCTCAGCTTCCTCGTCATCACAGACGATGAGAACCTGAAGAGTTTGGTCCTTACACCTATGCCCCTGCGCGTACTTCTCATCACATCTGAAACATAATCCCTTTGCCCGCTTCTCCTGCACCTCCACCTCTGTGAGTTGCTTGAAATTCCCCCTCGGCGAAATCCATCGCTCTTCTCACTCGGAGCCTCTCTCTGGAAGGATGCTGTTTGGGTTCTGGGAGCTAAGGTTGTAGGGGTACTTCGATAGGCCCCTCTCATTGTGTTACTTCTGATGGCTTTCTCCCTCTTATATTTCCCCCCACTCTCTAAGTCAGCTCCATCATCTCTCTCAGCCCTCTAGGCCTCAGTACCTTGAGTTCTTAAAACAATTTATAAAAATATGCATAACTAATTAAAAAAAATCATGCAACAAATAAAAAATCCACTAAATCTTGACCTTTCATTTCAGATAACTGCAAGATGCAAAACAATGCATGTATACTAACAAAAGATGTTCCGTTGTATGCAAAATCCTTTCTATCACCCATTCACTTGACAAGGGACTTCCCTGTAAAATATATTATCAATTAATGAGTGAGTTATATGTATAAATATATAACTTAATAGGTAAAACACTGATCTACACTACAAAATCTGTAAATCACTTTAATTGCGGAATCTAGAATTGCCTACACTATAGAAATGGAATATTGTTAACTATGGATTTTTATATTGCTTTAGATAGAATGTTGTTCATAGATTGTTTGATTTTTATAAATGAAAAGTTGTTGCTCGCATATTGCTAGGTTGTTTTAGATGTAAAGGTGTTAGCTATAAATTCAGGATTATTTCAATATTTTTGTATTTTAGAATAACATTAATTGTCTTTGTACACAGTGATTGACTCTTGTATTAGTTGGATGATCATGTTGTGTCAATTGTTACTTGCAAAAAATACATTAATGTAAATGGGCTATAATATTGTTTGTCAAATTAAATTATTCTTCCACGCCATTGGTTAAGAAATGTTCGTTTAAAAGAAGAATTATAATAAATAAACTGCCAACTCTAAAAATTATTATACAACTGTTTAGCTACAAATATGATACTACTACTCTCTTAATTGAGTTGCAATCCTCATGATTTAGTAGAATTATCAAAATGATATCTTAGTTATATCCATTTTGGTCTCAGAATTTTCAATTTAGCTGCTCTGCTACCAAATCTGAATCAATTTAGTCATATGATCAAATTTGCCATTTATTTGGACTGCAGTTCTTGGAGGAAAATTTTTTTTGAGGCATTTTAGACTTTTTAGGATCATTCTCAGTACTTAACACTAGCTTAAACTAATACTCTAAAATTCCAAACCAATTTGACGAGTTGAGGAGCTATATTGAACATTGAAAAAGTCTGAATCTAAAATTTATACACCTGAAGGATCATTTTGGCCTCTTACAAGTTTAGTTGATAACTTTTCTCTTCAACATAACAATTTTTACCAATAAATTATAAGAGATATGGAGTGGAAGATGCGAGACCTGGTTTTGAAGGTTGGTTATGTAGTTGATACAAATATAAAACAAGAGAGGGCATTGGATGGATCGTATGGTGTTTGGAATGATGGTTGTTAGAACAGCAAACTTGGTGCAGTAGAAGTGGTGGAGATACATCAAATTCTCTTTGAGAACTATCATGAATTGGTCTTCCTTTGGGAGTTGAATGTTTTGTACCATTGCTAATTAAAATTTACCAATACTTGGGAGTTAAGAGTCAATTTCAAGATAATATATGGGTGATGATTGGTGTTCACGAGTATGATGATGAAGTTTTAAAGGTTTTATTTCAATTCTGTCAAGCTACGTGCTATACTCATCACTACTGCAACACTGGACAAGACCAAACCAATTCATTAAGATGTGTTTTGACAAATAAAAATTAGTTTTGTTAGATTTTATTTGTATTATTTGTTTGTCTTCTAGGCTCAAAAATCAAATTATGCCCACAATCAAGATTTGTTGTGATTTTCAAGTTTTATGTAAATGGTGTTATTTGCGTCATGGATATTTGAAAGGGTATAAGTTTAGAGTTGGCGTTCCCAGTTGAAACCTTAGGATGTATGCATTTTCTAGTTCCCTCGAATGTATTTGAGGGTATCTTAGCCTGAAGTACATAAGTCTTCTTCCTGTAAGTGTTTCTTAGAGATGCCCTAACTGCATTTAAACGGGTCCCCTCATCATCCAGCATTTCTGAACTGACAAAAAACTAGCAAAATGAGTACCTTAACCTTTTTAATTAGTTTGTGCAAATGGCCTTCACACTTCACCGAACAGAAGTATTCGAATTTGCATTTTTTTTCATTGCAGAAAACGCTGCATTAATATATTTTTTTCCATATCAAACTATCCTTTTGCAGGGTAGAGGAGGATTTGTGTAGGTTTAAATGTTTTTTTAAATGACTTCAAGCATCCTATTAACTTCACACTTTTGAGTTGTTGGAAAAACACGAAGGTATTTGCTGTCCTCACACTTTTTCTTGATCTTTTTCTAAAGACGGTTACATACTAAAATTCTATTTGATTAATCTATTCATCATCACAACACAACATAAGGATTAAAAGGTTTATATATAACTTTTGGCTCAATCTAACAAACCTCTGATACGACCTAATCATATTGAACATGAAATGAAATGAAGTAAAATTAGACCTCATAATCAAACCTGATCCTTCTTCCAATGGGTTGCAGCACTAAATCGCTAACATATTGATGAGCAGATCCAAAACATTGGAATGGTATCACCTTCGAACACTGATAAAAATACAGAGAAAAATATTGCTAAACACCGTCTTGTGTTTAAGGATATCTGCTTTGACATTGGCTAACTAGCTTACGGATGTAAATCATTTTATGCATTATAATTTTTAATTGGTTAATCTTCATTTATTCAAATTTAAAAGACATTTGGATTTTATTTGTATGATGTATGTTTCATGATGGAAGAGTATATCAGTCTCTTTGCAAAACTGGTGATTTATATTCTTCGTTCAACAATTTTTTAACAGTTAAGTATAAATTTTGTTAACTCTGAAAATTTTCCAGTACAAATGAAATTATCGGGACAACCATTTATGTTCTAGCATCTTAACCATGTTATTTACTCATTTGTTGAATGCCTTATTTTCAGTGATAGAATGGGCTTTTCTAACAAACTATTTTTTTGGCAGTGACACAACGAAACAAATTGAAGAACTCGTGGCATTTGGAGGGTTTTCAGACGCTGGATTCTTGGAAAGAACTTTATCCATGGAATTTGATCAATTGGAGCAATGGTAATTGAATATTCCTTTGATGTTCTAATGTGAAAAAAAAATTGTTTCCGTGTTTGCATGCATCTGTATCTGTTCTATGTTGTTTGACTGAAATGATTGGTGTGGTTCGGCACGGACCTTCTGAAGAAGAATAACTTTTTCCCTGAGTTCTTTATTTCACTTTTTCTAGCATAATCTTGAATTGAGAATCCCATTTAAGTTAGTTTTTCTTCCTTTCATATTATTTCTACTTTACTCACCATTTTCTCCTGCTTCAATAAGAATAGACCTTCTTTCCCGTTCATTGCTCATGTGCAAACATATTTCCAACTGCCATATAGATAAGTGCTTTTTCCAGCACAGATGGACAAGAACCAAAAGGAAAATTCTTTGGCAAATTTTTTCGAATCATTATATTTCTTACATTGCATGGACTATTCTGTATTCAAGGACGGGTTTCTAATCCTGATTTAGGAATCTATATCACACTCCAGGGCATTTTTGAGAACTGCTGCCATTGCATGCTATTAAAAATTGAAATTTATCACTACACACTTAAATCGGATGGTGGGGGAATGATGATGAACCCGATCAAGATCCCATGGTTCCATCGTCCCAGGCCATCATGCTCCCTAGTCTACTTAATCAAAGGAGATAATCAATCCAACCTGATCGAAGGATCCTTGTTGGCAGCCATGGGTTACTTTGTATCAATGTGCCTTATAGACTTGGGGTGAATATTTACCTAAAGAAACAAAGGGCTTTGTGCCCTATCAATTATACCTTATTGATTCATTACTCAATGACTTAGAGCCATTGAGGAACATACACGCTTTGGCTGTGACCTTAATTTAGTGGTACTATTTTGCAGCAAAATCACTCGGTCAGAGGGCCCCGGTCATAACCGTTTACCTGTGGTGTCATTTGGTGGCGAAACCTCTTGTTAGAGGACACATGCACGTTCTTTCTAGCAGGAGATAGTTTGAGAATGAATCCTAGTGATAAAATGTATCATTGAGAGAGAGTGTGTAAATATTATGGTATCTTTTATATAATTTTAATTAGATAATTAATAAGTCAATTTTGTATGAATCTAATTAAATAAGAATAGATAATTTATGAGGATATATATATATATATATATATATATATATATATATATATATATATATCTTGAAGGGAGGATTTTATTTTATTTTATTTTTGTAATATTTATTTTAAATTTTATTTAGAAAAATAATTATAATCAAATTAAATTATAGGGTTAATAGCAAATAATAGAATGAGTGCATATTTGAGAAATTTTATTAAATGAATAATTTTGAAATAAGTAGATTATAGAAATGAGAGTATATTTAATTAATATGAGAATAAATTTTATCAGTAATTTAATAAATTAAATACAAGGGCTATCTAAGTATATGTAAAAAGGAATTATACAGCATATAATTAAAAATATATGAGCAATTTTTAACTTAAATGTTAACGAATAGGTTTTTCATATGGGTGCAAAATCGATTAATGTGGGAAGGAGGAGAAATAGTAAAGTATCTCAATACCTAAGTTTAAGGTGAGTACTCATGTCTTTTAATTATAGTAATGATTTTATTCTCTCCTAAATTAAATGCATCGAAAGATAGTGATCTATGCTTATTAAGTTTATTGCAAGCTAAATTATGATTTGTCTTTCTCATATCCAATGATTGCTCATGTTGAATGAAATGAAAATTAATTTGTTATGATTTATACTTTTCATAGAAAAAAAATGAATGATATATGAATGAAATAATTAAGATAGATATGCTTGTATGTGCATGTTAACTGATGTAGCACATCCCCTTATGGTACTGGTTGTGGACGTAAAGGAAAAGGTTATGAAAAATAAAAAATAAAAAAGAGTACCTTCATGGGTACTATTTTAAACGGTGGCTTTTGTGACGGTTGTATTATTTATAAAAAAAGATAAAGATATGGATAAAGATATGATATATGCATAACATGAAAAGTCTTGAAATGAAATGATTAAATAGATTTTTTTATGTTTTGAAATGATGATGCATATTATTCCTAATATTTTGCGTTACTGTAGTTTAGAAGCATGATTTACTCACTGAGTTTTTTTATGGCTCACTCCTAAATTTATAAATGAACATGTATTATTCAAAGCTTAAATGAGTAGAAGAGATGAAAATATGTACCGTAGGCGAGGTGCGCTGAGTGAAAGGTACTTATATCTTTTATTTTAAATAATTTTGAGGATTTAGTGTCTCTTTTAATTTATTGGTGATAGATTTAGCAAATAAAAATTTAATCAATTGTCTGACTGTCTGTTCCCGTCTTGTTAATTCAAGCCACTTAGCCAGGTCGTGACACGTGCAACATCCTCAGACGTCACGTGTACATATATCACGCTCATCGAGGCCCATGCAGTCGTATGCTTTTGAGTGCATTTTACTTAATGTATTCATATATCAGATAGACTATATGCATGTGACACATTTGGTGTGTATGATGTATCTGTATATTTGTATACACATTCATATATTTATTTGTATGTTTGCATGCTTGCATATGCATTTGCATGTTTGTATTCATATGTTGACCTCAATACTAGTGTTGGGGTCGTGTCGACCGCGCAATGTGAGTTTCAAAAGAAAAAGAGCGCAACGTCGCACAAAACTTGCTCGATGTTAGGGGTGTCAAAACGGGTTTTCGGGTCGGGTTTAGGTTTAACCCAAAATTGACCCGTCATTGTTTGACCCGACACGAACAGAACCCTACCCGGTTATAGTTTTGGGTCAACATCCTTACCCCGATCCCGACACAACCCGGAAACTCAAAATAGGGAGATTGGGTGTAGAACCGCGGATGCAAGCTAGTGCGGGTGTGGTGGCAAGGCGCTGACTTAAGCGCGAATGGGGCGGTGCGGGCGCGACGACAATTGGATTTGGAAGCAATGCTGGCGTGCTGCGGGTTGCGGCTTGCGTTGTGGTATGCCAAGCTGGCGCGGGTCCAGGCTTCCGAGTGCGGACGCGAGCGTTGGAGTGTGCACCGATGCAGTGCGAGCACGAGTCAGCAGCAGACAAGAGGGCGGGTCGATTATGACCATTTTTAGGTTTTCGAGTTGACCCAGACCCAACCTGATTTTAAAAACGGGTCAAACTAAAACCCGAACTCAACCCGTATGGAAAACGGGTTCTGAATCTGGAATTTTGCAGGTCGGGTCAAATATTGACACCCCTACCCGACGTATGTCAACTGAAAACCTAAATCGCCGAAATGATCTCCGTTCGTGAAACAAACAGCTCCAGTATGTCTGAAGCAACAGAAACAACTAAGATCGATACTCATATTGATTGAGGTCGTTGATTAGCAAAAATTTAAATTTCAAACGCGTGAATCGAGGTGACGACTTGCGTGAATGTCGATGGCGACCTGACTGTAATGTCGAAGTGAAAAAAATCAATAAATAACCTACATCAATTTTTTTAAGAATTAATTACAAATAGTAATTAAAAAAGAGAAAATGTTTAAATAAAAAAATAAAAAAATCTCTAAAATATCCCACTTCTCCCATAACATTCCCTCACACTCACTCCAACTGGCCCACTCATGATTCTCACACACGAACCCCCCTCTCCCTTCGGCTCTCCCTCATTCTCGCATGCCTAAGCCCCCTGTCGGCCTCCTCTTGCCACCGCCACCAAGGTAAAGATGCTGCTACTGCTGCTGCTTCTTCTTCTCTCCTTTTCTCCTCTCTCCATTTTCCTTCTTCCTTTTACCTCCATTTTCTTCTCTCATTCTTTCCTTCTTCCTCCTCCCCATCATCTTCTTCCTCCTCATCACCCACCTTCCCAAACTTAACCTTACTCTAACCCTAAAAAATTTATTTCCCCCTCTCATCCCTCAAAGCGACAAACCCCCTTCACAAAAAAGCCTTCCCTACACCTTCTCCATCAAAAAGCACCTTCATCCTTTATTTCTCTCTCTAGGTCTAGAGAGAGAAATTTTTCTCTCTAGACAGAGAAAAATTTCATAAATCTCTTCCTAAACACCTCCCTCTCCATCCTAAAGACCTCATCTTATCCTCATTCCCTCCTTGCTTTTGTCCTAGAGAGAAATAAATTTTCTTCTCTTTCTCTCCCTAAAATTTGAGAGAGAGGGATCTTTTCTCTCTAGCACCACACCTCTCTCCACTACAACCGTCCTATACCCTTCCCCACCAAAACCCTAAACAAATTCCTCCTTTCCCTCTCTTTCTCTCTCTAGAAAGAGAGCTCGTTTCCTCTCTCTCTCTCTAGCCCTCATTTTAAATAAAAAAATATGCATATAACTAAATAAAATATATAATAATCATAAAAAATGTTGGTACATCGCAGGTCTCGTGCATCACCCATCACCATCGTCTACTGTCGCCACTTCCGCCACGCACCTAAGGCATAAACCCGACACTAGTATTTTATAATTTGTATACATGATGTTAGTACCCATGACCACTTTATTAGCGGGCGACTAAATTCATATGCATGAAATATAAGTATCAGTGTTGGCTTTTATTAGCTAGCGTGAAAATTCTTATGCATGAACAATAAATATTTGTGACCGCTTTTATTAGCGAATATGAAAATTTATTTGCATGATATAAGTACATATGACCGTTTTTATTAGCAAGCGGGGAAATTCGTTTACATGAGATAAGTACCCGTGGCTTGCTTTTATTAGTGAGCTGAAAAATTTTTTATATATGAAAAACTAAGTACTCATAATTGCTTTTCTTAGCTTGCAGAGAATTGTTATGTTTTATAAATAGGTATTAGAAATCCCGTGACTATTTTTTTAGCGAGCGGGGAATAAATTCGGCTGCGCTGTCCCTTGACACCTATCGTGATTGTTTTTATTAGCATGCGGGGAGGCTTTGCACACCCCAATGCTGCCCCCTATGCCGAGACGACGCTAGGGTGTTGCCGAAATTTATAACAAAACTCATGACTTAAAAGAATTTAAAGAAATTGAAATATTCCCAAACTCCTTAGTCAATAAAATATAAAATGCACGACATCCTAGGTTTCAAACACTGAAGCAAAAATGAACAAAACACAAAATGTAACAAAAAGAACTTACAACAAACTTGTAGGAGAACTAATTGCTCGTCAACCAATGCAAGTAAGAATCAATTTTTTCCCTCTCTTAGCTCCTAGCTCTTACACACTCAAACCCCTTAGCAACACGCTCTATGAACTGAAATGTGCAAAGGAATGAATTAGGGTCAGGTTCCTTATTTATAACCCAAAAAATTGATCCCTTATGGGACATGCTAAACTAAACTCTAAGCACAAAATGACAAGGAGAGGAGTCATGGGTTCACAATGCTTTTGGTAACATGCTCTCGGCTGTTAAAATCAGGAGACTCGTATACCCCGTGAACATTTGCTTTTAGAAAGAAGCAAAATAGTACACTGTAGCAAGTCACGGGCGATACGACCTTCTCATTCAAGTGTGTGAGATGTGTCAAATCACAAAAAAGAAACGTCTCATACACGTCTCTTGATCGTTTAGTGCAAATGTTTTCGCTCCATACAAGTGCACTATACAAGCACACTATGTGGCATGTATTTATACTGTCAATCATATGGGTGCAATGCATATTATCATACAAATGCATTTTGCAAATGCACCAGCAATCATACAAAGATAACATGTGTGCATACTAAACAAACATACAAATGCATCATGCACATACGCCAAGTAAAATGCAAGTGCCTCATACAAAGTGCACTAAAATACATTTAAGTATATCGCACAACATGAAAATGCATCATGCATATTTACTATTAAACATATAAATACATCACGTGCAGCACTACGCTACATGCAAACTCATCACATACATACACTACGCAACATGTAGATGTAGCAGATGTACACGTCACACAACATGCAAATGCATATGCAAGCGTGCAGATATAATAACAAATATATGAATGTGTATACAAACATGCATATACGTCATACACATCTAATATGTCACATGCATATATATATATATATATATATATATATATATATAATTTGATGAATAAATACATCATGCACAATGCATTTGAAAAGCAAGATAGCCGCATGTGCTCCAACAAGTGCATTACGCTCCTAAACCCTTGCCTGAGAATGTTGCGCGGATCAAAAGTGAACTTAAGTTCAAGTCCGATCCTCCTCTTTGAATGGATTGGAGTTGACACGACTTGAACCACATAACAAATACACATTGTATTGCCGACCAGAGTATTTTATTTTATACGTTCATATTTGGCCTCCAAGGTCTATTACAAGAAATGTTCGCTACTAAAAACATAAACTCTCGGGATTGTCGCGCGTTAAATCAATTGGAATATTTAAATTTTATACGTTCATATTAGGCCTTCAAGGTCTTTTATCAAGAAAATACGACAACTTTGAAAATTAGGAGCTAAACCCGATCCTCTGTTGACAATCAAACAAAGTCGGCAAGTTCAAATAATAAATGAAATTACCCAAAATCCCCGATGATGGCCTTGTTGATAGAAAATCTCATCCAGTAAGAACCCCAAACTCTTAAAATGCCTCCCAAATTCCTTCGAAAATACAAATATTTTAAAAGTGATTTTAATGTTATCCTAATGATGGTTGTGTTGAAAGTTGATCTCAACCGGTGGGGTCTCTACCTTTTAAAATACTCTCAAATATCAAAATTAACAATTAAGAGTTTTGAATTCTATATAAAAAAAATCCAAAACACAAGAATAATCAAAATCTAAATTTTGAAATGAAATCTAATTATCTAAACTTAAAGCAAAATCCATCCACCCTTCGCAACAGTTTGCGAGGTGGATAAATTTGAAAATTACTTCAGCTCACGAAAAGCGAATGTCTAGTCGAAACTATCACTATGATTTATTCTCAAATAATCTCTTGTCTATAAGGACGTGGCACGTGTCTTTTAACCGGTGATTTCATCGCCAAATGACACCACGTGTAAACAGTTATGATCAGGTCCCTCTGATCGGGTGATTTTATCGTAAAATGGTACCACTAAATTACGATCACGACTAGAGCCCGTATGTTCCCCAACAACTCTAAATCCTTAGCTAATGAATCAATGGGGGATTAATCGATAGGATATTGAGCCCTTTGTTAGCTAAGGTGGACTCAAATATTTCCTCTTTAGCAAACATTCACCGTAAGTTTACAAGGTACCCTTGGAAGACGCAACTCATGGCTGCCGACAAAGATTATTCGGTCAGGTTGGGTTGACTACCTCCTCTGACTAAGTAAACTAAGAACCATGATGACCCGGGACGATGGAATCTTGGGTTCTTGATGGGTTCATTATCATTGCCCCCACCATCCACTTTAAGTTCATGATAATAAGATTTCAAATTTTCACCTCTAAAACTGTTGCTATTATATGTTGGATACCATATATCTATTTAACAACTAGCATTAATTGAAAGTTCTTTCTCGTTATCGGGAGGGATAATTAACTATAGGGGCTTGCGCCTATAGATAGGAAACTTGAGCTCAGATCATAATGTCCTCGCAAAATAAGGGCAAAATCTCTGGGTGGTGACTTATCTAAAATCTAATCTGTCTTTTGAAAATTTACCCTAGAACCTAAACTCGTTAAAACTCTTGCTGACAAAAAAGAAAGGGTCGCAAAGAGGCTGGGGCGCAAATTTTCAGAGTCTACAACATATTTGTGTATTTGCATATCATTTGTGCACTACTTTATGTGCTTGCATGACATTTTTTGTATGTTGCATGGTGCATGCTTGTTATATTTTGTACATGATATATTTATATGTTATTTGGTGTATGAATGATATATTTGCGTATTGTTGACATGCATGCATGCGTCATTTGTATGTTGTATTATATACTTATGTGATACATTTACATATTGTTCGGTACACTTGTATGATGCACTTGCACAATTGCATGATTATTAGTGTATTTACAAAGTATATTTGCATGATAAACTATATATGTTCATGCTACTTAGTGCTCTCGTACAATCCATTCATATGATTAGAGGTACAGATACATTCCACTTACTGCATTATACGTGTTTGTACGTTTTTGATACACGCATTATACAATAGGGGACTCGTAGTCGACACCCTCTTTCAATGATTTTGGAGCGTCATGCGCACTTTAATGAGGAGTCGTACAACTCGTGATGCGCAACATTGTATTATTTTATTTCTTTTCAAAGATAAATGTTCATGGGATGTACGACGTTCACGGGGCGCATACGTGTCTGCTAACTTTAACAATTAGCGTGCACGCTACCCAAGGCAACTGTGCACCCATAACTCCTCACTTGTCATTTTATGCTTGGAGTTTGGTTTAGCGAGTCCCACATAGGGATCAATTTTCTTGGTTATAAATAAGGACATTTTTCTTTGTTATAAATAGGGAACCCAACCATAATTTATTTCTTTGCACATTTCAATTCGTAGAGCATGTGTTGCTAAAGGGTTTGAGTGTGCATGAGCTAGGAGCTAAGAGAGAGAAATTTGGTTCCTGCTTGTTGGTGAGCAATTAGTTCTCTATAAGTTCACTATAAGCTCCGCTTTGTTATGCTTTAATTTTTGTTTGTTCAATTTTTATTTTCAATCTTGGAATCTAGGATGTTGTGTCTTTTTTTGGGTTATTTAGGAGTTTAGTTAGATTTCAATTAGTTCTCTATAAGTTCACTATAAGCTAAGAAAAGCGTTCGTGGGTATTTATTTCATTCATACAAATTTTAAAATAGCTAGTGTTGGGGTTATACCTTAGTTGCACGGCAAAAGCAGGGGCGTCTGCAAGATGACGAGACGACGCGATGCACAAAACTTGCGATGCACAAATATATATTTTTTATGATTATCATTTATTCTAATTAATTATATATTTTTTGTGCAATGGGGGGCTAGAGAGAGAAAGAGATGATGCAACCCCTCTTTCTAGAGAGAGAAAGAGAATGAAAGAGGGGATTTGGTTGTGGTTTTAGGTGGAAATGTATTGGAATATGGTGGTGATGAGTGTGGTGTTAGAGAGAGAAAATCTCTCTCTCCAATTTTAGAGAGAGAAAGAGAGGAATTTTTTCTCTCTATGTAGAGGGAAAATAAGGAATGAGGGTGGCAGGATGTGAAGAATGAGGTGTTTAAAAAGAGAAATCATGAATTTTCTCTCTTTCTAGAGATAATTTTCTCTCTCTAGGTCTAGAGAGAGAAAGTTTGGGATGATGAGGCTTTTTGGTGGAGGTGTAGGAGGTGGAGAGAAGGCTTTTTTGTGAAGGTGGATGTGGGATTTGAGGGATGGAGAGGGAGAAATTGAATTTTTAGGGTTAGGGTTGGGTTTAGGTTTTGGAAGTTGAAGGAGGAAGATGAAGGTGAAAGAGAAGAAGAGGGGAAGAAGAGAAAATGGGGGGAAATGGAGGAAGAAATAAGAAGATGAAAGAAAATGAGTTTGTGTCGTGCTTGAGTTTTGGCTTACCTTGGGTGGTGGCGGCAAGAGGCGTGGACAGCGGCGGTTGGAGTCGCTTGAAAGGAGAAGGGAAACCAATGGCGAGAGGGGGCGTGCGTGAGTTTGTGTCGTGCTTGAGTTTTGGTGTGAGTGGGATTAGGGAGGAAGTGTATGAGGGTTCAAGTGATATGTGAGGGGTATTTTAGGATTTTTTTTCTTTTTTTATTATTTGTGAATAATTTTAAATATAAAATTTATGTATTTTTTAAATTGTGCATCGACTCGGTCGTCACGTCGTCATTTGCGCACGTCGATGTCACATCGATTCGCGCATGCAAAATTTAAATTTTCACCGATTGACGATCCCATTCAATATGGGTGTCGATCTTAGGTGTTTTTGTTGCTTCGGACGCGCTGGAGTTGTCTGTTTTGCAAATGGAGATCGTTTTAGTGATTTAGATTTTCGGTCAACACGTCGTCATTCGCGCGATACCGACTCTTTTGTTTTGGAAGCTCACCGTGCGCAGCTGACATGACCCCGACGCTAATATTGAGGTCAACACCCGCTGGTTTAGAATACAAACAAACCATGCCTTTCTGCATGCATCAATTAACAACGAGTGGAGAGAAATTAGGATATTATCACTGGTATTATTAGAATGATTCTTTTTAGGGTTTTTTGTAGCCCTGACCCTATGAGGAGCCTACATTGTAATGTTGCATTCTACATGTATTAGTTATATTGAAACACAACGAATGCATAAAACTCAATTGCTGAATTCCCCACAACCAGAGACATCTTATGCCCATGCGACGGGTAATGGGGATGCTAATATACCTCACTTATGGACTCTCAAATTGAACATTTGAGTCATTATTGCTAATGTTTAAGCTTAATAAATGGCTCAAGACACCTTACCACCTACATCTTAGGAGTGTTGTTGAATGAATTGATGAAAATGTGGCTATATCATATTCCTCGAAGTCACACATAAGGTAAGTCAATGTGAAGTGCAACTAAGGAGTTGAAGGAATCATTGAAACATGCTTCCTTTCCCTTCTACCTCAACTTCATCGTATTGGAGGCACTAGTAGCTATGGTCTTTGTGCATAAGTGTAGACATCTTGTTGGTTTGAGATATAATTTTGTGTCTTCATAAATGTTGATTTAATGCACTGCAATTGATTTAATGTCTCAAGGAGTTCGTGTTTTAAAAGGCATCTTTTGGGCCTTCCCATGTCTGATGCTAGTTAAAATTACCCTTGGGCAACCAAAATTTTTCCTTTATTGGATTTAAGGTTTTTAAGAGAAGAGATAATACTATAAAAGGTTTTACAAAGTATTTTTATCATTGGACTCATCAAGGAAGTAGAGATCATCTCTTTCATTAGTAGGCCCAATTGTCCTCCTCTTGGCCCATTCCTAAATGGCAATATAAGAACTTGTTTTAGATGTATGGTAGATAATAAATAATTTAGGTGCATGGAGGATATTTCAGTGCTTGAGAGGTTTATTCATAAAAATAACTCCTTAACCAGCCATGATTGTCATGGATTCGTTGGTCATGATTATTATCTTGTTGATAGGATAAGGGATATATGAAATGAATTTGTTAGATTAATTGGTCATATGATATGTAGCTCCTTAAGGGATATAGGTTTAGGGTTTAGGGTTTAGGGTTTAGGGTTTAGGATTAATGGTCCATAAGCTAAATATGGGTGTCTCTCAGACATTAAAGGCATAAGAAGAGGAGGTAATATTTGAGAATGCTAGAATACAAGAACTTGTTGTAGATGTTTTTTTAGATGCTCCTAGCAAGTTTTTTTTTCTTTTTCCTTTCGTACATTATAAATGGCCCAATTCTTTTCACTTTAAGAATCTGCGGACTAGTTGTGACAATTATAAATACTTCTTTTCATTCAACTAGTATATTGAGTGGTTGTTTTGCAACTCTCATTGGATTATATTGCATCTCTTAATTTCAAGAGAACCTGAGACCCAATGTATGTAACTATTGTTGTTGTTGTTGCTAATGCAGAGGGAAACTATGGTTATGTTTATAGGAAATAATAGAAAAGGAAACAAATGTAGCATTATAGTGATGACAACAATAGTAAATATTTGCAGCAAGAAGGCAGTAATGAAGGTTGTGAGATTAGGTTGAGTGTATTTCAATTCGACATGGATAAAATTTATACAATTTTAAGGAAGAATATATTCGGAATATTATGGAATAAAAAAATAAAATTAATTGTAAAATAATTATAATAGTCCACGTAATGGTGAGTAGATAGTAGGGATCCCACAGATCAATGAAGTGACAATGGAAGAAGGAAAGAGGGTAGAAGTTTTGACTAGTATGGCTCCCAATCGACAGAAATTATGCAGTCGTTTCACATTCTTAAAAATGTATATGTGTATTCATTCATACATCCATATGCATTGTGATTACATCACTAGAAATTCGATTTTATCTAGGCTTTACTCAATTCACATTAGGATTAATTTGTTAATCAGCTCGATTAGAGTTTGATCCAGACAAAAAATTGATCTCTTTTTCAACTCAACATCACAGCCCTAGCCACAACAGCCCAAAAGGATCTTAAGATTATTATCATGGTTTTTTAATTTTTGTAAGAATATTGTATACTAACTGAATTATTAAAAATGTCTGTTAAACTTACCAAGCTAAATTGAGATATGCTTAATTGTTGGTTTATAAAGGAGTGATTTAAAGTTTGCACTTCATCATATTCATGAATTTATGTAGGAATTAACACTTTTCATTGGGATCATTGTTTAAAATTGCGCAATATGAGGCTCGTCTTGAGGCCCGCCTCAGTGCAATTCCAATGAAAAACGCCTCAAGGCTTACACTTCGAGCTTTTTTTATGAGGCTTGCACCTTAGCTTGGCTGAGGTCCTCCTTGAGAAGCCCCTCGCCTTACTGGACCTCACCCGATTTATATATATATATATATATATATATATATATATATAATTAAAACTCACATAAATCCTAAAGTTAAACCCTGAACAAATCATGCCTTCATGCACCTCCAAGCCATAACAACTTCCTCACAACCGCCTCGACCTCCAGCACACCGCCTTTGTCGTAGCCACCACCGGGAATCACTTGAAAGCTGCACACCACCATCACCTCAAAAAATTTTGGAGTATTATTCTCATCTTTATATTGATGACAAATATTTATAAAAGAGAAAAATGATTGAAATAAATAAAGAAGAAACAGACTGAGAGGCATTGAACTCCACAGGATGAGGTAGGGTAGAGACCAATTTGTTATGACGACGACTCGAATAAAGACCCTCAGTGATGACAGTGCAGATGATTTCTGAGTTGTTGCCAATTATGTCAGTTTTTTTTTAAGTAATTGTGGATGAGTAGGGAACTAAGAAAGAAGGAATTTGGAGTTTTATAAAATACTTTTACGTAATTCCTATATTTCATATTATTTTGCTCTTGTAATATTTGGATTTCAATTCTATTTTACGCAATTTATTACTTGCCTGTTTACGTCTTGTGCAATTTTTTGTTTCATATCTATGCTAATTTGTTATTTCATAGTTCAATAGAAAGCTAATATGTCATTATTTAACATATTATTTGGGTATTATATAAAAAATCACTTTTAACATTTATTTTTATTTTATACAATTTTTAAATTTTGAGGCTTACTCCTCAAAAAGCTTTGAGACTTACGCCTCGCCTCATGAAAGAAAAATGCCTCAATGCCCAATTGCGCAATTTTAAACCTTGATTTTGGTTGCCTTAAACTAGATAGCACCATGCCATGGCAGTGCGCTGCATATCCTTTTAGGACAGCGCAATCTCATTATGTTGCAAGGAAAAGTTTATATTACTTTCTATTTGGGTTGCCTTAAATTGGATTGCACCATGCCATGGCAGTGCGCTGCATATCCTTTTAGGATGCACGACACAGTTCCATTGTGTTGCAAGAACATTTATAATACTTTCCATTGGGTTTTCCCTAAATTGCATGGCATCAAGCCTTGGTAGTGCACTGCATATCTTTGTAGAATTCACATCACAGTGCCATTGTGTTGGAAGGGAAGGCCTTTGTGAGGCTCATGCTCTTACTTAAAATTTCACTATACTTTTAAGGCCTTTTATGATTGCTTGCTTTTGTTTAGACTTTTTTTGAATTACCGTGTCCAATTCATTTTTCATGCTTCGTCGAATACGAAAACTCTTAGAGACAGTATACTAAACGAGCATATACGTGAAAAGGTTGGAGTAGCTCCAATGGAAGATAAGATTAGAGAGTCGCCTTAGATGGTTTGGTCACATGAAACGGCGGCCTTCCGATGACCCGATTAGGAGAGCAGATGTATTAGATTTGGCTTATGTTAAGAAAGCTAGAGGTAGACCTAAAAGGACTTGGTTAGAAAATATTAGAAATGTCATTTCTTTATTAGATTTAAATGGGAATTTGACTTTTAACATGACACAATAGAGAAAAAAGATTCATGTAGCTGACCCCACGTAGTGGGATAAAAGTTTGATGTTATTGTTGTTGTTTGTTGTCGAATTTGAAAACTTGAAAATTTTTGAACTTTTGTTATAAATTCTTTTTAGTAATCAAACATTTTTGTTTGCTACGGATTGGATATTCATGACAAGTTTGATTCTCAAGTAAATGAAAATTTGTGTACTCATTCCTCCAAGTTATTTCTAGTTAATCCAAGAGTTCATGCCTGTCTAACTTTTGGTTATGAACTTTTGCATCTTCTGCTATTCAGCTTTAAGGAGGCCTTCTTGATGCCATTTGCTACGGTGTCTAAGAAGATATATTGTGAAGACTTCCTGCCACTATTTCCTTCCCCTGCATCTACAATTTCAACACTGAACGTGCCTACGTCAATTTCTTACTATAAGGTGATTCTTTCTTGGTGTTCTAGGCTTTTCTTAGAAGAACAAATGAGCCAAGTAGCTTCCTCTGAACACTCGATGAAATTGATTGTATAGAGAAAACTTGAGTATCAATGTTATAGGCAAGAGCATTGGTTAGCCTTTGTGGATTCTATTAGCTCTGCAAAAAACATCAAGTTGTGGAGCAAAACTTTCATGGCTGAAACTACTAACATGCTTCATGGTGTTCTTGAAAGAAAGGGTCTAGGCAAAAGTGGAAAACAATGTAAATATTTCCATATTGTAATTTCCTTCCTAAATAAAAATATTACTTCAGTAACTGGGAGGTGTGCTTGTGCTTCTAATGTGATAATTTACTTCAGGCCTTAATATTCATTAACTTGGAACAGTGTTTAAGTTCAGTCCATTATGATTTGGTGAGTAGGGGGTACAGTAGCAAATCTACCACTTGCCGGATCAACACACATGCACACTAGCAACTAGCTTGTGCTTCAAGCTATTGCTTGCTGTTATGTAATTTATGAATCAAACGAAATATTAAGAATCATTTTCATCACCTTCTAGGGGTAGGTTGGCATGTTTGTCTCCCTCCCATGGTTGTTGCCAAGATCTCCTTGTCTTCTCCACATTGGTGTTAGGTAATCATTCTCTCTCTCTCTTCAGTTCCTCTTTTCTTTGGTTTTATCATTATCCTTCTTTTCATATTCACCTTCCACTTGTATATTGTATTTTGCTCCATAATTGGCATTACATGGTAATAGAGTTGCTGCCAAATACCCAAAGATTTTACATTATCCATTGTTTTGTTATTGAGTTTTGCATAAAGTGTTGAACTTACTATTTATAAATCTTCTTGCACTATTTCATTATTTTGCCCCTTCTTCATTCGACATTTATAATATCTATCTACTTTTTGGTGCACTTTCTATGAGTCCTAACCCTTATTTTTCTTGACCTTATCATCAAAACATGTTACTTCCATTTGTTCTCTAATATAATTATTTCTCAATCTATCATTATTAGTTTTTCCTGCATCAATTTTAACATTCTCATTTTTGCTACACTCAATTTGAGTATATATGATTTCCTACTAGGGGTGTAAATGAGTCGAGTCAAGCTCAAATCTTGCCTAACTCGAGCTCAGCTTGCCAACAAAATTGTGAGCTAGAGTCGAGCTCAAAAGGTGTGTTCGAGCTCGGCTTGTTGGGATAGAGGCAGGCTCACGAGCCAGCTCACAAGTGCAAGAAGAATGGGAGAAAAAGAAAAGGCGCCGAGAAGAGGAACTGCAGCCTTTTTTACCTTGGAACGAGAGAAGAAGAAACGTGCAAAAGAAGAAACGCACGCTTGAACGACAGTTTTTTTTACCTTGGGGCTTGGAATGTGGCCTTTGCTTTTTAATTATATATATATAGTTTTTTTGTGGAAAAATAGCAGCTTTGGGAGAAAATAACAGTATCATGTAGTTTTTTTTTCGATTTAAACACCTCCAATGTTTTCAAATCGAGTAAACATATTTATTAATTTTTTTTCAAAAAAATTCTGACAGCTAATACAAGCCGGCTCACGAGTCGAGCTTTGTCAAGCTCGAACTCGAGCTCGTTTAATAGTCGAGCTCAAATTTAAGCTCAAGCTTGCGACTCGATAAGCTCGGCTGGCGACCTTGTTATCGAGTTGAGTTTAAGTCGGCTCATGAGCCGGCTCGGCTCATTTACACCCCTATTTCCTACAACATAACTAATTTCAATTTTTAAAATTTAATTCTAGGTAAGGTCTCTTGATATCTCTTATTACATGGTACTTATGAGGCATTTTTTAATTCTATTCTTCCGGTCTTAACCTTAGAAATTATATCCTAATCAATATCCTCGTTCTTCTGTATATCTATTATACTTAAATTCAATATGCATATGTATTATTAGTCTTTTTATAATATTTACCAATAAATATTAATATTATATGCTCCAATATTGCATATTGTAAAGTTATTTTTACAATAATCTTAAGCCTTTTATATTCTAAATATTGTCTTTTTTTTGTCACTTATTCAACAAATGTCTTGCTGTTTAGAAATATCTATCTACAAAAGATATACATCAAGTTGTTTACATCCTTTGTAAATATTCCCATAACTAATATCAAAAAAATTATATTGACATAATATTGATCCTTAATATAATTCTACTATCATTAGGAGCTCTTCAATTATTTTGCGAGTACTTTTGATTCTAGTTGATCTTCGATCATACAAATCTTAATAGGTTCAATGTACCTTTTGCTGTACCTTTTTTCTGTCAACTTTCTTACATAATGTATACCAAATCAATTATTGTGATATTTAAATCATATGCTTTCTTATGATTAATGAAGATAGTATATATACCATTTATCTACTCTTGATATTTTTTTCATTAATTGTTTCAACTAAAACATTACTCCTATAGTGAATTTTTCCTATATAAAATTAAATTGTTTTCTGTTATATGACCAATTTTTTTTTAGTTAAACTTATGTTACTTTGTCTCGTAACTCCATATAATTAATCGTAAGTTTTATTCCTTTATTATTACAACATGAATGTTTCCTTTTTTTTCTTCTTAAATACTTTTACTTTAATAAAGAGAAATGATCAAAATGATCCCTTGATTCTTATGAAGATCAAAATGGTCCCCAACTATACTAAATGATCAATTTGATCCTTCAACTCCTTAAATAGGAACCCAAATAGTCTCACCATTGGACTATTTTGGTTCTTTTTTAAAGACTTAAGGGATCAAAATGGTCTTTTAGAATAATTGGGGGTCATTTTGGACCTTCATAAAAAGTCAAGGGATTATTTTGTTCATTTTCCCCTTTTAATAAATCTTATACAGTTATGTTACATCCTCTTATTTTCAAATTTCTATTAAAAATTTTAGAACATGAACTACTAGAATATCACACATAATTCTCGACTCTAGACAATTATCACATCTGATGTTAAGGTTTAAATTTTATGCGTCTTCTTTAATCCAAAAGCCACTTCAGTTTACTGGATCGCTTATAATATACTTCATTGTTTTTTCATAATGTTCTTCCCAAAAGAAATTTCTTTTTATACATCAAATACCATATGCTGTATCTCTCTCCATTGATGTAATGGTACTGTGGAGTGGATCTTAAATAAGAAGTAGCAACTGAGCGCAGAAAACTGATTACAATTTTGAGCCTATGACTCAGCAACCAACCAACTGCATTTCCAACATTATTGGGATGGTAGGATTGCGTAGGGTGCTTGTCAAATTATGTATAAAATATAGCTTTTACCTTATTAAAATCAAACAGATTTGGATCGGTCAGCACAACATGCTAGGTCCATTTAAGCCCTTGAATCAGTTCAAATATACCATTTATGTAGGTCTCAGGTCAGTTGGCTGGTAGGTTGGTGTCACCGTTGGGTCAGTCGGGGTTCTAAATATGCCCACATGTATAAGTGAATTTTTTCGTGCATCCTCGTGGAAATTATTGAAAACTGACCTAGCATGCTTTTCATAGCGTATGAACTACCAACCACCGTTTCTTGAAGATCATCTTGTGCTTATTTTATTATAGCATTTTTAGTTCAATAATAGGGATTTCTTTGCTGTACAGTGAATTTGAGAACATATTGTATTCTCTTTTAAGATGATACAACTTCTACTGTAGGATGATTTTGATGATGTATCCAATTGCGAGACTTCTCTGCCTTGCCTTTTGGACTATATATGTTTTAGAATACCAGATGAATCATTACATATGGCGAATTGCATTGGAATACTGAAGGGTTTAACGTGCAACTCAAGCTCGACTAACAAAGGATCAACATCCCTTGCAGCTCTTGTATTACGTATTCCTGAAGGATATCGGTGTGTTGATCTGTCTTTATATAAGGTAACAATGCAAGTCCTTAAATTCTGATTTCTTAAGAAGTTCTTATCTTTCACGTTTTTCTCTTTGTTGCTGCTAGGAAAACCAGCTCATTTTATTACTGAGCGAGTCAATCTCTTTTGAGAATCTCGGACAATCATTGATGATGATGCTTCAAATGAACAGTCTTCCCTTTGTATCTATTTCAAGAGCATTTCTCGGAAATCTCTGGAACTTACATGAATTAAAGGTTTCATTTATTTTCAGTAATACCTGTTAGTTAAAGTAAAGTGGGTGGAAAAGACATTATCAGCTGACTACCGCTAATATTTTGATATATATTTGCCAGCTTGCTTTTGTAGATGAAAAAGATTATAAATGCTGCCTATTCTATTGGAGTTCTGATTTATTAGTTTTCATATTCAAATTTGAGGAAGGTTATTATAAGCTATTATATGTTGGAAAGGATTACAATAAAAATGGGCTTGGATAGCAATGGATAGATTGTTGAGAGATAAAATTATTATGATGAATGATAGGGTGATCACTATTTTTAACTTAGGAATGAAAACTAGAATAGTGGTTAGGTTACAAATTTTTACACTATAAGTTTAAAGATTAAAAGGATGCCAAATGATTGAAGTTATGGAATAGTAATGGAACATAGATTTAGAAGCAGTGCAAAGAAAATAGCGAGTAAAGTAAAAGCTACCAGCTTTGATGATTTATATAGCAATAAGAATTTAGAAAGGAGAATTATAGAATAACTAATTTAATAGATAAAGTAGTTAGGAATTTTATTCAAGTTAGCTCATTAAAAATGAAGATAATATGAGCTTGTTAAAAGTTGAAGATGTTAGAAAAAGATAAAAATTTTACTTTGGAAATTACTTAATAAAAGTTTTAAGGATAAAATTATTTTGGAAGAGCATAACTAATAATATAGTGAAGTATATTATAGTTGGTCCAAAAAAGCAAGGTATAATTTGCTTTGAAAAAAGTTGCTTACAGACAAGATTTTATGTCTATATGAGATGCCTATTGAGATTTGGATTTTGGACAGTTACATCAAATATTATAGTGATTTGATTAATAAATCTTTTTAATTGAATTTTGAAGACTGTGGAATTAATGATTCGAGAAGAAGCATTTTTGAACTAATATTTAATGTGGTGTTCAAGATTGTGTTAATATAGAGGAATTAGACCTAATGGTTATACAATAGAGCTATGATGGCGAGGGGTAAAACATAGACTTATTACATCAATTTCAAAGAATCAATTTAGTTTGATGCTAGAAAGATCTATTGTAGAGGACATTTTTATGTTAAGATAATTAATAGAGAAGTGTGGAGAACAAAAAAATTCTTTATATATTTTTTATTGATCTTGAGAAGATATATAATTGAGTGCTATGATAATTGATTTGGTGTGTTTTAAGATAGAATGTGTTAGTAAAATGTTAATATTATTAAAGATATATGTGACAGAATATTGACTAGTATTAAAAATAGTTGTTGATCCAAGAGTTTTCAATTGAATATGTTTAGATTAATGATCAACGTTGAGTTATGCCTTTTTGTATTGGTTATAGAGAAACCTAAGTAGAATATTCAAAATGAGGTGCTTGTTTTTTTTTTTTTTTCAAATGATATAGTTCTAATTAACAAGACATCCATTGAATTCAATGAAAAAATACAACAATGCAAGAAGTGTTTAGAAGAAGAGGCCCTAGAAGTGGCAGAAATAACACTTAAGTATATGACATGTAATTTTACCGACCAAAATGCTAATAATTATCATGCTATGTTATTAAAAGATAAGGATAGCTAGATGTCATAAATTTAGGTACCTTTGATCTATTATATAGAAGAATGTAGATGTAGATAATGATATAACTTCTACAGTTAAGGCTAAATAGTTAAAATGAAGAAGTGGCTGAAGCAGTTTTGTGTGATAAAAGAATATCTTGGAAGCTTAAGGGTAAATTTTATAAAATTATAATTAGGCTTATGATACTGTATAGATTTAAGTACGGAAGAAATGAAATATTAAGATTAATGTCTGACAAAAATAGGAATGATAAATTAAAGAATGATTATGTTAAAAGAAGTGTTTGAGTAACATTTATTGAAGATAAGGTGCCTAAATATAAAATTAGGTGGTTTAGACATGTTATGAAGGGTAGAAAATGAGTCCATTAGATGAGATAAAATTCTTGCAAATGATTAATGATTAAGAAGGAAAATGGGTGAGCCTAATTTTTCATGGTTAGAACTTGTTCAAAATGACCTATAGAGAATAGATTTAACACATTGGACAACGTTCAATATAAGCAAATGAAAAAATGAGAATTCATAGCTATTACCCTAGATAGTCAGGATGTGTTAATTTCTATGGAAATGATTTTTGTGCTTGGATAAATAATGTATATGATCTAGTATTATGAGAATTAATTTGGTGTTTATTAAGAAATAAAGATGTATCAAACATGTTGAAGTTATTAAAGATATTTATGATAAAGTACTAACGAGTTTTATAAATAGTTGTGGAGTTAATCAAAGATTTTTTATTTATAGTAGGAATATATCAAGTATCAAAATTGACTTCATATATTTGTTGTATTTGTTGTATTTGTTGTGAAGATGCTTACAAAGAATGTCTTATTATATTCTTTTTGTTGCTAGTACTATTCTAATCAATGAGATGCATATTGAAATATATTATTAGAAGAATGGAGAAAATTTTTAGAAGATTAAAGCTTTCAATAGAACAAAAATTGATTATATGATATGCAATCTTAGTATGTGTAATACTTGCTATTATTAATGAATATTATTAGAAGAAAAAGTGATAACTATATGTGATTGGTTTATCTTGGATATATTATATATAAGAATGGTAGCATAGATGATGTGTAACTTTTTGAGTTAAGGCTTGGTAGGTATAATGGAGAAGTGTCTTAGGAGTATTTTTGATGGGAGGGATATCATAGAAACTCAAAGATAGACCTCATAAAGTTCAAATCTGGATGACTATGTTGTTGGTATCCTTATGTTGGGTGTAAAATAATAATTGAGCTTGGTGGAAAAAAGAATGTAAAAAATTTATTTGTTTCAAAATAAAAAATTTTTTGGAATGATTTTGTTAAATGAATAATTGGAGTGATATTTATTGAAGATAAGTTAATTGAAACTAGACTGAGTTGATTGGTTGATGACAACAACAACAACAAAAACAACATCAAGCCTTTGTCCTACTAGGTAGGGTCTGCTACATGAATCCTTTTTCTCCATTGTCCTGTTAAAAGTCAAATTCTCGTTTAAATCTAATAAAGAAAGATCATTTCTAATAGGTGATTGGTTGATGACAGTCAAGTAAAATTTGTTCAAAATAATTTTATGGAGAATATCCTAGTGCCTTAATCATAAATCGGAATGGATGGAAAATGAGGTTTTATCATGCTGATTCCATTTAGTTGGTATAATGCTAATAATGATGATAATAGGGTGAGTACTTTTGAGATAAATTAGCATTATAAATTTTGTTAATATTTGTGCTCCTCAAGTTGGATTAGAAGATAGTTTAAAATTTTAGTTTTTGGAAGAGATGAGTATCTTTCAAGGTGAGTTTCTTAGTGAGGCAAATTAAAATTTTTTCACTTGAGGCAAACCCAATGTGAAGTTTGTTTTAGCAGGAAGATTATTGTAGAAGTTTTAGGATAGTCTTGAAATAAATAAAATTTTTGTAAGAAGATACAGTGATGGAATGAGAAGGTACAAAATGTTATTAAGAAAATATGCCTTTTAACTTGTTGCAAAAGTTAAATTCTGTTGAGGCTTCTGATGATCATAAGAAAGCTAGAAGTTAGATTTGACATAATAACCTACTGACATTACGATGGATGTTTCTCTATTTAAGGAATAAATAGAAAATTTTAATGGAATCAAAAGAAATAAAAAGGTAATCTTACGAGTTGGAGTCAGGCAAAAATACGAGGTAGGTGGACCACTAGCTAAATCCGGGCAGAAAATAGGGATGCAGGCACACCAAGGACTGAGGATGGGTGGAGTCAAGTGTTTGGATGGTCAACTTGCTAAGGGTGGAATAACTTGCATGGGCAGAATCAGGAGTACAATCAAACATGGCATTACTTTGCATCACATCTCCAAATAGTTGGGATAAAGCTAATAATGATTACGATGAAGACATCACCATGTTAGATTTGACTGTTTATTAACTCGTTTCTTATTTGTTGTAGCCTTTTTGGCTCAAATGCTGATTTTTTTTTTTTCAATTATTGCACTCTAGGGTTCTGCTGTGGAGTTAAACTTGAGCAGAGGTAAAGTTCGTTGCATTCCTCACATGGTGACTACCCCACTGGCTGTGAGTGGTAAGTCGATCCATTTTAAGTGTCGCTTCCTTTCTGTCAACATCAGTCTTTTTTACTGTATCATGCCATCAATTTTTTAATTTAATATTTCTACTTTTATAAGGTTAGCATAGATTGTAAAAAGGCATCCATCTTTCTGATACCATGAAGTATCAACTATCAGAACCGCCAAAATCTTAATCTTCTTCAGTTACTGTTACAGTTGGTCTTTCTTAGTTTTGTTACTGCTTTATTGCGGTAGAGATTATGGTAGACCTTAAAACCATGTAGTCAATCCAAGAGCTTTTTCCTGTGATTAATTAAAGATGGTAAATTTTAGCATAATCATTAATGTTCATTATCCACTACCTTTAGTAGGATTGGAAGCGGCTTATTCTAGATATTGATTCAAACAAAATATGCTACGGCTTTAGTTTTAGCAGATCGAATCTGCTGATAATGCCATCTTACAGTCTTCAAATAATTCTGATTCACCTTCCCTCTCGTATACTCCTAGTCAACCACCTCTGAACTCCAGCCTCTACCTCGTCCCATCTTTTTATATTCTTTTTTGCATGAACCTTCTCCATATATTTTTGCCTCCTATGATTCCACTAGCATAAGTTCACATTGTCCCCAACTCGAGTTTTAACTTGACATATGTTTGATTGATTAGATCCAGATGAATTCAAAAGTGATCTGACTTTAACCTATTCACCAGTTTATTCGCTTGTGGAGGGAAGGGGGGAAATTTTCTGTGCTTTTACTGAGAATAACCTGTCAAGAATTCTCAGTAAAATGATGTCATTAAGTTAAAGACACCCACTGATGTGGTTTTGCAGGCATAAACTCATGGCATTTAGGGGATATGTATTGATTTTAGGCTCCGAAAATTTTGTGCCCCGGCCTCTCTGCACCGGCTCTTTCTTTTTGTTTGACAATGAGAGTTTTAACAAGTTTAGGTTCTGGGATAAATTTTCAGAAGACAAATTGGATTTGTAAATAAGACGCTGCTGTTGACCCTAATGCTAATGTCGGGGTCGAGTCGACCGCGCAAGGCGAATTACAAAAGCAAAAGAACGCGAAATCGCGCATAATTCACCCGATGTGTGTCGACCCAAAACCCAAAATCGCCGAAATGGCCTCCGTTCGTGAAACGGACAGCGCCGATGCGTCCGGAGCAACGGAAACAGCTAAGATCGACACCTATATTGATTGGGGTCGCCGATCGGCGAAAATTTTAAATTTCGCACGCAAATCGAGGCAACGATGTGTGCGGGTGATGCCGTGGCGACCGACTCGGCGTACAATTTAAATTTTTTTATTATTTTATGCCATATAATTAAATTTTTTTTAATTTAGAGAGAGGGAGAGAAAGAGGGTTAAAAAAAAGAAATTTTCTAAATAAAAAATACCCTAAATACCCCTCATCACATAAACCCACTTAAACCCCTCATCCCAACCGATCCCGCACTCATCTCACGACTCCCTCTCATGCAAAAAGCCCCCCCCCCCCCCCCCCCCCCATTCGGCTCTCTCCCTCTCTTGCGATTCCAACCGCCGGCCTCCTCCCTCCTTCCTCCAAGGTCCAAGGTAATGCTTCTTTTCTTTTTCTTCTTCTTCTTCCTCCATTATTCTTCTTCTTCTTCCTTCCCTCTTCTTCCCCTTCTCCATTTTTCTTTCTCATTCTTCTTCCCTCCATTTTCCCCCTCATTTCCTTTCATTTTCCTCTCCTCTCCTCTCCTCTCCTCTCCTTCCTCTCCTTCATCTTCCTCCAACCTCTCTTTCTCAAAACATACCATAAACCCTAATTCTTCGATTTCTCCACAACCATCACTCAAACCACGCATGCCCCTTCACAAAAAACACTTCCCTACACTTCCTACACACTCCCAATCAAAAGTCCCATCATCCTCCACTTTCTCTCTCTAGCCTAGAGAGAGAAAATTTCTCTCTCTAGAAATTATTTCATAAATATCTTCCTCTTAATTCCAAACATCTCCCTTCACCATTGTTTCCCCATAATTCCCCTTCTAATGAGATAAAAATTCTTCTCCCTCTCTTTCTCTCCAAAATTGGAGAGAGGGATTTTCTCTCTCTAAATCTCACCCCCCATTTTCTTACACCTCCTAAACCCCTCTCCATACAAATTTCCATCTTTCCCTCTCTTTCTCTCTCTAGAAAGAGAGTTCACTCTCTCTTCTCTCTCTAAGATTAGAGAGAGGAAATTTTCTCTCTCTAGCTTCACCCCTCCACTCTCCTACGCACTCTAAGCCTCCTCCACCAAAAACCCTTTTTTCCCTCTCTTTCTCTCTCTAAAAAGAGAGCTCATCTCTCTCTTTTCTCTCTCTAGCTCATATTTTAAATTAAAATATATATATATATTATGTGATTAATTATATGGCATAAATGATAAAAAATATTGAACTGTGCATCGCAGGTTTCCCTTCGTCGACGTCATTTGCCGTCATCGCTCCGATCCTGTGCACTTAAGGTATAAACCCGACATTAGCATTTTAAATTTCAATGCATGAAATAAGTACCCATGACTGATTTTCTTAGCAGGCGGGGAAATTCGTATGCATGATATAAGTACCCGTGACTGCTTTTCTTAGCAGGCGAGAAATTCGTATGCATGAAATATAAGTATTCGTGACTGCTTTTCTTAGCAGGCGAGGAAATTAGTATGAAAAGAAAATTAAGTACCCGTGACTGCTTTTCTTAGCAGGCGGGTAAATGTGTTTTAAACAACTGCTTGAAGACCCTGTGACCGCTTTTCTTAGCGAGCGAGGAATGAGACTACAGTCGCGGTGCCACTTGACACCTACCTGTGACTGCCTTTCTTGGCAAGCGGGAAGGCTTTACACTTCCATTGCAGCCCCCTACGCGGGGACGACGTCAGAGTGCTGCCAAAAATTTTAACAAAATCCAAGACTTAGAAAATTTCAAAGAAATTAAAATCCACCTAAAGTTCTAAGTCAACAAAAAATAAAATACACGACACCCTAGGCTCCAAACACTGAAAATTAAAGATGAATGAAATCCAAAACATAACCAAATACAACTTACACTAAACTCGTAGGAGAACTAGTAGTTCACCAATAAGTGGGAACCAAAATTTCTTCCTCCTAGCTCTTGACTTGCACACACTTAAGCTCCCTAGCAACACTCTCCACCAAAACTCATTGTAGAGATGAAATGTGAAGAAAATGAGTTGAGCTTCCCTCCTATTTATAATATTAGAGTCAAATTATTCGTGGACCCCGCCAGCCTAGGATCCCTTTGCTAAATGACATGGAAGGTACACCTGCGGGCCCCACCAGATTAGGATCCTAAGATGCTGTTTCGAGGCTCCAGCTTTGGATTTCTTGAGTATTTACCAACAGATGAAATACAAGCATAAATACACCTGAATACGAGCGGTAATTATCTTATAAGGAGAGAGGTAAAAGTAAAAAAAAATATTATTATTTACCCTTCCTACAAAAATGCCATTACATTAATTGTAAACACGTAGAAACCCCCGGCATATCCCCGATAATTTTTCGGTTAAACCCCTCGTGATAAAGTGAGAATCGTCCATCAAGTCACGGGTGCACAAATACTTTAGGTAACATGCGCGTCAGCTGTTAGAGTTAAGCGGCTCGTACGCCCCGTGAACATTTGTCTTCGAAAAGAAACAAAATAGCGCACTGTTATGTGTCACGGGTTGTACGAACTCTAATTAAAGTATGCACATCGTGCCAAATCATTGAAAAAGAGTGTCTCCTAAGAGCTGCTGTAGAAGACCCATCATACGCACTAGATGCAACCTACAAGTAAAAGCAGGAGATTAGTTAGTGCACTACAATCTACCTGTATAAATCATATAAGTAGTGCACGACAGTCTACCTATACAAAGCAGCAAACAACTCAACCCACAAGCTGCTACGTAACGCCACCGGATCTGCAACATCCCTACAAGCAGACAGAAGACATCTACAAGCTCTCGAATGAAATGCTACATTTAAATGACAGTTGCCTGCACAATTGATCTACATTAAACATTTTAAAATACCCCCGCACGTGCATCTTAATTTGTATACACATAGAACACAAAATGGGTAAATACAATCGTAACCCGCATGGGCCCCGGCGAGCGTGTTATTGGTACACACGTGACGTCCAAGGATGCTGCGCGGGCCAATAAATAAATGTAGTTTGAACCTGATCCTCCTAATGCAGGTAAATAGGAGTCGACAAGGTTCAACAAATAATTATAAAATGCCCCCCAAATACTCGCATGGGCCCCTGGCGAACGTGTTATGGGTACACACGTGACGTCTAGGGATGCTACGTGGGTTAATAAGTGAATTCAAGCTTGAGCCCGATCCTCCTATGCAGGTAGGTAGGAGTCGACACGGCTCGAACCATTAAATAAATATGCGGTCGCAAGGTCGACTTGGATATTTATTTTATACATTCATATTAGGCCTTCAAGGCCTATAATCAAGAGAATTCATTTACAAAAGCATAAAGCCTATGAAACCCGATCCTCTATCAACAACTCGATAGAGTCGACAAGGTTTAATCCATAAATGGAAATGACCCCATACACCCCGATAATTGCTGTGTTGAATACAGATATCAACCGGAGGGGTCAATTTCAAATATTTCAAAATACCCTCAAACTTTCACAAAATTCATATATTTTTAAGTGGCTTCAAAGTCACCCCGATGATAGCTGTGTTGAATGTTAATCTCAACCGTAGGAGTTCACAAATATTTTCAAATGCCACCCAAATTCCCATAAAATCCAAATCTCTGAAAATCCAAAAATCCAAAAAAAAGAAATTTAAAATTGGAATAATCCATCAAATAACTTAAAGCAAAATTCATCCACCCTCCGCAACAGTTTGTCGAGGTGGACAAATATGAAAATTACTTCAGCTCACATAGAGCTCATGCCTAGTCGAAAATATCACTAGGATCCATTCTCAAACAATCTCCTGCCAATAAGGACGTGGTACATATCCTCTAACCGACAGTTTCACCGCCAAATGGCACTGCATGATAAACGGTTATGACCCGGGGCTCTCTGAACCGAGTGGTTTTGGCGCCAAATGGCACCACGAGATAGCGGTTATGGCCAGAGCCAATACGTTCCTTAACGGCATCAAATTCCTGAGATATGAATCAATAGGATATGATCGATGGGGCACAAAGCCCTCTGTTAGCTAAGGTGGATTCAAATTTGTCCACTTGGACAAATACTCACCCCAGGTCTATAAGGTACCCTTGGACGAACCAACCCATGGCTGCCGACAAGGATCCTTCTGTCAGGTTGGGTCGACTACCTCCTTTGACTAAGTAGACCAGGGACCACGATGGCCCGGGATGACGGAACCATGGGATCTTGATCGGGTCTATCATCCATTCCCCCACCGTCCGCTTTAAGTGCAAGATGGTGAACTTTCAAATTTTAAATTCCAAACTCTTCCAATCTCCAAATACCCATGCTGCTACTATATGCCAGATCACGTGTATTCCTATGTATCTGATTAACGACTAGCCTTAATCGAAAGTTCTCTCTCATTACTGGGAGGGGTAATTAACTATAGGGGCTTGCGCCTATAGGAAACCAGAACTCAGATCATAAAGTCCTCACAAATGAGGGCGAAATCTCTGGGTAGTGTCTTATCTACAAACCCATCTGCCTTCCAAAATTTACCCCGAAACTTAATCCGTTAAAACTCCCCCCAAAGAAAAGCATACGGGGAGGCTGGGGACTCTTTGTGAGCTGAGATTAATTTCAAATTTATCACTCCAACAAACGGTTGCGGAAGATAGATGTGTTTTAGTTTTAAGTTTTGGCGAATAAATTTTAAAGTTTTAATAGGCTTTTGAGAATTAACCTCTCCGGTTGAAATTTACTATCAACATGGCCATCATCGGGGTACGTCAAAGTTACTTGTATTTTTGTAGAAATTTGGGAAGCATTTTAAATATTTGGGGTCTCCTCCGATTGAGATTAGCTTAGAACACGGCCATCATCAGGGTGTCGTTAAATATTTTGCTTTGGTGTTCATGAGTATTTTGGAAGATAGATTCCCCTCCGGTTGAGATTTCCTGTCAACACGGCCATCATCAGGGTTGCATTATAGTCATTTGAAAATGTTTATAGTTTACAGTTATTTGGATGCATTTGAAAGTGTAGTCCCCTCCGGTTGAGATTTATATTCAACAAGGCCATTATCGGGGATTTTAACGATTGATTATTTGAACCTTGTCAACTTTGTTCACCCACTAACAGAGGATCAGGTTTAATAATTGTCGATTATATGAATGGTAAAATTGAAGCCTATAATTAGGTGTTTATGTTTTATGATGAATTTCATTTAGATAGCCTTTGTGTTTGATGATTAGGCGTTCTTTTGTTAACTCAAGTCGTGTTTACTCGAGTCCTTTCAAGGAGGAGGACGAAACTTGAATATTTGATCTACGCGGTATTCTCATATCGTTGGATTTAGGAATCAAATGTGACGATCAAAGCACATGCGGGATTTATTTTCAAATGTATTTTTAGTATTATCGTAATGATATTGCCTTATATCCGCTTGTACAAGTATGTTGCGGATCTGGTGGCGTGTGAACATTTTTAATGAATTTGTGATGTTTCTTGGGGTGAAACATTTTAGCGAATCACGGTTGAGCCCCAACTTTAACACACTTGCACACAATCAAATGGATCATAGTCTCAAATATCTTGAATTGGCAATTGAGCATCAAGGTCCTAGCCATTATGGCATAACTTTTGACTTTCTAGATCAACAAATCCTTGCTTTTGAAGCAGCATTGTTTGCAGCATCGACAACTGATAAAGGTGGAGTTAGAAGTGTTGTATAACTCTTCAATAATTGAAGGGAAGCAATTAGTCCATCTGTGAAATCCCTTAAGTAAAAGAAGCTAAATTCTTAAATATCGAGGTGCATTTTGGTGTAATGCTCTAAATTTCATTTAAGAAACTCCGCAGTTAAGCGTGCTCATCCCAGAGTAATTTTGGGATGGGTGACCTACTGAAAAGTTACACCAATAGGACAAAAACTGTGAGGCTCTTAGGCCAAAGAGGACGATATCTTGATAGTTAAGAGTTTGGGCTATTACAAAAGATGGAATCAGAGCAATACACCAGTCGAAAGATGGAAACTAAGTGAAATACAAGATAAAGTGCTACGTCATGGGAGCCACCACTTAAACTTGTAGGGGCCACCTCTAGAGTCTTATCTGGCTGGTGGATGATTCTAGGATAAAGATGCTGACAAGGATGTCAGTTACAAGTGGAGGAGATTATGAAACCCCTTAAGTAAAAGAAGCTAAATTCTTAAACATCGAGGCGTCTTTTGGTTTAATGGTCAGAATTTTATTTAAGAAACTCGCAGTTAAGCGTGCTCATCCCGGAGTAATTTTGGGATGGTGACCTACTGGGAAGTTACACCAACAGGACAAAACTGTGAGGCTCTTAGGCCAAAGCGGACAATATCTTGATAGTTAAGAGTTTGGGCTATTACACCATCTCTCTTAGGAGTTAGATTTTTTGTCCCCAAGCCATATTCATAATTGCTCCTATGATAAGGGTTGTGAAATTCTTCTTTCACAACTGCAATAATTGCCAGAGGAACAATAGATAAGAGCATGCATAATCGAGCGTCAAGGTGGCATATCAGCCCTTCCCAAGGTTCACGGTCTCGTTGTACAAGCCGTAGAGCAGACACAAAGAGAGCCATGAAAGTTTCTTGTCAACTTGCTTATTGAATACTTGCAGTGTTTTGGTTAACTCTGTAAGAATCTCAACATAAGATATAGCATACATATATCTTTCATCTATTGTATTTTCCATAATAATATCAAAAGGGATGGACTGTAATGTAGATTTGTGAACTTCAATCAACTGTAGTCTTTCTAGAAAGCTGTTGATCTTCTCAGGCTTGTTGGGAATAAATATGATGAAGGAACGTTTATTCTTCTTGTCGGCAATAAGTTTCTCTACCACTTCTAACGCCATAAGTATATTAGATCTATGAAGCTGTACACGGTTTTTCCCTATTTTTTATAAATTGAAATGACAAAATTAATTTTAATTATATATATATATATATATATATATATATATATCATTTAAAATAACCAGTTTTGTTTTTAAATTAATTATGTGAGGGAGTCTTTTATCAATTTCAATTTCGATAGCCTCTCAGCGTCCCCTCCCCACGAAGGGAGGTCTTCTCGCCTGGATCTAAAGATACGATGACGCGAGGTCTTCAAATTTTAAAATCATCCCACCAAGATCAAAAATCAATTGTGTGAGGTCTTCAAATTAAAGGATCTTCCCGCTCAAATCAAAGATCAATGGAGCGGGGGCTTCAATTTGTGCATTCCTAGTCGGTTCTAAGATCGACGGTGTAGGTCTTCAAGCGAGCGATACCTGTTTAAAATCCCTTTTCTCTTTTTTATTTTTTTAATTATATATATAAACAGATAGAGAGGAAAGGAGAAGAGATTGGACAAGAGGGCTTGGTCGGGCATGGGCTCGGGAGTTTAGTCGGCATAGGGCTACAGCCGGGATCAAGCGGCTGGATCATGTGGAGGCGGAGGGCAGACAGGATCTAGGTCGTGCATTGGCTTTGACTGCAGGAAAACAAGAGGTTGGGAGCGACGGGAGTAGGGCACGGAATCGATGTCAGGTCGAGCGGCTAGAGGCGGGACATCTGCGTGCATGAGAGAGAGGCTTTGGCTTTGCTTGCGGCCGAATGAGACGACCGAGAAGGGCGAACATTTACGTGAGTTCATTCCGTGTGAGAGTTCGAATGAGTTCGTGCTCTCGGATTGTTTCCTGCGTGTCTTTTAATTGAGAGCAAGAGAGGGAGTTAAAGGAGTGAGGCGGTTGAGAGCATCATTATGCAAGATCGTGTGCATAGTGGGACCGGTCTGGTCATGGGTTACAGGTCAACATTGATATGTAAATTTTCTTAAATCCTTGCTCTCAGCTTTGAAATTAGCCGAGAAATTAAACATTTGATTACATCAATTGACTGGTTTTGCTAGTATGCAAGAGTATGCAACTCGAACTCAATGTATATACTATTCAATAAGCCTTTGATTGTGTGGCTCAACATAACCAAGATACTTAACCTCGGGACTTCACCTTTGGCCCAGAGAAACTCATGTGAGCTCACTTGTGGATAACGAGCTCATTTTTATCCATTATTTCACTATAAAATCAATTGAAAATGCTCTAAAAGTTCTGATTAATGCATGTTTTTATGATTCTCATGAATCTTTCATGGCAAATCTTGTGCAAATGCTCTAAAATTAAGACAGATCTTGTGCATGTTTTTATTTATCTAAAAGTTGGTATCTGAATCAGGGCAAATCAGCCCACAAAAATCAAATTGACAATAGGCAGATTATTAAGAGTCAAGCATGGCTAGGAAGAAGCTAAGTTTTGTTAGTGAATCTCTCCAAAACTATGCATGAAGAGCTTCCGTCTTCTCTGTCCATCAATTTATTGCAAATTCCTATCTGATCAATTTCAAATTGTGATAGAAGTCAGATCTTTAGATATTTCTAAAGAAATGGAAGGCTTGATTCAACTTGGTTCGATTGAATTAGTAAATAAACAAGCATGGAATTTTTACTCTTATATAAGATTCGGTGCATTTCTTTAAATTTGTTGATGCACAAATTGCATGTGCCTAATATTGAACAACCTTGTGGCTAATGGTTAAGTCTACGGTAGTCAATTGCCAACTTTTTCACATACAATAAGGAGCATCATGACAGGAAGATAGAGAAGCGGAGACACGGTTGTTGCCACCATTATCGAGAGGACGTCAAACTAGCACTTATGTGTGTCCAATCATAAGCTACGCAGTAGCAGCCTTCGGTCACTATGACATACGTGCTCGTTATTATATCATTTGTCTGAGAATTTCCTGATTTTTTTTTGAGCCGTTTGAGCCTTTAATACTCCATTTCTCAAGCATTTTTTTTCAAAATACTCTTATGGGGCAAAAGAGTAAGTTCATCTAATAATAGAGATATTGTCACTTATTTTTCCCATGTTTGCTCCAATGGTGTACTTTCTCATAATCAGTTTACCAATCAAGACATTGAAAGTTTGATCTGTCATCAATAATGTGCTTATAATATCATCTCCGATTATGTATATTCATATTATTTATTCTAAACTTTGTTAATGACAATCATGTGGGCAACTGCTCGTGGCCTGTTGTCGGTTGCCTAGACCAACTCAGATTTGAACAGGTCGGTCAAGTCATTCCATAGGGTCATTCATCACCCAATCAAACTTGATCATAATTGAATCTCATCTCCATTATCTATTGTATACAATTACAATGAATATTTTAAATAAAATCAAATTGTTTGCTGGAAGTTTATAGGGTTTTTTATAGTTTATTAGGCTACATTTGAAAGAATTCTAGAGAATTTTCTCATACATTATCTATAGATCAAACATTGCTTTATAGTCTTTTTGGGTGACCGCCATGCAAATATTTGAGGGTCAAACACTACTTTACAGCATCCCATGAGTTTTCTAGATTATGGTGAGCAAGTATTTGTGCATTCCGCATCGATCTTTATTATTTCACTATTTTTTAAATGATGTTTATGCTCTTTGCTAATAAGCCTTCACGTCATCACAGTAGATATGAATGTACCACTCATCTCATTCATCTGAAGATTGGATGATGATGCTTATTTTGCTCTTGTTGATGGGCTTTTTTCTTGCTTGTGTAGATGCTTGCCAAACATTTTAAGATTAGATATCATTCAAGACCACAAAAAGCAATGGGCTACATTTTACATCGATGCTCCTAGATACACTACTATTTGCAGTTTCCAATGATATACCGGTCATTTATCATGTTGTTGCATGCTTTTGTTGTGTTCTCTACTTATCTATGTAGAACCAGCATGAATGCATTTGATGTTTGTGGGCTCCAAAAATTTGTGCTCCGACCTCCCCGCGGCCCCTTTCTCTTTTTTTAGGTCGTCGATGAGAGTTTTAATGCTTAAGTTCTAAGGTAAATTTTCAGAAGGCAAATTGGGTTTTAAATAAGATATTACCTAGAGATTTCACCCTCATTTTGCGAGGATTTTATGATCTGAGTTCAGATTTCTTATAAATGCAAGCCCCATAGTTAATTACCCCTCTCGATAGCGAGAGAGAACTGTCAATTAAGGCTAGTTGTCAAACAAATACGTAGTATCCGACGTATAGTTGTAGCATGATTTGGTATTTGAAATTTAACATTTAAAATTAGAAATTCACCACCTTGCACTTAAAGCAGATGGTGGGAAAAATGATGATAGACCCGATCAAGATCACATGGTTCTGTTGTCCCAGGTCATCATGGTCCCTAGTCTACTTTGTCAGAGGAGGTAGTCGACCCAACCTGACAGAAGGATTCTTGTCGGCAGCCATGGGTTGCTTCATCCAAGAGTACCTTGTAGACCTGAGGTGAATATTTGTCTAAGGAGACAGATTTGAATCCACCTTAGCTAACCGAGGGCTTTGTGCCCTATCGAGCATATCATATTGATTCATTACTCAATGATTTGAAATCATTGGGGAGCATACGGGCTCTGACCATGACCGTAATTTAATGGTGCCATTTGGTGGCAAAATCACCCGGTCAGAGGGTCCCGGTCATAACCATTTACTTGTGGTGCCATTTCGTGACGAGACCACCGGTTAGAGGACACGTGCCATGCCCTTACTATCATGAGATGGTTTGAGAATGAATCATAGTGATATTCTCGACCAGACATTCGCTCTTTATAAGCTAAAGTGATTTTTAAACTTGTCCACTTTGACAAATTGTTGCGGAGGGTGGATGGGTATTTTGCTTTAAGTATTTAAGTGTTTTATTTCAATTTCAAAAATTAATATCATTCATGAATATGTTAAAGTTTTATACCTTTTATGAAAATTTGGGGGCATATTAATGTTTGGGGTTCCCTCCGGTTGAGATTTTCTATCAACACGGTCATCATCGGGGATTTATGGGCAATTTCATTTGATTGGTCGAACCTTGTCGACTTTGATTACTTGACGACAGAGGATCATATTCGTTGTCGGATTTATGCTTTTAGTAGTGAGTTTTTCTTGTTATAGACCTTGAAGGCCTAATATGAACATATAAAATAAATATCTCGGTCGACGCTACAACCGTATATTTGTTTGACTGTTCGAGCCGTGTTGACTCCTATCTATTCACAAAGAAGGATCGGGCATGAAATTAAGTTCATTTCTTGACCCACGTAGCATCCTCAGATGTCACATGTGTGCATACATCACGCTCGTCGAGGCCCATGCGGGTATTCATATTTGCATAATGATCGATGTATTTGATATGATGTGCATGATATATATCATACTTATATCATAAAGCATTTGTGTGGTTGATATGTTGTATTTGTATGATTGTATGATATGTTAGTAAGACTGGCATGATATACTTGTAGGATGCATTTATATATTGTATGCATATTTGCATAACCCCTTTTGTGGTGGCTTAATGCATTTGTGTAATGTATAATGTATTTGCAGGTCAATGCGATGTAGTACTACGGCACAATTCACTTCATATGTTGGATGATGTGCTCGCACAGTGTATTCTGTATGTTGTAATACATGTGTGCGCAGTGCATTCGCATGTTAATATGTACTGCTACAGCATGATGCATCTTGTAATGCTAGATGTCATGCTTGAATGGAATATTTTTCCTATTGCAATGCATGTGGGAGGGCATTTTAAAGTGTTTGACACTAATCAACTGTGCGAATGATTGTCATTTGAGTGTGTGCAACGTTCTATTTAGAAGCCTGTGGACGCCTTCTATCTTCTGCAAGCTGTTTTTTTCTTCAATATTCAGTTTGTTGGAGTATGCTTCCACTTGCAAACACAATGTACAACGCATCGAGAGCCTCCCACTAATGGTCTGCAATTTTCATCATATATTTCATCATATATTTCACGCCGCTGCTTGCAGATGCGTTTTCATACAACATTTGCAAATCATTGGCAGGAATACACTCGGCCTAGCAAACTTCTCCAAAATTGCCTTCTCGTCCTTAGAGAGATCAGATCCACAAATAATCCAATTCTTGCTTAGGCTAGATGAGGACCTCCAAATTACATGGGGTCATTTTGTGATAGATGAAGTATCATAATCTGATAAAACCAAAGGCTTGACTTATGCACTATTAGATTTCTTTGTCTTCGGTTTGTCACAAGGTAACAACATTGGTTGGTTCAAAATATTCAAATAGGTCGGGCAGTTGAGCTCCAACTCCATCTTCTTCAGATGAAGGACAAATGGGTTCAGCAATCGACTGATACCCTTGGAAGCCACCATCTCTCAATCTTCCACCATTTTCTCAGGCAATTTCCAAGGCGTTCACTTTAATCTTGGCGGGGTAGTAAAGTTCCAATCTAACAGCAGATTGGACTTCTAGAGATCGAGGGCGTTTGCATTTGTTGTAGATTTTCTACCCTTGCTCGTAGAGGGTTGAGGTGTTTTCTTGACACTGAATCGTTGTTGATTGTACAGATGTCCTGTCATTTATTGCACGTTACGTGTATGTCTGCAAGGAGTATTATCATTTCCAAATAATTTTTTCTATTCATTTGCATATTGGTTTCCTTGTGTTCATATGAAGCTGGTATGTTTGCTTGCATGTAAATTATGTTTGAAAATTTTTCAGCATGAGTCCCCTGCTTGTTCGTTAATACTCATTTAAATGATCAAAATTATTATTTGGCCTTGCTATTTTCATTTTGATCATGCATTTATCAATTTTAAAGTTCAGTTCCTTGCTAATTAGTTTAAGTTATGTTCCTGTATTTTGTTTAAGTTTTTGTCCTTTGTTTGCTGAAAATTTCGGTAGCCTCTCGACGTCTCTCTGTTAGACCGGTCCAATGGATCGGTCCAGCCGGTCCACACGGGACCGGCCCAGGCAATTAGAGGCGGAACTTCTCCGCCTCTCCCGCGGAGCCGATCAAGCTGCTAGTCTGCGGGAGCCAAATAGGAAAGGATTTTGGGGGAATTAAGAGGGAAATTTGAATGTAGGAACTGTTTAGGGATTTCCTTTTGATTTGTATGCATTAAATAGTTTGTTTTCCTAGGGTTAGGGCATCTAGAATTTGGCTTATTTTGGGATCTCTTAGGTTTAGGCTTTGGGCTCTAGATTCGTCTAGAGATTGGGAGAGATCGATCCTCCTCTCGAATAGAGGATCACTTGTATCTTGTTGTTTTCTTCTGTTAGTTGATTTCTTGCAATAAAATCTACTGTTTTCCTTGATTTTCATTGGGTTTTGGAAGAGTTTCTTGCTGTTTTACGAAGATTGATAGGAAATATTATGGCGGCTTCCGTGGACATTCAAAACCAAACGGCGGCTTCCGTGGCAAGAGGGGTGGAAGGAAAAAAGTACGAATTTTGAAATTCGTAGGGAGGACGATGAGGTGGAAATCATGGAAAGAGAAAGAAGAAGACCCCATCTGGAGCCGGTCCAGAGGGAAGAAAGGGGAGGTGGATATGGGGAGCGCCAAGAGGGATACTATGGCCGCCGAGGTGCTGATTTTGAACAAAGGGTGGATTTCGAAGGAGGATTGGGCTATGGTAGGGCAAGGGAAGACCGGGAAACTTGGGGAGGGCCTAGCACTTGGGAGAGGGGAAATTATGGAAGGATCAGGGGGAATGGTAGCGATCAGAAGGTGAGGAAGTTGAAGATACCCATATTTGAAGGGTATGATGCATATGGGTGGATTTATAAGGTGGAGAGATACTTCGCCATCAATGGGCTAACGGAGGAGGAGAAGCTGACCACGGCAGGTCTGTGCTTGGAAGAGAAGACACTGTCCTGGTACCAGTGGAGAGACCAGAGGAGGCCGATCAGGAGCTGGAGGGAATTCAAGGACTGCATAATAGAACGTTTCCAAACCGACCGGGAAAGGAACTTCTATGAGCAGTTCTTTGCTCTGGTGTAGGAGGGATCGGTAGCAGACTACCGAGAGCGGTTTGAGCACTTGGCCAGTAGGGTGGAGCGATTATCAGATACAGTATTGGAGGGGAACTTGATGAAGGGGCTGAAGGCAGAGATCAGAGCGGCAATGAAGTTCTGATGCCTCGTGACTTGGAGGAGGCCATGAAGTTGGCACAATTGGTGGAAAATAAGAAGAATCTAGAGAAGGAAGCGAGGAGCAGCAGCTCAAGAGGCTCTTACAGGACGACGACCACTCTTTTAGCACCCAAGGGGCCTGCATCAGGCAACATTAATGAGACCACCAGGGAGAAGCCAGTAGGAGGAGGGAGTGGGGAAAATTTCAAGAGACTGACAGAGAAGGAGATGCAAGAGAAGAGGAAAAAGGGGTTATGTTTCTGATGTGATGAGAAGTATACTCCAGGACACAGGTGTAGGGATCGAACTCTTCAGGTTCTCATCGTCTGTGATGACGAGGAAACTGAGGAGGGTGGTGAGAGAGAGATGGATGACAAGTTGCATCTGGATGTAGCGGAGGTCTCCCTGAATTCAGTAGTAGGATTCACTTCGAATTAGACGATGAAGGTAAAAGGGAAAATAGCAGGCATGGAGGTGGTAGTATTGATTGACAGCGGGGCTACCCATAATTTCATTTCCACTCAGGTCGTCAATCAACTGGGAGTGAAATTGGTGGACACCGGTTATTATGAGGTGATGATGAGTACAAGGAAGGTGGAGAAAGGCCAGGGGATATGTAGAGGAGTGGTGTTGACCATCCAGGGGATTAAGGTAAGGGAGGACTTTCTCCCACTAGAGTTAGGAAGTACTGATGTCATCCTGGGGATGAAGTGGTTGCAAACCTTGGAGGAAACCAAGGACAATTGGGGAGCACTCACGATGGAATTAATGGTGGATGGGAGAAAGGTGGTTATAAGGGGAGATGCAGGGCTATCCAAAGGCATGGTATCACTTAAGACCATGGTTAGGGACATACAAGAGGTGGGGGAAGATTATCTGGTGGGACTACATAGACTGGATGTGATCAGATTGGAGGAGGGAGGGGATGTCTATCTTTCAGTGTAGGCCTTAATTCAGCAATTCGGTTAGGTTTTTCAGCCACCTCAAGGATGGCCACCTCCACGGGAACACGAGCATATTCCACCTTGAGGACAAGATGGATCTTTGGGAAGGGAGTATTGTTAGACCGGTCCAATGGACCGGTTCAGCCGGTCCACATGGGACCGGCCCAGGCAATTAGAGGCGGAACTTCTCCGCCTCTCCCGCGGAGTCGATCAAGCCGCTAGTCTGCGGGAGCCAAATAGGAAAGGATTTTGGGGGAATTAAGAGGGAAATTTGAATGTAGAGACTGTTTAGGGATTTCCTTTTGATTTGTATGCATTAAATAGTTTGTTTTCCTAGGGTTAGGGCATCTTGAATTTGGCTTATTTTGGGATCTCTTAGGTTTAGGCTTTGGGCTCTAGATTCGTCTAGAGATTGGGAGAGATCGATCCTCCTCTCAAATAGAGGATCACTTATATCTTGTTGTTTTCTTCCGTTAGTTGATTTCTTTCAATAAAATCTACTGTTTTCCCTGATTTTCATTGGGTTTTGGAAGAGTTTCTCGTTGTTTTACGAAGATTGATAAGAAATACTTGAGATCTACAAGTGTTTCCTATCACTCTCTCATTTAAGGGAATTTTGGGGAGCTGGGTCTTCCCACCACGCTACAAATAGCGTGTATGGTATGTGTTGGGCGACACCGCAACCGTGGCTTTCAATCCCACCACGCCACAAATAGCTTGTATGGGTCTCCGAGGTACTTGTGCGAAGAATTTGTAGTTTTTTCCCTGTAGGTATAGAAGCACGTGCACGAGTACTTAGGATTATCCCCATCATGCTACAAGAGCGTGTACAAGGCCTACCCACCTCGCTGCAAGAGTTGCACCGGGCTTCCTCCCACCACGCTAAGAAAAACGTATATAGGTGGTCCCCTGACGCGCCGCGAGCACCGAAAGCAAGATTTAAGAGATTTTTTGAGTTTAGGGAGCATTTGTACCTTAGTTAGAGATGCCGGCGGTGATGTTATGGGCACGGCGACAATGAAATCACAAAATTTCTTTTCTTTTTTTTTTTTCATTTTTCTCTCTTTTCTTTTCTTTTTTTTTTAATCTTTCTTTTCTCGTTTTTTATATGATAATCATAATAACTGAGAGGGGAAATGAAGGTTTAGAGAGAACTTCTCTGTAAGTGTTATAGACGGATTTGTGAAGGAATTGGCTAAGTGGGCTTGGAGGGGATTTTGAGTGGATTAAGTTGGGCTTTTGGATTGTGAGGTGGAGTTGGCGAGAGGTAGCTGTTTGGAAGAGGAGTTGGCTGCTTTGGTGGGCTATTTTGGGTGTTTGGGAGGCTGCTTTGAACTGGGCGGTTTGATAGGTGGGCTGGGTTTGTGAGTTAGAGGGCTGAGTGGACTGGATTTGTGAGATAGAGGGCTGAATGGTTCACAAGCCAAGTGTTGGACAGCAAGAAAATCAGCCCAATAAAGTGGGCTGTGAGGGCTGGTAGGTTGTTTGGAGTGGGCTGATGTTGAGCTATGCAGGTGGGCTGTTTGGGCTGAGGGAAAGGGCTGAGGGAATTCAGTAGGTGGTTAATTAGATAGTGTAGAGCAAGTGGGCTGTTGGAGGTGGGCTGTTTGGGCTGCTGTAGGTAGAGCTGTGAGGAGGATAGGAGGGCTGTTTGGAGTGGAATGAACGAGTTTGTTGGCTGTTGATGGGCTATTTGGTGAGATGTGCAAGTGGGCAGCAGGTTATGTGGAGGAGAAAGATAGTACGCAGCAGCTATAAGAGATTAAGGTCAAAGGGGCTTTGGTTTTGGTAGTGGGCTGTAGAGGAGAAATGGAGGTGGCTTGAGAGGTGGAATGGGCTGTAGTGGGCTACAATTTGGAGGTGGGGTGGGCTGCAGAAGGTAAAAAAAGAGAAAAAGAATTGAGATGATACAACCTGATTTGGAAGTGAGCAGAAGACTTCATGTGGGGGAGAATCTGCTGGGTCTTTTTTTGCGTGAAACAGAAGTGGAGAGCAGAGGGAAATCGAGCTGGAGGATCTTCACGTGAGGGGGGTTTGTGGAGGATCTTCACGTGTGGGAGAAATCTCCTATTAAGCTTGGCTGGAACAGGGAGGCGGCTGCTATTGGAGGTTCACATACGGCAGAGTTTGGCTGAGAGGGAAAAGGAGATCGTGAAGTACTATGGAGTTGTGGCTGAGATAAAGAGGCGGACTGGAGTGGGGATTTCCGGCCTGCTGTTGGGAGTGACGTGAAAGAATAATGGGCTGAGGGATTAAGTTGGGAGGCTTGGGTGAAAAAAAGAGAGGGAGGTGTATTCGGCTGCTTGAGGAAAAGAAAGTCGATCGAGCAGAAAGAAATCGGCATAGGAGGTTTTTGAACCACAGGAGCTCTCGTGTGCATGTGTCAAAGAAGAGAAATGGAGAGTCCATTTCGTCTTCGATTTATCAGCCAAAACAGGTGACAATCGAGGCGAGCGAATTGCAGACTCTTTTGGCACCGATTGTACAGGGATTTTAGCAGGATTCATGGAGACGACGTAAACAGCGCCGAGTTGCAGGTTCGAGTTTTTATTTTATTTTAATTTCAATTCTATTATTATAAATAATAATAATAATAATAATATTATTATTATTATTGAATAACAAAAATTAAAATATTAATTTTGTTTCGATTTACGCATCATCACCTCAATTTGCAAGCCTTTGCCTTGGACTTCTCGTCGATTTTTTCGTGCGAATTTTGTTGAGAAAAATTACAGTCATTCTTAGGTGACTCAAACTTTTCGAACGCAACAGCGAAGACCATTTTGTGATCTGACGTGTTTTGGGCTGCATCGCACGTCATTTTTGGGTGTCCGTCATAGATTTTGACCGTTTTCGCCCAATTTGACTGCAAGGTGGTGCCTCTTAGGTAAATTTGATGCTTTAATCTCAACGGCGCAGTCTGTTCAGCAATCAAAGATTGTTTGACCATTTAAGTGGTGCGTCGCGCCCGCCGACTGTCACTTGAGTCGCCAATTTCACTCTTTTTCGCGCGTTTTTAGTATGTGGGTCAATAATATTGCCTTCCCTTACCACAATTATTGAAGATAATGTACTGAAGTTCTTTCAACTACTAGGAGATGGACCATCATTGTGTTGACTTTTCATTAATATTAGATTTCTGCAATTATGCAAAGTTCCATGTTTTTTTTCTCTTTGATTCAATGATTAATTATCCCACCCAATAGGTGGGATGCCTACATCATTGAATCTTAGGATTCATAAGTAGCAGTCTTGCCTCATTGCAAGCAGTGGTTGCTTTATGGGTTCTTCATAACTCTTCTAAGTATGAAACAAGTTAAAGAAATTTCTCTTGGATCCCTCTTGGATTAAGATTAAATATCTTATATTCCTCAACAAAACAAAACATCTGTTGTAGTGAAATACCATACAGCTAGCACACACTTAAATGCACAGCCCTCAGGCATGCTAGGATTAGGATTTTTCTTTTTCTACGCATGTAATTGATCTTGTGGTATGATTGTTATTAGATTGTCTACATTATGGGCACTTGACCTTAAGTGGATAGGATAGAGATATACATGTATTTTATTTGCAGGTGACCATATCCAAGAGGGGGCACAATAAATCATTATAAAAATGCTTCCTCACAAATGCTGCTTAAAACCCTCCAATAAGGCATGGCCAATAGGGTAGAAAAAGAGCTTGGCACTTCAAGTGTTAGGCAATTCTGGTTGTTTCATGCTTTATATTTACATGCTCTTAATCCTTCCCCTAGGATGTATATTTGGGCTTGTTGGATATAGTTATCGAAGAGGTGGATCAGGAGGATGAGCCTGCTAAAGGTGAAGCCCAAGATCCACCCAGAAGTCAAAGCTTGAAGATCCGATAGGCAAAGTCTATAAAATTTATTTAAGTTGTATAATGGTAGGCAACTCAGCTGTCAAACATGATTGTAATAATTTGGACTTAAAAATTTACATTCCTGTTGATTGATTTATATACATACAAGCATATGTTGAATGTTTACTGAGTGCGCACTAGAAACATGCTTTTTTCTAGGTTTCCTTTTTTGCCTTTGCGTGGGGGCGCCTGAACTTATGATATGTGGTAGGCTCTTAGGATAAAATTAAGTTTTCTACCCATTAAAATTTAAACAATTTAAAATCAACCATAGGAATCACACTTTTTTAAATAAAAGAAAATTTGCATGGCTTACTCAACTGAGCCAAGTTTTCAAAAACTAAAATAATCATGCATGGTTAAGTGTGTCACATGTAGAAAGCCTTCACCTAAGGACCAGATAATAAAAATCTGCATTTTTATGAGTCAGCATTATGCATACTCACATGATCAGGCATCTTAGTCTCAAAGTCAAGTTGTAAGTCCTATTTTCTAATTAAAAACATCCTTCCCTACTCTTTATATGCATTGAGACCGGATTACATGTTTTTAAAAGTGATAAGGTGGGTTAGCTGGTAGACCTTTTCAGGCAGAACAATAAATTCAGAGGTCAGGCTGGTTATGCTTCAGGTGAGGTATAGTTTGTAAGTCCCTTGCACTCCGTTAGACTTAGGTTTGAGGCACTACCCCTCAGTAGTCCTCACCTTAGCTATAGGGTCTGAGATTGTTGTTGACTTCAGCACTTCATAAGCCCTCACCTTCTAGGCATTTCCTTCAACATGTGTTGTTGGAATAGATATCCCAACATTCTAAATTAAATTGGTCAGCTTAAACAAAAATTTAATTCTAAAATATAAAACCCAACATAAGATAGTTTGAGTACCTCTGTGTTTCCTCTGAATCAAGTACTCATATATTTCATTCCTTTGGCTTTCATTCCAAATTTGATTACAAGTTGATCATTCCTCCTTTGAAATTCTCAAATACCAAATCTTTGAACAAGAATTTCACAAATTTCAAAATGAACCCTATTCAAAAGTATTCTCAAGTAACAAATGTTTGAGATGTAACTAACCATAGGGGTTTGCCCCTATAGGGCATCTATAACCCAGAATAAAATAAACCTTATTTAACCCAATATTGAATAGGAGAAAATTTCTGTTAAAATTTAAATTTTAAATTTTGTTATTGAGTCCATAGCGAAATAGTATTTTTGTCCTTCGGGATTATGTATTATTTTCTATGTCGTGCTTGATCACAAAATATGCAATTCATTGAGGATGACAAAATTTCTCCAACACCTCAATGATGGTCATGTTGAATGTTTATCTCAACCAGAGGAGACTCTACACTTTCAAATAACTCAATTCTTGAAATACAAACATTTTCAAATGACTTTAAAACCTTGATGATGGCTACCTTAAATGTAAATCTCTACCAAAGTGATCAATTCTCAAAACATATTAAAATTTAAAATTTCAAAATTCAAAATCCAATCAAATTAAATGTAAATTTAATCACAAAAAAATTGAAAACTAAAATTCATTCACATTTCGCAACAGTTTGATGAGGTTGTTGAATTGAAGAAAATTTCAGCTAAAAAAGAGCATATGTCTTGTAGAATGTATTACTACAATTCATTCTCAATTGATTCATCGCCAGCAAGGATGTGGTATGCGCTCTCTGACCATGTGGTTTTGCTACAAAATAGCACCGTTATATTATGGCCATGTCTAAAGCCTGTATGTTCCCTAATGCTTAAAAGCCCCTTGAGTAATGAATTTGATGGGAAGTGAATGCAATTTCCGCAAAACCAGAAAACGACATAAGAAATTTAGGAAGAAGAATAAAAGAACTTTTTTTATTGAAAAAACTAGGAAGAAAACAAAAGATATAGTTGGATCTTCAATTGGAGAGGAAGATCCGGCTCTCCCAAATCCCTAGCCATGGGCTAGAGTCCACTGAACTTAAGCAAAACTAATTCTAGGAAAATAAAGCATAATATGAAATCACCCAATAGTTAGCCTTAAATAGGCTCCCCTAATTCTCTCTCAAATTAGCCCCCTTTCCCTAAATAATTTCCTCTCAAATTTGAATTTAAATTAGATATCTTCTCCTAATTAATTCCCTCCCAATTATAATTAAAACTTTCCTAAATAATACTCCATTCATTCCTCCTTACATAATGAATATTAACTCCCCAGGGCTTTCTTTAAATAATTCCTTCTCGGATTTGAATTCAAATTTGATCTCTTTTCTTAATTAATTCCCTCTTAATTGTAATTAAAATTTTCCTAAATAATTCCCCCTCTCTCTTCTTGCCCACAACCCACCCTAGTGGGGCCAACCAGCTTAGCCGTCGTCCATCAGAATTATAGGGTGCACTGTATAGGATATAAAGCCCTTTGCTAGCTAAGTTGACTTAAATTCATCATCTTAGACAAATATCCACCCCTGGTCTATAAGATATTCTTGGACAAAGCAATTCATGGCTACCGACAAGGTTCATTCTATCAGGTTGGGTCAACTATCTACTCTAAGTAGACCAGGGACCATGATAGCCTGGGATGACGGAACCATGAGATCTTGATCGGGCCCGTCATCATTCCCCATCACCCGTTTTAAGCAGATGGTGATAAATTTCATAGCTTAAGCTCCAAAAATTTAAATCAAATTCAAATCCTAAAGTTGTTGCTACTATACGCTAGGTACTCGGTGTCTATATCACTACTAGCTTTAATCAAAAGTTCTCTCTCGTTATCGAAAGGGGTAATTAACCATAGAGGTTGCGCCTATGGGAAACCAGAACTTAGATCATAAAGTCCTCGCAAAATGAGGGTGAAATCTCTGGATGATATCTTTTCTAAAATCTAATTTGTCTTTTGAAATTTTATCTGGAATCTAAACTCGTTAAAACTCTTCCCGTCAAATAAAAGAGATGCCAAGAGGCTGGGGCGCAAATTTTTATAGCCCACGGACCTACAAACGATGCCAAAATATTTTGTGAATGCAATTTTTTTAATATGGTTTAGTCTTCTAACCATATTAGTTCTTAGGTAGTTTGAGGCTATGCTTGTATTTAGCATTCAAATAAGCCACCACATTCTGCTTACTTTTCCTTAAAATTTGACTCCCTGAGTAGCACAACAATAACCAGCAGCGGACATTATATCTGATGGTGAACCAGTGCAAAAGGAGCATGAGCTTGTTGATTGACACTATTTGGAAAGTGAGCTCTAGCATGTTTTCAAAGCTGGCATGATTGACACACTCAACTTTTTGTATGAGATGTGGAACCATCTTCCTTAAAATATCTAAGGACAGTTGACCAAGATGACTACGAATTTGTAAAGAAAGGCAGCAATAGTTTAGGTTGCGGGAATCTTGACTGTAGGAGAAAGATAATAGATGCCATGTTTTTCACACCCAACTCCGATTGTTCTGTCCATCCTCGACTTCTAAATAGTGACAAAACAGAAAAAAAACTAACAATCCAAATGAAGCTCTAGTGAGATTACTATTAGAAATTAAATTGAATTAAAATCTTGGATGATATAAGATGGAAGATAAAGTTATATATGCAGCAAAAGTAATTGAACCACTGCCCTTAACAAGAGCAATTGATCTACTGGCCCATGTAACATATAGGCTTCGTTTGGGACGGCTTTTTTACTGTTTCTTAAAGCAATTTTTTAATACAAAAATTTTAATTTTTATACTAGAAAGTTACTTTAAGAAGCAGTAAGAAAGTCATCCCAAATAAAACCATAATGATAGATTCATTTCAATCAAGCTTGAGTTTATGGTTAAACTTTAGATGTATGGTCCAAAACATCTGTATCAAGAGCCCAAGGACCCCAAGATGTGGAAGGTTGGGTAAGACATGGATCCTAATTGAGCAAAGGAAGCAAATGGATGAGATATTTATTGAGCTAGCGGATTTTGTAGAAGATGTGTGTATTCCTTGGTTGAGATGACCATTATGGAGCATCTGAAGGGATTGTACTATAATCCTTTGATATTTGAATTGTATTTTCATCCTTGGGTATAAAACACTGTAGGGCGTAACAAGTGTTTTGAGTATATCTCTCTCGATTACAATAGTCACACTAAAGATGACTTTCCTTCCATGACCTCCTCCTTGGGGATTAAACCCTATAGGGCTTAGCAAGTGTTTGTTAGGCCGGTTCAGGTTGAACCGGCCCAGCCAGCCCAAAGGCGGCTCTTGTTTACTGGAGGCGGACAAAAGCCGCCCCCTTTAATATTGCCGCCCAAGCTAGTGGGCCCCACTAGGAGCCAATTAGAGAAAGAGAGGGGGGCGGCTAGGCATGAGAGGGAAATTTTGAATTAAGAGTTTGAATTAGGGAATTAATGTATTAAATAGTATGGGTTGTTTAGGGTTAGGGTTATGCTTTGTTTGGTGGCTAATTTCGGAGTCTTGTTCCTTGGTGTCTTGGGCTCTAGCTTTGTCTAGAGATTGGGAGAGAATGATCCTCCTCTCGAATTGAGGATCAATTGTATCTTGCTTTCGTTGCTCGGTTAGATCTATCCTTGATATAAAATTACTGTTTTATTGAGATTTCCCTCATATTTTGTGTTGTTTCCAGCTGTTTGTGCCTCTTTTGTGCCTCTATTGTTAGGGAATACTTGAGATCTACAAGTATTTCCTATCAGTGTTCTGAGTATGTCTTTGTCGATAACAATAATCACTTAAGGATGACCTTCCCTTCCATGACCTACTCTACTTCCCTGAGCACCACAATGACCTCCGCAACCACCATGTAGATTGTATAATTATAGCCAATTGGTCACTCACAGTCTCTGTTTGAAACAACTAAGAAGGTGGTCATCACTGGAATTAGGTATGAGAATGCGTCTGTTAGAGATGAAATGAAGTATGCTCCAAAAGTATGGGCTCTAACTATCATACTTTTAGCAAATACTTTGGGGACACATATAACAAAAAGTTGTCTTGCCTGGCTTTCCTTTAAATCAATGTTGAAAGGCATAAGCTTATTAAATTATATAAATAAAGCCTGTTGCTGACTTGAATATTTTTGTATGTATGAGTTGGTCTACCTTAGTTGAAAAAGATACAACAACAACAACAACAACAAGCCTTTATCCCACTATGTGGGGTCGGCTACATGAATCCTTTTTCTCCATTTTGTCTTGTTAAGGGTCAAATTCACATCTAAATCTAATAAAGAAATGTCATTTTAATAAATAATATGAAACATCAAATAAAAATATAATATTTACATAAAATCCACACAAAAAGGTGATGAACAATTTATATAATATGAAACATCCTAACTTTTCTTACAATAATCATCAGAATATTAAAATAACCATTTATTGTCCTCCTGTGCACAAGAGTGTTGTTCCTTGATAAATCCTGGTGGCATCACTTGCATATAATTTAGCACGAGTCCACACATATTTGTGTGTTGTCTAGACTCTAGAGAAAGCATTACCATCAAGCATGGCTCAGTGCTCAGCCACAAAACTTTAAACAATTATGCATCCATTTTCTTTCATGCTGCCTGAATTGATCCATAAACCAAATTTCCACGGGCAAACTCCAATTAGAAAAGATGTGCCATTCAATTTCATGATTATTATACTAGTATTGAAGTTAGATTTGAGAGTAACAGTGAGTTTCAATATTATGGGAGCTCAACAACAAAGATCTATCTTCGATTTGCCGCACTTGTAGTTGCCCTGATGAAGTCAAGAACATGGGTCTTGAAGGTGAAGAGAGGGTTCGAGACTATCAAAAGATGGGATGGGTGGGTGGAAGCCGTGGGGTTCACAAACAACTAAAAGCTTGTTCTCGATGAAGAAGACAATGACAGAAAGGAGCAAAGTGCATCGAAGAAGCCATACGGTTCACAAGCAGAGCAAAGATCCTTTGCTCACGATCTAACCTTGAACAGAGAACGTGCCAAAAAAAAAACAGAGATTATGCTCAACAACATTCCCATTGAGCATGACGAAATAGGGAATTAAAGAGATGGGCATCATCAATGTAGGGGACTTGCGTGGGACAATAAACAAGCTAAGAGTGATATTGCATGAATCGGAGTAAATGAGAGATCGAATCAAACAATAGGTTATGATGGCTAACGTCTCTCTCTAATACCATACTGGGGAGGTCAATAATTATTCTTTTTATTCATGTGTAAAGTATATACATATATATATACTGGAAAATTACAATAAGGTGCGTATAGGATAATACATATTGCATAAACTACTGGCAACACATCCAAATTTCACTTTAATTTTAGATCAATGGCCCAATGCAAACCATTTTTGTAGCAAGGAAGTGAAGAGTTCTAAGCCAAAAGTTAATGCCGAGTGACGCAACAAAATATGTTGGCCTCCAAAGGAGGATCACATCATTCAGTATTAGCTTTCAACTACAAACTTATCATAATTCTATTTGGTATCGTAGCACTGTGCTGATTAGTTGGCTTGTGCTTTGGAAAAAAAATTAGCCAAATTGATGATCAAGTTACTTATCTCATTATTGCAATGTTGTTTAAATTTGTCACTTTTCCCCTTCAGTCAAATTTGTTAATTATGTTTTCGCAGCCTCCAGAGGTGTGGCTTCTGTTTTCTCTGCTCGGAAACATGCATTGGTTTATATCCTGGACGAGGATGAAGATGAAGTTTCTGATATGGAATGAGATTTCAACAGTTCCAACGGACAGAAATTCAAAGCAGAAAGGACTGTGCGCCTAAATGAATGTCGTGAAGCCATGTTGGAAAATCCTGCTGGTTTATTTATTTATTTATTTTTATTTAGTTAAATGTGTAAATACCAAGAAACTTATAACTTCGTTTCTATTTACTGAAACCAGAACCCTCTTTTTTCTCTCCCTTGTAACTGGAAATTATTCTGTGTGGACGCCGAACGCAGCTCTATATCCGGAGGCGAATCAGGTGCAGTCATGTCAACGATACCGAGCCGCGGTACCGACGTGGCTCATTCTGGTTAGTCTCCGGACAGTGTTCGGCATCCGCACAAAATAATTTCTCCTTGTAACTGCTTTGTTTTTATTTTTTTTTTATTTTTATGCTTTTTATTTATTTATCCTTGTATTCAGTGCAGAATGTTTTTGAACGCTACTAAACTTATGTGGAAGAGTTTCTAAAATTGTGATAGGAACTATTTTAACATTATATAATCTGAGATATTAACAAAATCAAATTTGTTTATAATATTATTGTTTCTAAAATTGAATTTTATGTAGCCTTCTGATATGAGATTCTTCTAAATATGTACGTAGATTTTAAAATAAGCTGATAAATAATGTTTGGTAAATATTATCATAACTAGTTTTTCTTTTCATTTGTTTTTTTATTAAGTTTATGACTGTTCTCTTTAGTTATCTTTGTATGAGTTGCTAACTCAAATTTGCATGAAGCTTTAATTTAGCCAATGTTATTTTGGTTTATCTTGTTTAAGCATATCATATTAGTTATATATCTCCATGGTAATGGTGAATTCTCTTCCATTTACATTGCAGTTCTAACTTATCTAACCTTTTGTTTAATTGGTGTTTCATCAATTATCCTTCAAATATAATAATTGATAATATTATCCAGCTATAAGGCGTCCATCCTAACATTAAATATTTATTATAATTTAATTGCAATTGATTTCATCATTCTCAAATGCTTGAGGTTTTGGGTTTCAAGTTGTTCTTTAATCTCTCTCTCTCTCTCTCTCTCTCTCTCTCTCTCTCTCTCTCTATATATATATATATATATATATATTTAGAATAGCTTGTTTAATCTATATTTCATTGTGTTAACTAAGGTAATATTACAAGCTCAAAAGTAATCATAAAGAGTATGTGTGTTTGATATCCTTTCACAACGTAGAATATGTTTACTGGGCCTTGACTAAAAATTAATTCGGCTCAGTTGTTTTGGTCCAACCGACCAGCAGATAAAAAGTAATAAAATGAGGCAAATCACTCAATGACGATGTGTGGTACTTGGATCATATTTACTAATAACTAATATCCAATCAAAAGGAAAAGGGAAGTCATAGTTTGAAATGTTTGAAGCGGTCTTTTATTTAAGACCAACTTGTGGTGAGCTTGTAAGTAGTTGATCTCAATAAAATGTGGAAAAGATTTTGTGCTTAAAACATCATCATCTCAAAAAAGATTTGAAGAGTATCAAATCTCTTTAGGTACTTTTAAAGGTTTTTTTAGAACTCTCTTAATTTCTGAGTTTTGCTCTTAAATACTATGCAGTATTTGGTATAAAGAATATATTGTACTTGTAATTGTTGGCGATAGACCTAGGTTTCATTTGGAATAATTTTATTATTTTTTTAAGTAATTTTTTAGTACAAAAATTTTTAGTTCAAACAAATTTTATACTTCTACCCAGAGATATACATTTTATCTAAACCACTCTTCTCTTTTATGAGGGAAGATTGCATATTAATTTTTCTACCGACTTATGAGCACATGAGTGATAGTTTCTCCTATATTGTGAACAAATGAATGATTATTGATAAAATCATAAGTTGATGGGTGCTTAGGCATGAATGTAGGTTAAGTTGGGTAGAACCACATAAATTTTTTGTCCTCTTTCTTTAAATAAAATTTATTCTACATTGAGCTCTACTTGACTTGCATGCTCGCTCTAAAATCTCTCTTTTCATGGTCGAAACTATTTGCTTCAATACATGAAAAACTAGAAAAAAAAACAATTTAAAAGGGTAACTTAAGATCAAAGTGGGAAAACTTACTTAAAAGTTCGAATAATGCACATATGAAATGACACGAACTGTATATCTTTGAAGTTTATGATCATTTTATTACATATCAATCTCCCAAATATTTATTCAAGTGATATGGAAGCCAAATATTTATACAAAATTTTTAACTTTAAAAAAATCTTATACTAAAAAACTGTCTCAAACTAAGCCGGTTTCGTTTAGAAGCATTATCATAAAACATTAACAGTAAGAATAATCAGTATCTTAAACTAAGAACCCACTTAAAACAGCCCTTACAGACATCATGAAAAATAGCAAGTCCATGAGGGCTGAGCAAAACACAACAATAAGAACATGAAGGCTTAACACATAGGGAAGCAAATTACTATACATATGGGAAAATTTGTCTTACATGATAAGCAGAACATCATCACTTAACAAGAAAACTCGTTTGATTTCAATTTTTCACCATCTCTACCTGCCCTATTCATCTTCAAGCTCAACAATCTGAGCTCTTCTCTCTGCTGCTTTCTTCCTAATGAAGATGCCCCATCTCATAGCTGCCTTGATTTTAAGCCATCCAACAACGGCTTTACCCGATGAACGGTTGCGATCATCATCTAAGTTGTAGGTGGGTAAAGATGGCATGTAAGATGAGAAATTGTATCCATCTTCTTGCAGATTAGAAGTATATCCAGCCATGGTGAGGACCCGGAGCAAATGCTGCATGTCATCATTCTCTAACATCTCATGGCTTCTCATTCGGATTTCCTCCTCCGAGAAGTCATCAACACTGAGGCTCTCACGTGGGCGAGACCAGTCATCATAAGAGTTAATATTTACAGGTTGTATGGATTGGGTGTCCTCGCGGTGATGCCCTACGCTAGCCTGTAGTGGTGGACTCAAACCAAGCCCCGTAGTATTGCTTTTAGTAACTTGAGTCTGCTGGGAGGAGCCATTGAATTGATGATGAGGGTCAAACGAAGTATTGTTGAACTCGATATTGACATTGGAGTTCAATTGTTGGGGTACTTGGCTTCCAGCATACCCAATGTTGAGCACCCCTGCTAAAGCATAACAGAAATGTCAAACAGTCAGAACAACTGTTGAGCTAAGCCCTACTTTCTGGCATGGATGAGAGAGGCGTGGTGGCTAAACCATACTTTTGGGCATGAAGAAGAGAGGTATGGTGGGATTCCAGTATTTGTGTTTGTTCAAATGCATTGATGAATCTAGATTTAAAGTTGAATGTAGATATTGATATTTGTTTAGACTGGGCGTTGGGTGTCTTGATTTATGGATGCAAGAACAAGTGCAGTCACGTAAAAAGATAATATGCGTTAAATGAGAAAAGCGTATGCATAGATTAATGTTGTTCGTCAAGCTTTCTGTGTGTGTTTAGGGTCTGTTCTAGGCCTCTTTCTATCTTGATTTTTGAAGCATTTAGAAGATTAATTATCCAATGTTGAAGGCCAACCTAAGTGCCAAATGTTTGACAAACTCAAACAACTAATTCAATTGATCTAAAACTCTGCAATGGTCATGTGGTTCCCTATGACCTTGACAAATCGTAACAGCAGTAATAACTGGCAAAGATTTTGCATGTAGCATAACGTCATTCTCCTCTTCTTTCTATCTCCTATATAAAGGTAAAATCAGAAACAAACCCATTGCCTTCTAATATTAACTAATTTAAAAAAAGATGATACTTCCAATTGAGTTGAGGCTGCTCCATGATTAAAAAAAGGAAAAAAATAATGTATAAGAAAAAAGATTCCACCACCAGTTCTAAAGCTCTGACCTCCGGCAGAAACTCCTGCATAGGCCGAAGGCTGCTCCATAGCAACTGGAGCTGGCATCTGCTGTTTTGAAGATAGCAGGTCATGTGAAGGCTTAGTTGGGACAGCTGATGAAGTTTCATTGCGAGGAAACTTATTGTTCTGCTTGAAGCTCAGAAGGGCCTCGCCATCATACTCTATGACATGCATCCAATTAGCATATGCCTTTTTCACCAATGTATCAGCAAAAACCTACCGTATATAACAATAAAAATTTGAACATTTAAGTAGCCACATCTCACCAAAATACCAATGAATTGAATATATGAAAATGGCTAGTATTAGGAGTAAAAAAACAATACAATGTAACACTCGCATTCATTGAAAAGCTAATTCTAATGAAATACTAAGTTATTAAAAACGAAAAAGGGACAGCTATTAATTCTGTCAATTTTTTATATGACATTTGAGAATTAAGAAACAAAAACACACGTCTCATCCTTGGGTCTTCAGGAGTAGTTTTGCTAAAGAAATAAAATGCTGGGAATGATGCCACAGTACACAATGCAATCATCAATCCAGTAAACAAACGACTAGAATGCTTTGGTAGAAAAGTAAACATGCAAAAGAGGGCGATTCACATATGACGTGAATAGCAAGTATCAAACCTAAAAATCCTCAAGATTGGTAAAGATCTAAAAAGTTTGTCTAGCAACAAAGAAGCAACAAGCGATAATTTAAGAAAGAAGTTTATCGGTAGGTCACACATACACTGATAGATTGGTGTATAACCTTTTGTAAGTGAAGAAAATTTGTATCTTTGGATCAGATACTCAGAACTTCAGTCTAGTGCTATTAAACAAGAGTTGGTTGTTTGTGTAGGAGCTCGGGTGAAGCAAGGTGAGGCCATAACGCCTCACACATGTCTCAAGCAGCCGACATTACAACAAGGTGTGCCAGGGATAGTGCTCTGCCTTCAGGCATCAAGTAGTGAGGCTATTGTCCTGCCTTGATTTGAATAATGACCGTTAATAGCCTAGTACTTCAAATGTTGAAGATGAAATCTTTTATGGTAATAAATAACGTGGAATAATGTTAAAAAACTATCAAGAGTTGGAGGAATAAAAAAACTCTCTTGAAAATAAGATGATCAAAAGCACGTGTAAGAATTTTAAGTTCTAGAGTAATGATCTTGAAGATGAAAAGCGAGTATACGAAAACATTGTAAGAGAAGAAGCGCTACATTCAAATAAAGAAAAAATAACATGGATGATGAGACAGAATAGGAAGTACTAAAGATTAGACATTCTTGGGTTTACACACTTGAAACTTAAGCAATTCAAGCACAATTGATCAATATAATCTATTTAGCATGTTTCTAAATTTGGAAAGCATTGAAACGTGAAAAATCATTTTTTTTTCATCCAAAATAATTCAGGGTGATGAATATCAATTTATACAGTTGAATCATTGTTTAAAATTGCGCAATATGAGATTCGCCTCAGCACAATTCTAGTGAAAAACGCCTCAAGGCTTACGCCTCTAGCTTTTTTATGAGGCTTGCGCCTCAGCTTGGTTGAGGCCCGCCTCGCCTCGCTAGCGTGAGGCTTACGTCTCACCCTAGTTGTATATATTTTTCGTTAAAACTAACATAAATCACGCCTTCATGCACATTCGAGCGCAACAACTTCCTCTCGATCGCATCTACCTCCAGCCCGCGGCCTTCGCCGTAGCCAACACCGTCGTAGCCGTCACCGACAATCACTTGAAAGCTGCACACCACCACCCTAAAAATTTTCGAGCATTAATCTCATGTTTATGTTGATGAAAATATTTTTAAAAGATGAACATGATTGAAATAAATTAAAAAGAAGCATATTGGGAGGCATTCGACTCTACCGAATGAGGCAAGGGATAGACCAATTTGTTATGGCGACAACTTAGATAAAGACCACCTCAGTGATGACAATGCAGATGATTCCTAAGTTGTTGCCAACTATTTCAGCTTTCATTAGGAATTAAATGTAAATGTGGAAAACACCTTATGATATGATATTTAAAGGATATGCAAGTGCGTTCATGTTAAGGCGGAGTACCAATACGGTGCACTTGCACAATACGGCTCTTCGGGGCAAAATGATGATAAATGGCCAAATATGAGATTGTACCTGATCAGTACAATAAGGGTACTCCGGTATGAATATTATATATACATAAGCTAAGTATATGAACAATAGGCATATGAACATATGAGACATCATGTTAAGCATATGATACCATAGATATCATGTTAAGCAATACAACATAATAGATATCATGTTAAGGTTATGACTCTTAGTATATGACATCCAAATATAGAAGCATATGACATATAGGAAGGTCATATAAATACATTAAGCACTTTGCATATTGAGTTCCTCTACATTGCTCATGAATTTTAGATGTAATTGTCATTTGTTGAGCATTAGCTCATTCCCTCGTTTTGGGATATTTTTTTCAGAAGACCCCGCTGCTAAGAATGGCTGACAGACTTTGGTACACATATAGTCATAGAGGACCGGATGACAGGTTCCTCTTGTGTCTTTCTTTTAGTTGTAGTTAAATTTTTGGGTGGTTTGGCATGGATGAAGAAATATTATAGCCACCTCTGTATATATGCAACTTTATATGAAATGATATGAAATGTTTTGTTTTAAATTGAAAGTTGTTTAGAGGCGCTTTTCATTTTCTCTTGAAGTGTTTTAGATTCTTCTTCAATGCATATCTTATGATAATTTCATGTTCTGTTATATCATGTATGTCCGACATCCGTTCCCGCCTCGTCTATACGAGCTCACCGGGCCGGGTCATGACAAGAGTGGTATCAGAGCAAATGTTTAGGATATGGATCACTATAAAGTGCCATTAGGATGATATATGAGTCCTAGAAACGATAAGGTGTATGTTTATACGATGATTATTGAATTGGAACTTTTAATTGGTTTAGGGCTATGGATCAGAGCATAATGCCACTGATGGCAACACAGATGGGAACAATGAGCAAGCTGGGCGAAACATTCCAGTAGTACCATCTATGGTACAACCTCCTGGAGGTAGTAGCAGTGCTACCATAGATATCTTTACTCAGATGATGGCGGCTGTGATACATTTGATCTAGCATTCTCATGAGCAACCACAGTCTAATTCCAGGAGTGAACCGCCAATTGATAGATACCTGAAGATTTTTCAGGACATGCGACCACCCCTCTTTACTGGAGCAGGAGAGCCAGTGGATGTTGAAAACTGGCTTATGAGAGTAGAGAAGATATTGGAGGGAATGCAATGTCCAGCTGAGAGGAGGGTGGCTGATGCAGGACTAGGATGTTTTAAATGAAAGTTAGGATTTTGCACGATTTATTAAAAGAGCAATTAATTGATTTAACTACTAGCAACTGGAACGATAAAATAAAACAAGGGAGGGATGCTTGCGTTTAGGCCAAACCACATATAAAATGCTTGAACAACCAAATAGATTATAAAATCAAAATAAAGCTAATATAGGAGATGTTCATTCATAATCCCTCAATTAACAATAAGACAAGTAAACATAAAGGAGCACTCAAATAACCCTACTTTTACTAAGCTCTTTAGCAAATTAAGCAGCTTTGATCTTATACGACTCCGTCACCACCTACAAGGTTAGGAGAAGGAAGAAGAAATTGACGAGGGAAGAAAGCTCACCTTAATCGGAAAGGAATCGTCGTCGGATAATATCCACTCGAATGTCGATGGTATGGGTGAGGAATCGGAGAAATTGAGTGAAGTAGCTTTTGAGTGGGGAAGTGTCCGGAGGGGAAGCGGTCATGGTTCGGCCGACGATGGTCCACTGTCCTTTCGTCCGTTGATCGTCAATTGTATCCACCAAAGTGATGTGGATCCGTTCGAAGTATTCTTCGACGGTGTTGTCGAAGTCGAATCCGACGTCGAAGAATGAGGAATAGAGGATGTCGATGTTGTCGTGCTCGTCAAGTACCAAACCGTAGTCCCATTCGGGGACTTCCATTCATATTGATTGTGACGGGGAAGATTGAAAACTGATTGTCTTTGCTGTCCTTGAAGTATCTTTGAGAGAGGAGAGGGTTTTCCCTTAGAAAACCAAGTGAAAGTGGAAGGGGAAGGAGGCCGGCCAAGAGAGGAGGGGTTGGGGACTTAGGGTTTGGAGATGATTAAGGTTTTCAAAATCTGAAATTATTCTCAAATTTTGTTGGAATTAGGAGGGAACTAGAAAGGGAATTAGGAATTAATGAGAGGGGGGATTGGAGAGAGAAATAGAGAGGGAGAGAGAGAGGGGCCGGCGGCTATAGTGGGGTAGGGAGGGCTTGGAATAATTAAATTAGGTTTCTTATTTGGGTTTTAAGAAATAGGAAAGATTTTAGGCAATCCTATTTAATTAAATCTAAATAGAATTCAAAATAGGAAACTTTCCTAAAATAAGAATTATAATTTAGGTAATGATTTTGAATTCAAATTGATTTGAATTCAATCATTAATTGGGTTTCCTAAAATATAAAATTAATTTAGGAAAGAATTAATTGCACACAAGAGGGAAGAACCAAGGGGAGGGGTCGGCGATGGGGTTTGGCCGTGGGGTGGGGTGGTGGCTAAGAGGTGGAGGGGGAAAGGAGGGGGGGTCGGTTTGGAAGGGGGAGAGGGGGAGGCTGTCGGGTAGGGGAAGAAAGAGAGGGAGAAAGGGATTTGGGAAGGAAAAAATAAGAGGCCACGAACCCGAACTATTCCTAGGTTGGTGGGTGATCCGCTCTCCCTCTCCTAGGGATTTCTCTCCATTGCTCTCAAGCTCACACAAGAACGCAATATGTAGAAATTTTAATAATAATCATTCATTACCTTCAAACGATACAATAGTGGCCTATAAATAGCCTCACGAGAGAAATAAAAGAAAAGACTAGAATGCCCACATTGGGCTTACAAACACTCCGCCCTTAAGTAAGGGTAAAACAGTAAACTAAAATAAAAGAAACAAATAACATAATAAACTCAAAAATACAAAGACTCGATCGTGGCCGTAGATCGACGGCCACGTCTACGATAAACTTTCCAAGTGTGGATGTCCTCATCATTCTCCCGGGGTGGAAGAAAGCTTGACTCCGTCGAGTAAGTATCTTTGGTGCTGTCATAGAACTCCAGTGCATCTGGATCTAGCTGCTGCAACACATCACGATCCAACCAAGTATCCTCCAACTCGGGTTTACCTTTCCACCGAATCAAGAACCTTCGTCGTCCACCTTCCTTTGTAGAGAGATTTCATCGCTCAAGATCGTGTCCACTTTATCTGCTATGAGTGATTTAGGAATATCTGGGAGTGGAGGTAGGTTAGGGATCTCACAAGGTGGGGTCACACAAGGCTGTTGTATAAGTAGGTTCGGCGGATTAAAATCCGGACCTTCATATGCCACTAGATCTTCTATGTTAAAAGAGGGATTGATGTTGAACTCAGCAGGAAGATCTACTACATAAGCATTATCATTGATTTTCTTAAGTATTTTGAATGGACCAGCACTTTTGACATGCAGTTTCTTAATCGTTCCTTGTGGGAACCGTTCCGGACGAATCCGCACCATCACGGAATCACCAACCTCAAAAGTTTTAAATTTTCGTTTCAAATCAGCACGTAATTTATAATCAGTATTGCTCTTTTCAATTTGTCGTGCAATTTTCTTATGAAGTTCATGCAAATGTGATGCAAATGATGATGCAGACTCAAAAATTCTATACCTAGAACACATAGGAATGAGATCTAAAGGTTGCTTAGGTTTGTACCCGTACACAATCTCAGAAGGACTTAGGCCTGTGGTTCGATTAATAGAATTGTTATACGCAAACTCAGCAGTGGGTAAAATGGAATCCTAATCCTTGACATGCTCGCCAACCAGAGACCTTAACAGATTACCTACGCTCCTATTAACTACCTCGGTCTGACCATCGGTTTGTGGATGAAAGGCAGTGGAGAATTGCAATTTAGTGCCTAATTTCATCCAAAGGGTTTTCCAAAAATAGCTACTGAACTTAACGTCCCTATCAGACACAATGGTCTTGGGTAGGCCATGAAGACGGACAACCTCATTGAAGTAAAGTTTGGCAATATGGGAGGCGTCGGAAGTTTAGAAGCAGGGTATGAAATGAGCCATCTTGGAAAACCTATCAACTACGACACAAATGGCATCATTTTTACGAAGAGTCTTAGGCAGGCCTAAAATGAAATCCATGCTAACGTCCTGCCAGGGACAACTAGGGACAGGCAACGGAGTGTAAAGACCAGTATTCTGCTTCTGCTGTTTGGCTAGCTGACACGTGTGACATCGGCTAACCAACCGACCGACATCTCTCTTTAGGCTGGGCCAAAAGAAACGATACTCCACGGATTCTATAGTTTCATCACGTCGAAGTGCCCAATGAGGCCTCCGGCGTGGAGTTCCCAGACTAGAAAATCCCTTAAGGAGGTACTCGGGATACAAAGCTTTTGGGCTTTGAAAAGATAACCATCCTCCAGAAGGAAATCGTCCATAAGGCGCGTGCTGCCTGTGGACAAGAGAGAATAGGTTTCTTTGAAGTCGGGGCAGTCCAAATAGTCCCTTTTCATTTGGTCAAAACCCACGACTTCAGCCCTCAACTCGATGGTAGTCATCATACGACGACTGAGGGCATCGGCAGCTTTATTCTCAACTCCCGCCTTATGTCTAAGGGTATACATGTACTCTTGAAGGAATTCTACCCATCGACCGTGGCGAGCATTCAGCTTCTTTTGGGAGTTGATATATCGAAGAGCTTCGTGATCCGAAAAGATGACGAACTCTTGTGGGAGCAAGTAGTGTCACCAATAACGGAGTGATTGGATCATGGCATAGAACTCCTTGTCGTAAGTGGAATATCGCTGCCGGATATCATTCAGTTTCTCACTGAAATACGCTACAGGATGACCTTCCTGGGAGAGGACTCCTCCAATTTCGACCCCCGAAGCATCGCAGGTCACTTCGAAGACTTTGGAGAAGTCTGGAAGTCTCATCACTAGGGCCTCCACCATTCGTTTCTTAATGTCCTCAAAAGCTCTGGTGGCGGCAGGGGTCCAATGGAAATCACCCTTCTTAAGACAATCAGTGATAGGAGATACGATTGTACTGAAGTTTCGTATGAATCTCCTATAGAAGGTGGCCAATCCGTGGAAGCTGCAGACTTCCCGGATGTTTTGAGGAAGAGGCTACTCAACTATGGCTTTCACCTTCTCAGGGTCAGCAGAAACCCCGCGAGCCGATACGATAAACCGTAGAAAGATGACTCGATCTACGAGGAAAGTACACTTCTTGGGGTTGGCGTATAATTGTTCTCTCCTTAAAACAGAACAGACTTGCTTTAGATGGTCAAGATGTTGTTCAACTGAATGACTATAGATAAGTATGTCGTCAAAGTAGACAACGACAAACTTACCCATAAAAGGACGCAACACTTGGGTCATAATTCTCATGAAGGTGCTCGGGGTGTTACTCAACCCGAAAGGCATGACCATCCATTCATAAAGATCGTCCTTGGTCTTGAAAGCAGTCTTCCACTCATCACCGGGTCGGATCCGGATCTGGTGGTATCCACTCTTGAGATCGATCTTTGAAAAGAGAGTGGCACCCGTCATCATATCAAGCATATCGTCTAATCGCGGAATAGGAAAATGATATTTGACGGTGATTTTGTTGATAGCACGGCTGTCAACACACATTCTCCAAGATCCGTCCTTCTTAGGAGTGAGAAGAGCGGGCACCGCGCAGGGACTAAGACTTTCCTTAATGAAGCCTCGCTGCAGTAACTCGTCTACCTGCTTCTTAAGTTCGGCACGTTCCGTGGGGTTCATGCGATAGTGTGGCAAGTTTGGGAGGGAGGCTCTAGGGACTAAGTCTATAGCATGCTGAATGTCTCGGAGTGGGGGCAACTGATCAGGGAGATCATCTGGAAAGACATCAGCAAATTGCCCTAAGATAGGTTGGACTTCCTGAGGAATGGGATCATCAGATTCTGTGGGAATCTCATGACCCACTAAAGCGTATAGAGGTGCACCACGAGTGACCTCAGAGTCCAGAACCTTGGCGGTGACCAAGTTTAGTCCTTTCTTGGACTTAAGGGGGTGGGGTTTGGGTTCTTCCTTGACTCGGGGCTGCGATGGTAAAAGCTTAATCTTTTTACCCGTACGTTCAAACACGCAGGTGTTTGAACGCCTATAGATGTGGACATCATTATCAAAAATCCAAGGTCGTCCTAACAGAATTTGTCCAACATCCATAATCAGAAGATCGCACCACACATTCTCCTTATAAGTGGCAAAGGAGATAGGTACAAGACTTCGTTCTTTCACCTCCAAGGCAGTGGAGTTGACCTAAGCTACCTTATACGGATTGGGGTGAGGAACGGCAGAAAGGCCTAATTTGGACACCATGCTGGAGGAGACAGCATTGATGCAACTGCCACTATCTACGATGACTTTACAGTTTTTATCTTTGATTTTGGTGTAGGTGTGAAAGATAAAAGTCCTACGCCAGTCATCAAAGGTAACAAGGTGTGACAGTGCACATCTTACCACGCAGATGGGAGATGTGTCCAACTTCTGAAGGCAATAGAGGACGGCGGTGTCATCGTCCTCCTCGAAGAAATCACCCTCTTCTTCAACTTGGTGAACCTGATCAACCTCGGGCTCAGGATCCTCCTCAGTAATCTCCTCAATAATGGAAACTTTGTAGGGACTGGAGCATTGAGAAGCGATATGCCCATACCCCTGGCATCGAAAGCACTTGGTCCCGGGACTGGACCGAGGGGTATCTAGAGTGGGAGGTTTACTTCTAAAATCAAGTCGGGGTGTAGGGGGACCAGTGGGAGGTCGGGTGGCACTTCCCGGAGTAGGTCGGGCAGTAGAAGAGTGCGGGGTGGCACCACCAGAAGGTCTGTAGAGAGGTCTAGAATCATGGTGACGGTTAGGGTGCTGGGATCGACTCTCCTCAAGGTCTAGCACTAAACTATAGGCATTTTCAAGGGTAGTGACATTCCCGGCGAACAGCTCGTTGCGAAGATCTTCTCGCAACCCGGTACGAAACATGGATAAGATTTGCGCAGGGGTAGTGGAGGTCTCCCCTTTGCAACGAATCAGAAAGTCGTCAAAAGATGCAATATAATCTTTGACGGATTTACTATCCTGAGTCAGTCTATGCCACCTATCTAAGAGCCTAGGGAAGTACGAGGGAGGAAGATACTTCTGCTTAAGCTCCCGCTTCATCGACAGTCAATCAGTGATGGGGTACTCATTGCGGGACTCCCTAAGGCTTTCTAAGTTAGACCAGAACTGACTAGCCCTATCAATGAGTTTCATACTGGCGAAACTGACCTTCCTAGCCTCGGAGATGTCATACCACCTAAAGAAACTATCCATACCTTTGATCCAGTCCAGAAAGAGCTGGGGATCGATACCATCGAAAGTAGGTGCATCGACCTTGATATTCTTCATCAGGGGAAGATCAGGGTCGTGGTGGTGCTCTTGCCGATGGTGGGGGACTCGATGAGGAGCTCGAGAGTGCCCTTCATCCATAAAAGGATCGTCCCCGTACATAGAGGGTGGCCTAGAAGGGGTATACGGAATCGGGTGGCTCCTACCATGCTCTATGGTAACAAGACGGTCAGTGGTGGTTCTACGAAATTCAGCGAGATCAGCTTGGTTTTCCTTTAATTGTTGGCTAATAGCATTCATTTGACCTACCAGTAGGTCTAAAGTCCTTCCAAGTTATTTGGGGTCCATTGCTAAGCACTAGGGAAGGTTTAGGGGTGACAACTAAGAGTGTACAACAAGTGTAAGTGCAGGAAAAATACCCTAAAATGTCACTAACCGTTGCAGGAATCCTTAGGACAACACTCTATACTATGGTGTTAAGACTCCTAAACAAGTATCCAGGTTGTAGGGTTCAGGCCAGCACTTAGATACCAAAGAAAAGACCTTAAAGTTTACTAAATGTATGCATAAATTTAATGGACAGCAAACATAACTGGAGATTTAAACAATTTAAAAGATGCGACGCATGCAAAATTAAATAGGCTAGCCAGGTAACAACCTAGGATGAATTTCTAGCATGCAAACCTAGGTTAACCATGCTCTGATACCAGATGATGCAGGACTAGGATGTTTTAAATGAAAGTTAGGATTTTGCATGATTTATTAAAAGAGCAATTAATTGATTTAACTACTAGCAACTGGAACGATAAAATAAAACAAGGGAGGGATGCTTGCGTTTAGGCCAAACCACATATAAAATGCTTGAACAAACAAATAGATTAGAAAATCAAAGTAAAGCTAATATAGGAGATGTTCATTCATAATCCCTTAATTAACAATAAGACAAGTAAACATAAAGGAGCACTCAAATAACCCTACTTTTACTAAGCTCTTTAGCAAATTAAGCGGCTTTGATCTTGTACGACTCCGTCACCACCTACAAGGTTAGGAGAAGGAAGAAGTAATTGACGATGGAAGAAAGTTCACCTTAATTGGAAAGGAATCGTCGTCGGATAATATCCACTCGAATGCTGATGGTATGGGTGAGGAATCGGAGAAATTGAATGAAGTAGCTTTTGAGTGGGGAAGTGTCCGGAGGGGAAGCGGTCGTGGTTCGGCCGACGATGGTCCACTGTCCTTTCGTCCGTTGATCATCAATTGTATCCACCAAAGTGATGTGGATCCGTTCGAAGTATTCTTCGACGGTGTTGTCGAAGTCGAATCTGACGTCGAAGAACGGGGAACGGAGGATGTCGATGTTGTCGTGTTCGTCAAGTACCAAACCGTAGTCCCATTCGGGGACTTCCATTCATATTGATTGTGACGGGGAAGATTGAAAACTGATTGCCTTTGCTGTCCTTGAAGTATCTTTGCGAGAGGAGAGGGTTTTCCCTTAGAAAACCAAGTGAAAGTGGAAGGGGAAGGAGGCCGGCCAAGAGAGGAGGGGTTGGGGACTTAGGGTTAGGGTTTGGAGATGATTAAGGTTTTCAAAATCTGAAATTATTCTCAGATTTTGTTGGAATTAGGAGGGAACTAGAAAGGAAATTAGGAATTAATGAGAGGGGGGGATTGGAGAGAGAAATAGAGAGGGAGAGAGAGAGGGGCGGCGGCATGGGCAAGGGGGCCGGCGGCTATAGTGGGGTAGGGAGGGCTTGGAATAAATTAAATTAGGTTTCCTATTTGGGTTTTAAGAAATAGAAAAGATTTTAGGCAATCCTATTTAATTAAATCTAAATAGAATTCAAAATAGGAAACTTTCCTAAAATAAGAATTATAATTTAGGTAATAATTTTGAATTCAAATTGATTTGAATTCAATCATTAATTGGGTTTTCTAAAATATAAAACTAATTTAGGAAAGAATTAATTGCACACAAGAGGGAAGAACCAAGGGGAGGGGCCGGCGGTGGGGTTTGGCCGTGGGGTGGGGTGGTGGCCGAGAGGTGGAGGGGGAAAGGAGGGGGGGTCAGTTTGGAAGGGGGAGAGGGGGAGGCCGTCGGGTAGGGGAAGAAAGAGAGGGAGAAAGGGATTTGGGAAGGAAAAAATAAGAGACCACGAACCCGAACTCTTCCTAGGTTGGTGGGTGATCCGCTCTCCCTCTCCTAGGGATTTCTCTCCATTGCTCTCAAGCTCACACAAGAACGCAATATGCAGAAATTTTAATAATAATCATTCATTACCTTCAAACGATACAATAGTGGCCTATAAATAGCCTCACGAGAGAAATAAAAGAAAAGACTAAAATGCCCACATTGGGCTTACAAACACTCCGCCCTTAAGTAAGGGTAAAACAGTAAACTAAAATAAAAGAAACAAATAACATAATAAACTCAGAAATACAAAGACTCGATCGTGGCCGTAGATCGACGGCCACGTCTAAGATAAACTTTCCAAGTGTGGATATCCTCATCAGTGGCATTAGCTACTTTTGCTCTGGATGGAGAGGCCTAGTGATTGTTGAGAGGACAACTGCTAGAGAAGATGCATGGTAGGACAGCATCTCAGATTTCATGGGAAGAATTTGCCAGGGTCTTCCGAGATTGGTTAGTACCGCTATCTGCGAGGAGCCAGATGCAAGACCGGTTCATCCGATTAGTTCAGGGAGACCGTACAGTCATGCAGTATGAAGCTGAGTTCACCAAGCTAGGACGTTATGCAGCTCATCTTATCCCTACTGCTGAGGAGAAATGCCACAGATTTCTGTCAGGACTTCGAGATATGATCCGTCGACCACTGATCCCGATGGGTCTTAAAGATTTTTCAATTTTGGCTGAGAGAGCGAGGTGGATAGAGATAGATTACCAGAGTACACAAAAGTACAGAGATTTCTTTCAGAAGAAGAAAGGTTTTGAAAAGGCTAGGAGCTTCTAATCTTATTCAGGAGGCCCTAGTATAAAGAAGGGCAGAACAGATAGTGGTGGGAGTTCATCTGGTGTCAGAACATGTGATAAATGTGGCAAAGTGCATAGAGGTGAATGTCTATCTAGCTCCAATGTCTATTTTTGGTGCCATCAGACTGGGCATATGACTAGGAATTGCCCAAGAGGTCCAAGGAATGTGAGGTCTAATGTTCCTCCACCTCAGCAGAGTACCGGAAGACAGCCGACAGTTGGCAGACCTAGAGCTCAAGAGTCTTCTGCACCTGCATCGATACCTAGTCATCCGGCTATGAGACCAGTTGTGCAACCAAGGGTTTATGCTATCACGCAGCAAGAAGCTAAAGAATCTCCTGATGTGATCACAGGTATTATTCATGTTCAATGTCTACCTAGTAGAGTGCTTTTTGATACTGGAGCATCACATTCATTTATTAATCAGGAGTTTGTTAAGAAGCACTCATTAGATGTCCGAACTATGTCCGCTACACTATCAGTTATAATGCCTGATGGGTCCAGGATGATTGCTACAAATATGTGTTCAACATTGCTTACTATTTGTGAGAGGGAGTTTGATGTTGTTTTGACAGTGTTACCCCTGTTGGAATTTGATATAATTCTAGGGATGGATTGGATGTCTAACCAGTTCATCTCCATAGACTGTAATAAGAAGGTTGTGAAGATCAAACTCCCTGAATGAGAGAAGCTTATCTTTCAGGGCGATCGAGGTGTATCCTCTATGATCATCTCATCTATGAAAGCTTGTAGTTTAATTTTGAAAGATTACCCAAGCTTTCTAGCTCATGTGAGGGACACATCAAAATAAGTGCTAGAGTTGAAGGAGATTGCAGTGGTAAGGGAATTTTCTGATGTGTTTCCTAAGGTCTTACCTGGAATGCCTCCTGTTAGAGAGATCGATTTTTCTATCGATCTTTTACCTGGTGCTGAGCCTATTTCAAATTCACCATATCGTATGGCAGTTAAGGAACTTCAAGAGCTCAAGTCACAATTACAAGAACTGCTGGAGAAAGGGTTTATTCGCCCAAGCACCTCACCCTGGGGAGCACCTGTTCTTTTTGTTAAGAAGAAGAATGGTAGCATGTGACTCTGCATTGATTATAGAGAATTGAATAAGCTTACCATTAAGAACAAGTATCCTTTGCCGAGGATAGATGACTTGTTTGATCAACTTGAAGGAGCCACAGTCTTTCCAAGATTGATCTGAGGTCTGGATATTATCAGTTGAGGATTAAGGAGGAAGATATTCCTAAGACAGCTTTTAGCTCAAGATATGGACACTACGAATTTACAGTGTAACCTTTTAGGCTAACAAATGCCCCAACTGCTTTTATGGATCTGATGAATCAGGTCTTTAAGCCAATGCTCAACAGCTTTGTCATCGTCTTCATAGATGACATTCTGATTTATTCTTGTGATGAAAAGCATCATGCCAATCACCTTCAGGCTGTGTTGCAAACTTTAAGAGGTAATGAACTTTATGCCAAGTTCTCCAAATGCGAGTTTTGGCTGAAGAGTGACATTTCTGGGTCATGTGATTAGTGGGGATGGTATTTCTGTAGATCAGCATAAGGTGCAGGCTATAACTGAGTGGCCTAGACCTACGACAGTGACTGAGATACGGAGTTTTCATGGACTAGCTGGCTACTACAGAAGGTTTGTTGAGGGATTCTCCAAGATCGTTGCGCCATTGAATAGATTGACTCAGAAAGTAGTTAAGTTTGAGTGGAACATCCAGTGTGAGGAAGCATTTCAAGAATTGAAGACTCGTTTGATGACTGCACCGATCCTTACTATTCCTTTAGGTATTGAACGTTTTTAGATTTTTAGTGATGCATCACTAAAGGGTTTGGGATGTGTCTTGATGCAGCATGGGAGAGTGGTTGCCATGCCTCTAGGCAATTAAAAAATCATGAGAAGAACTATCCAACTCACGACTTGAAACTTGTTGCAGTAGTTTTTATTTTGAAGATTTGGAGGCACTATCTATATGGTATACGTTGTGAAGTATTTACAGATCACCAGAATCTGAAACATATTTTCACTCAGAAAGAGCTAAATTTAAGGCAAAGAAGATGGATGGAATTGCTTAATGACTATGATTTGGATATTCAGTATCATCTTGGAAGAGCAAATGCTGTTGCTGATGCGTTAAGCAGAAAAATGCCAGTGAAGTTGAATTGTTTACTAACTCAGCAGGAGAAGCTAATTGAAGAGATGGAACAGTTGGAATTGTCTGTAGTACTTCCTACAACTAAAAATGTTGGATGGTTAAGTCAGTTGTCAGTGCAACCTGATTTGAAGAGTAAAATAGCTGAAGCATTGTTGAGGGATCCTAAGTTTATGAAGATTATCGATATGGTGAAGGCAGGTCATGAAGAGGAGTGTAGCTGATTTTATTGTAAAGTGTTCTACTTGTCAGTTAGTCAAAGCTGAACATCAAAGTCCGAGTGGATTACTTCAACCCCTACCAATTTCAGAGTGGAAGTGGGATGACATTGCTATGGATTTCATCAGGTTTACCCAGATCTCGACAGGGTCATGATGCTATTTGGGTTATCATTGATCGGCTTACAAAATCTGCTCACTTCTTGCCTATCCGACTGACTGACTCAGTTGAGAAATTAGCAATGTTGTATGTAGCTGAGATTATTCGTTTGCATGGTGTACCTAAGTCTATCGTATCTGATCGTGATGGTAGATTTACTTCTAGACTATGGAGGAAGGTTCAAGAGGCTATGTGTACCAAATTAACTTTTAGTACGACATTCCATCCACAGACTGATGGATAATCTGAGCGGACTATTCAAACCCTTGAAGATTTACTTAGACTGTGTGTTCTTGATTTTGGTGGAGGCTGGGAATCTCATATTCCTTTGATAGAGCTTGCCTACAACAATAACTTCCAAGCCAGCATAGGAATGGCTCCATATGAAGTACTCTATGGAAGAAAATGTAGAACACCTTTATGTTGGGCAGAGGCAGGTGAAAGGAAGGTGATTGGATCAGATTTGGTTGATGATGCTACCAGCAAGATCAGAGTTATCAGGGATAGGTTGCGCGTAATACAAGATAGGCAGAAGAAGTATTATGATGCTAAGCACCGTTCTGTGGAATTCAATGTAGGAGATTTTATCATTATAAAGATCAGGCCTATGAAGGGTGTACTCCGTTTTGGCAAGGTTGGCAAACTTAGTCCCTGCTACATTGATCCTTTTGAGATTCTGGAAAGGATTGGGAAAGTAGCCTACAGATTGACTTTACCAGCTACATATGCTGTACACAACGTGTTTCATGTTTCTTCCCTGACAAAGTTTATATCAGATGATCCGTCTAAGATCATAACAGAAAATGTGGACATACAACCAGATCTTACTTATGTTGAAGAATCAGATCGTATATTGGAGTTCAGTGTGAAACAACTCAAAAGCAGGGATATACCTTTTGTAAAGGTTCTATGGAAACATGGGTCTACGTGGGAGAAAGAGTCAGAAATGAGGAAATGTTATCCTCATCTCTTTGAGTAAGGTATGTTTTATTTCTTCGTTTTAAATTTCGAGGACAAAATTTTTATGAGGGAGAATTGTAAAACTCGAAAATGTCGATCGTATGTGTAGCACGCATTTCGATGCGCTACGACAAATTTCATCAAAATTTTTAAGTTGTCGGAATGTGACGAAATAAATTTTATAAAATTCTATGCGAAATTTCAATCGTATGTGTAGCACGCATTTCGATGCGCTGCGACAAATTTCAAGGTTGTCGGAATGTGACGAAATAAATTTTATAAAATTCTAAGCAAAATTTCGATTGAAATGGTGTAAAGAATTTATAGAAAATTATGCACGGTTTAGGAGCTAAAAATCATCGGAGTTTGTTTAAATAAACTTTAACTATTATACCCATTTTACCCTCATGAACTCTTAAGGAAATTAATAAGAGAGGAGCACATACGTCTTTTGGCGTTACAAGCTTTCCCTTAAGCCCCCATCCGCCTAGGGACCGAACCATTCGGTCCCTTGGCTCTTTTCTTCGACCGCACGCGAGAAAGAGGAGAAGGGCGGCGGGAAATCAAAGGGAAAGCTTAAGGAAAAGAAAGGGGTAAGATTTGAACCTAGAAACTTTCTTTTTCTCCAAGATTTTTCATGCTTTCAATTTAGGGTTTTTAAATTCATGAAATTTTGTTAAAGAAAAGTGTGTAGGAAGAAGAGGGGAGGTTTCTTTTGCAAAGAAATTCAAGTTTTCTCTAGATTTCATTATGTTTAAAAATTTAGGGTTTGCTTAAATGATGGGGCTTTCATAAAAGAATGTGAGGGAATGTATGTGAGCATGATTCTAACCCTTAATAAAAAAAATTTCTAAAGAAAATTTTAAGTTTCAAATTAGGGCTTTTCCAACAATTTAAATTTTGAGCTAAGTTGTTAACTACTAGTGTTCCTAGGAGTCTTGGGAGGGCTCTAAGGAAAAGAAAGTGAGGTTTTGAGAAAAAAAAAAATTTTCCCTAATTTCTAAATTAATATAATTCAAAATTAATAATACCTTATATATGGATTTGATAGTGGGAAGGGTTTGGTATGAAATTATAATGAAATTAGTGACAAGCATGTTCAAAATTTAGGAGTTTTAGGTGAAAACCGAAAATTTACATTATTTTCATATAACTAGGTAATTTGAAATAACTTAAAAAGGGCAAAATGTGGCAAATTACCAAAATTCAGATTTAAAATTTAGGGATTTTCATTAAATCCGAAAATGTATGTTAAAGGTCATTAATTTCTTAAATAGAAGAAGCGAAGGAAAATTTAGAAAATTGAATTATGTAATGAGAATTGTTAATAAGACACATGGCATGTATATTAAATTTAAGTAATTGTGTTCTTTAGGTTAAAAATTAAGACGAGGTCGATTCAGAGAGTTGTGCGAAGAAGGTTAGCGAAGAGAGCTTAAGGTAAGTGGCATTACACTCTAAATTTCATGATTTCCTCTCTAAGTTATGTTTATGTATGATTTCCTCTCTAATTTATATTCATGTTATATGGTTGCGCATCATGGATAGATATCAAACTTCTTTTTCCATTTAATGGTTGTCTTGAAGTGCATAGAAAAGCTTGTGTTACATGGTAGGTACAATACTCATGTGTATGGAATCTCTACATGTTTTATAGAAAGCTTCAGGTTCATGTTTCAAGTCGTATGTACTATGCATATGAAATAATGAAATAGAAAGCTCTTGAGGTAGAAAACTATTCATGTGAAAGTGTTTAGACAAATGTTGATTTCTATGTTAACATCATATGTCATGACTGAAATGTGGAAAACACCTTATGATATGGTATTTAAAGGATATGCAAGTGTGTGCATATTGAGGCGGAGTACCAATATGATGCACTTGCACAATACGGCTCTTCGGGGCAATACGACTCTTCGGGGCAAAATGATGATAAATGGCCAAATATGAGATTGTACATGATCAGTATAATAAGGGTACTCCGGTACAGATGTTATATATATATAAGCTAAGTATATGAACAATAGCCATATGAACATATGAGACATCATGTTAAGCATATGATACCGTAGACATCATATTAAGCAATATGACACAATAGATATCATGTTAAGGTTATGACTCTTAGTATATGAAATCCAAATATAGAAGCATATGACGTATAGGAAGGTCATGTAAATACATTAAGCACTTTGCATATTGAGTTCCTCTACATTGCTCATGAATTTTATATGTAATTGTCATTTGCTGAGCGTTAGCTCATTCCCTCATTTTGGGATATTTTTTTCAGGAGACCCCGCTGCTAGGAATAGCTGATAGGCCTTGGTACACATATAGTCGTAAAGGACCGGATGACAGGTTCCTCTTGTGTCTTTCTTTTAGTTGTAGTTAAATTTTTGGGTGGTTTAGTATGGATGAAGAAATATTTTAGCCACCTCTATACATATGCAACTTTATATGAAATGATATGAAATGTTTTGTTTTAAATTGGAAGTTGTTTAGAGGCGTTTTTTATTTTCTCTTGAAGTGTTTTAGATTCTTCTTCAATGCATATCTTATGATAATTTCATATTCTGTTATATCATGTATGTCCGACATCCGTTCCCGCCTCGTCTATACGAGCTCATCGGGCTAGATCGTGATAATACTTTTATGCAATTTCTATATTTAATATTATTTTGCTCTTATAATATTTGAATTTTAATTCTATTCCATGCAATTTATCACTTGTCACTTTATATCTTGTGCAAAATTTTTTTTCATGTGTATGATAATTTATTAATTCAAAATTCAATAGGAACTTAATATTTCATCATTTAACATATTATTTAAGTATTATATAAAAAATTACTTTTGACATTTATTATCAGTTTACGCAATTTTTTGATTTTGAGGCTTACGCCTTGCCTCATGAACAAAAAACGCCTCAATACCCAATTGCGCAATTTTAAACATTGAGTTGAACGATTTTCTCCATAATTAAAGAAATTTATGAGCTCAATTTATACATTTATTTATTGTTCCCCCATCGGGTTTATAAAAACGCTCGAAACTCACTCGATTGTTTAGTCAAATGAAAATCAACTAAAACACTTTCAAGTCGAGTTTCAAGTCAAGGTACTTGGCTCGAAATATATTTTGAGTCTGCAATGACTGGCTCAAAATTCAATTCAATTTAGGAAGAATTTACACATATATTTGATATATTACTACTAAAAATTAACTGCTAGTGCATGTGGTTAGTGTTTTGTAGCTCATGGAAAAGGTCAAATTTTAAATAAATCCCTCCAAACTTAACTTTTTCACAATATCAATTCAACGCCTAGTGCCTCAAGTTGGGAATCACATCTCCTAGAGTCAGCGACAGAGCCAGAAAATTTATGGAGGGCCTAAAATAATTTTTTAAAATTTTCCCTCAACTTATTTTCAAGAACCACTTGATCAAGAAGAGTAAAATCAGTTGGATAAAACTGTGTCATTCTAATTAACTTGTCTTTGTTGAATGCATAAAATTCATTATTATGATTCAAACAGGCAATACACAAAAGTAGCTCAGTATTTACTTCTGTAAAACGATTGTTCAACTCTTAAAGCTGCATATCAATTACTGTGTAGAAAATTTCAACCCGAAAATGATATAAATTTGTTATATCCTGAGCTCTACGATGAGGGCGGCCACGAGCAACCTATTTATCATCCACATGTGGAAAATTTATTTTATGTTGCTCACAAAATAAAGTTACTTTACTGATGAAGTCTGCCCACTTACTATCACTCATATCTTATAGTCTCATTTTACATATACGAACCAAAGACATAGCATTTACAATATCTTGTTCTCCTCTCTGCAAAGCTTATGATAGTTCAATAGTGATCTCGAAGCTGATCACGACGCTTGCAAGAAACACCAAAAATATTCATTATATTCGAAATTTAGTAAATAACAAGGCAATTCGAACATGATTTTTTTGCAACAGCTATCGATGCTAACTGAAGCTGATGTGAGAAGCAATGAATGTAATGTGCTGATTCATTTTCATTCAAAAATAGAGCCTTCAGCCCATTAAACTCCCCTCTCATATTGTTGGCACCGTCGCGAGTCGTGAGGGATGAGCGTAGGCAGCACCGTTCAAGTGTAGACCAAAGAAATTAGGGCATTCACGTATTTTTTTTTTTTTAATGGCGCTATTGAAATCACTTCTGATAATATAATCCTCACTTCAAATTTCCCCATTAACAAAGCTTTGAAAATTGAAACAATGACACAGGAAATAATTTCTACAAATTCTAGTTGAGAGTGAAAAAAGCATTAAAATATGTTGGAAAAGATTAAATTAACCAAATTTATCTCGTCCTGAAATTGTATATCTTTTTATTTATTTGATACAATTAGACATCTCTTTATTTATTCGATGCACAATCCCAAATAGAAGGGACCACATGCATGGTTACTTATAACAAACACAATTAGTTTCAGTAATTACATTCATCTTCATTTAACTTTTATTTTTTTCCAAAATAGTGGAATCAAATGACCATAGATGAAACATTAAAACCTGATTCTAGAGTGTATATGGTTATATTTTCAAAAGTCTAATTGTTGAAAAATCATAAATGAACTACAGTTTTTTTAAATAGAAGAAATTTTATTCATCACAAGAAAATTCAAGGTACTGGGAACCAAAAGAATTCTCCATAATTCAACACAAGGCACCAAAAACCTTGTCATGATCAATTCAGAACTATTTTTATTAATAGATAACTAACAACTACACGGATATATATAGAACTTAACATGCAAAAGCAAAAATTTGAATTAAATGACAAAATCAAATGACCACTAATTTTAGTACATAGAAACCAAGAAAACATCAATACCTTCTGACTGTCATCGAGAGATTCTGCTGAGTAATACTGTTCACCACCAACAAGGCCAGAAAATTCATAGATATTATTGAAAATAGCACCGACATTCCTTTTTTCATCAGAATAGTATATATAATACTTTCCACTAAGGACACAGGTTTTGGCATGCTCCAAAAGGATATCCCACATCTTATTTGACATGCCACTTCCAAGGATCTGCATTTAAAGAAAGTATTGAATGTAACAGTAACTGATCAACAAAAAAACAGCACAAATAAACTATAGTGAAGCTTACATTCCTCAATCTCTGTTGATCTCTAACCAGAAAGCGTAGAAAGTCTTCAACTATGAGAATCCCAGCCTTATTTAACTTCTTGTGGAAAGCACCATCTTTGCCAATCTTTTCCAATCTCCAAACTTCATCTTTTAAGGCAGGTGGGTAGTGCTTCTTGTATACTACATTAATTTCACAGAAATTTTAAGGCGGAAAAAAAAATTTCTACAAAAATCCATCACAGTTTTAAAATAACCTACATTCTCCTCTGTGATCCTTCACAGTAAATGCTTCAGTTTTCCCCTCTCGGATTCGAATACCATCACAATATCCAGATGAAATTTTCAGACCAAGCCTAAACTTCCTACTTCTTATCCAGCTGGAATTGTCAGTAAAAATTAGTTCTCCAAGGGTTCCCACACCTTCTTTCAAGGAAACTTGTAAATCACCAGTCAAAAGAGGTCTCTTTCCTTCACGTTCTTTGACTACATGACTCTCAAATTCTTCATCAGTCAAGTCTTCATCATCTTCATTGTTAAAATCACCCTCAAGCACCACAACATCTATTTTTGCAAAAGACTCAGGTCCTGAGGTTACTACACGGCCGCTATTGGCATCAATTAGCACAACATGAATAGAAGCTCCTTGCTCTCCTTCTACTCTACCTCCTGTAAATATTGGTAAAGACAATCTTGACTTGAAATGCAGTTGCAGGTTTCTTCCATCAGGCCCTTCTATACGCTTTGGAGAAGACCTGCAGATATCAAGAAACAGAAGGACTTCACTTAGCAAACACTTTTAGTGTCACATTGCCATAGAAGGTATATAACCTTGCAAGTCCAGCATAATAAAATTAACATGAATAAGCAGCATCACGAGCGAACATTAAAGCCAGCCTACTTTCAATATCAATAATAAAGCATTGAAGCCAAGTTCAACTTCAATTGATTGCACAAAAGCCCATAAATGAAAACATAATACTATAATATCTATGAAGTATGAAGTATGAAGTATGTAGAGAGACAAGGAAAAACTGCAAAAAGGACATGAAGTGTATTCTTCTATAAATTATCAAAATAAAATATGTAATTAAAATGCCTACTGCCAATATTTTTAATTATTGAAAAACTCTACCCTCATTATTTGAAAAAATCAAAAGAAAATTTGAGAAAACCTAACATATAAAGATTTCATGTAGATTAAAAAATAAAAGAACCTTTACTTTGAAGAGTATTCAGAGAAGGACAAAAAAAATCAAGAACCATAGATTTGAAAATATGTTTAAAGAAAGATAAAATGACTAAAATGCTACCTTGACTTTTTATGGAGGACCAAGATGATCCCCAACTATATTAAAAAATCATTTTGATCCCTCAAGTCTTAAAAATGAATTAAAATAGTTCTATTGCGGGACTATTTTGATTTCTCTTTAAGGAGTTGAGAGATCAAAATGATCATTTAATATAGTTGAGGACTATTTTTGGTCCTTCATAAAGAGTCAAATGGATAATTTTGGTCATTTTCTCTTTAAAGAAAGAAAAGTTAAAACCACACTTGAATATAAAAGGAGAGAGACAAATAAGCCACTGAGTCAAAGAAAAAGTCTTTAGAAGCATGATAATCAAGTTGGAGAGTGTTCGTGCAATAAAAAATAACAGAGGAATAGGCTCCACAAATGAGCAAGCTCAATAAAGGAGCAATGGCATGGCAAGCTCAACAAAATGAAGATCACAAGCAAAACAAATTGGAGACAGTGATAGAGTAAAACACGCTAAGGCTTGGCATGAAGAGACAAGAATAAATGAGTGAATAATGTATAGGGAGGGAACCAAATTGAGGGTTTTAAGATGACATATTGAATTAGAATGAAAATGATTGAATCGATGAGAAATTATTTGTTGTGTGTCATGCACGTCTTTGCCATGTCACAGCATATCCTGGCCATGTTCGACTGAAATTTTGGAGAAAAACATCTTAGACATGATTAAAAATATGTCAAATATGTCAATGTGAGTCCAAGGCATGTCACTATCCAAAATGTGTCTAACAGAGACACTAAAGGCATTTTGAATTGTCTATGCTTCATAGATGATGGGTTCCTATCAACATGAACCAAGGTCTAAAAAGGTAAAATCAGGAACAAAGCTTTTTAACTTGGTGAACAATGAGTAAGCCTCGAGGTGAATCAGTGCGTGAGCTTCAAACCGAAAAACATAAAAAAACTCATAAATTTAAAATAATTTATAAATATGTCATCAATCATAATAAATTAACATAGTTCATTATCATAAACCACAATATCACATACAACAACAACGACAATAACAACAATAAGTCTTTATCCCATTGTGTAGGGTATAATACAACAACAACAACATAAAACAATTATCCCACTACGTGGGGTCGGCTACATGAATCCTTTTTCTCCATTATGTCCTGTTAAAAGTCAAATTCTCGTTTAAATCTAATAAAGAAAGATCATTTCTAATATTTTCTAACCAAGTCTTTTTAGGTCTACCTCTACCTTTCTTAACATAAGTCAAATCTAATACCTCCACTTTCCTAACCGTATCATCGGAAGGCCGCCGTTTTATGTGACCAAACCATCTAAGGCGACTCTCTCTAATCTTATCTTCCACTGGAGCTACTCCAACCTTTTCACGTATATGCTCATTTCGTATCCTATCTCTAAGGGTAAAGCCACTCATCCACCTGAGCATCCTCATCTCTGCAACACTTAGTATTATGCTTCTCTTTTAATGGCCAACATTCGACACCATAAGGCATTGTAGGTCTCACCATGTTATAGAATTTTCCCTTAAGTTTGAGGGGGACTTTTCTATCACACAACAAGCCCAATGCATTCTTCCACTTCAACCATCCAACTTGAATTCTGCTGATAATATCCCCATCTATTTCCCCATCACTCTGAATAATAGATCCAAGATATCTAAAACGCGTACTCTTATTAATGACTAGATCGCCCAAAGTCACAATCCCCTCACTAGGTCTATTACTACTAAAATTACACACCATATATTCCATCTTAGATCTACTCAAGTGAAAACCTTTAGACTCTAAGGTTGACCTCCATAATTCAAGTTTACCTTCAACTCCCTCTCTAGTCTTATCAATAAGAAGAATATCATCAGCAAAAAGCATACACCAAGTTACATCCTCTTGCACATGTCTAGTGAGAACATCAATGACTAAAGCAAAAAGATATGGGCTTAAGGCTGATCCTTGATGTAATCCAACAGAAATAGGAAAATACTTGGTCAAATCACCTTGTGTTTGAACACAAGTAATAGCTCCAACCTACATATCTTTAATGATTTGAATATAAGCGTTATTCACTCCTTTCTTTTTAAGAACTCTCCATAGCACTTCTCTTGGAACATTATCATATACTTTCTCTAAATCAATAAATATCATATGTAGATCCTCCTTATTCTCTCTATATTTCTCCATCAAACCTCTCAATAAATGTATGGCTTCCATAGCAGACCTACCCGGCATGAATCCAAATTGATTTTGAGAAACATTGGTAACACGCCGCAACCTACGCTCCATAACTCGCTCTCATAGTTTTAGAGTATGATACATTAACTTAATTCCTCTATAATTCACACAATCTTGTGCATCACATTTATTCTTAAAAATAAGAATTAACACACTCATTCTCCACTCATCTAGCATCTTTTTAGTCTTCAAAACACTATTAAAAAGTTTAGTAAGCCAAGAAATTCCTTCATCTCCTAAGCATTTCCACACCTCTATTGGAATATCATCAGATCCAACAGCTTTTCCACTCTTCATTTTCTTTAAAGCCTCTCTGACTTCGATTTTACTAATACGCCGATAAAAATAGAAATTTTTATTTTTATTTAGGGTGCTAAGGTCACTAAAGTCAATCGTATTTTCACATTTTTTATTAAAAAGATTAGCAAAATATCTCATCCACCTTTGTTAAATATCATCTTCTAAGAAAAGTACTTTTTTATCTTCATCATTAATACACTTCACTTGAACTAAATCCTTACTACTCCTATCTCTTTGTTTAGCTAACTTATACATATATCTTTCTCTCTCCTTAGTATCTAATATATTATATAAATCATTAAAAGCTAAAATCTTTGTATCGCATATTGCTTTCTTAGAATCCTTACGTGCCTCTTTATATATTTCCCAATTATCAGAATTTTTATATTTAAACCAATTTTTATAGCAAATCTTCTTATTTTTATCTTTTCTTGCACATTTGGATTCCACCACCAACTATTTTTATTATTAGGAGCTTTTCCCTTTGATACTCCAAGCACATCTTTTGCAATAATCTTGATATCACTAGCCACTTTTTCCCACATAACATTAGCATCCTCATGCACAAATAAAATCTTAAGATCTAAAATCTTACTCTCAAAAATATTTTTATTAATATTCTTTAAATGCCCCATCTAATCCTAGAATAACGTTTTACTTTATTTTTTATTTTTTGTCCATTTATCTTAAGTGCAAAACTAATAATCGATGTTTGGTATATAAATTTTCACTCGGAATAACTTTACAATCTTTGCAATCTAAACGATTTAATTTTCTTATAAGAAATGTAGGGTATAATAAGAAAAAAACTCAATTTTAAATGCAATAAGCCATCTTCTAACACCATCAATAATTATAATGAATTAAAAAAAATAAAAATATTAAAACCTAGTTAAATAGACAAAAATAATAATAATAAATAAATAAACAACAAAAAAAGAAATGAACATAAAAACATTTAAAAGAAAATAGTTAAAATAGTAAAAATATTTAAAAATTATGAAAAAAATAAATAGTTGGGAAAAAAAATAAGTTACATTAAGAACATACAAAAGTCAAGAAGTAGAAATATATTGAAAAAATAAGTAAAATATAGCTAAAAATTAAAATATATAATTAAAAGAAAAAATAATTTGAAATGTCTGCCATAAAGGCCTTAATGCGTATATGCCTCAATCAAAAGATGCCTCAATCAAAAGAGGCATAAGCCCCACTCAAACCATTAAGGAGTAAGCTTCGCAGTGATTTTTTGGCATCTCATGGGAAGACACACCTCCAGGTCTATGTTCTGAACTTCTTTTTAATACATGATATCAGCTATAAGTATCAAGATTAACTTCGATCAATTGCATGATTGCCCATAAATTAGCCAAAAAAATTCTGCAAGTTCAACATAAGGAGTGACAATATAATAGCTTTGCTTATTGCCAATATTTGTTCACTAAAAAAAGTAAGAAAAGATAATCGCTCTCCTCCTGTTCATTTACTCACCATCACAATATCCAAAAACCAATGCTCCTCCGAGTTCAAGCCTCACCGATGTCATCTCCCAAAACCAATGCTGCCGCTTTCACTCTATGTTATAACCCATGATCGAATCCCTGGCTTCTCTCTCTCTCTCTCTCTCTCTCTCTCTCTCTCTCTCTCTCTCTCACCCTTGTCGATCTTTTCCATTACCTCAAATTCAACTTCTCACTCACACCACTCTTTATGGAATGTTTGTCGCTTGCTCTTTCTTATGACCCCCATCATAATCCGAGCATAGCGTTTTGCTAGTGCATGAAATTAATCCTGTCAACAATAAAAGGTATAATCTCCTAAATATTAATGACATAAATCTCAGAGTATCCCAACATGTCAATTATTGAGGTGCATCTTGTAGCCCTTTCAACATTGTAAGTTGCATCGTGATCCATTATGCCATTTGTCAAAGCATGCCTCGTAACCTTCTAGCATGAGGAAAACCAGGAAAAACAAGGCTGTGTTGTTGAATTTTAGTCTTAGTTCTCTAACATATCATAATAACCTACTAGATTCATCCTCAATATAACAGTTGCCCATTGCTCCATGCATGTTTTTTGCATCCTTGAGGATGATGTCCTCCATAAACACAGCCTTGATGCCATTGTCATCCTCTTCGTGTTCAAACTTGACAACAAAATCTCACAGCATCTTCTTTACTCAGATTATTGCTTCTTGCGACGATTGAAGTCATGATTTTAATAAACTAATCAAGCAATCAAACTACATTGAATCTAAGGATTACATGAAATAATACTCCAATTGAAGTCAATTATAATGAAATATTGCTCTAAACAAATTGCCCATAAAGACTGGATAATTAATCAAAATTTGCCTAATCAAATGCAAACTAGTTCAAGTTAAAATATATTTTGATCTAAGTTAGTTAGATTTGTGAGAATCTCTTGGCTTATTAAACTCTTCTTATCAAGTCATCTTAATGTAAGACAAAATTATAAGATCCACATTGATAAACCCCTCTAGACATATAACACCTATATTAGGTATCTTGCAGCCTATCTGTGCAACAATCCCTACCCCACAAATCAAAACATTGATACAAAATTTGATGTAAACCTATATCCTAGGCTTCTATAAGAGCAAGGGTTGCAAGTCTCATTACGGTTGGCAGACTATGTTAAAATTCATAAAAGCCTCGCACACAAACAAGCACAATCTGCAAATCCAAAATGCAAAATAGCCCCTAATAGTAATTGCAATAATGTCCCAGGAGAATATTTCAAATATAAAAAGCATTTGTTGAGAGCTTATATGTCCATAAATAATATAAAAACCAATATACACTTGAATGTAGTGATGATCATGTCGATGCTTCACAAAATGTAATGGGCGCTAAATTAGCAAAAATCTATTAAAATAACAGAAAAGAGCTATAAATTATCTTCTATAGTGATAATTAACAAACAGGAGCACCAATTTTTATGAAGTGCACCAACAAATATGTCAATACATAGAAAAGTGTGCCAATTCACCATAGTCTTGAAATAATCCCAAATTCAACGCAAGCATTATAATAGATCTTTGGATAACCCCAGAGGATTATAATGTCTTCCCAAGGACAATAAACCATCAAAGTGCCTATTTAAAGTTTAAATTAGCCTTCCCTAAATTCTCCAGCAAAATATAGAAAATCAATTGATTAAGCAGCTAAGCCAAGGACCCGAATACAATTTCCTAGTTGATCCAAGGGACCTAGTAAGTCATTGCCTCAATATGCATGATATATGCAATCCATGGAAAATCAAAAACAAACCAAATTAATTAATTAAATAGAATACCTTGCTATAGACCAATTATAGGGAAAAATGACACCTCAAATCAATTCTTCCATCTTGGTCACCCACAGGATGTATGCCACATCCTAATTAACAAGACCAATGTTCATTTATAAAATCCATCAAATCTAATTAAACAAGCCACCTTACCTATACGGCAAGATCATAAGAATCATTCTTAGCCTTTTCGCAAAAGGTTGTAAGTTCCACTAATGGGTCTTCCAATAGATGTAAGCCCGAACTCAATCAAAATTCATAATAACTTTCATGCTAACAAGCCCACCAATCAAATCCAAACCCAACAATAAAAACCACACAAACTAAAAAATAAAAAAGCAAAAAGCAAATCCTTCATGTCATAGCCATACTTCTTCAAGTAAAGTTGAAACTCGTGGAGAACTAATAGTCATGTTATGCCTCTGAGGTCTTGTTAAACATGTCCAATATCTCTTAGTTGCAAGCAGTCATGCTTTGTGTCTCTAAACTAATAAATAAAACTGACACTACCAAACCTCTAAAATCAACCTCAAAGGAATGACTTTGACACATGTAGTTTCACCTAAGTATGCTCAAAATACAAGAGATAGAATGCAACATTTGGCTACTAATTAGGCTCCCTAGATATTGTTATTTATAGCCCTATAACATAGGAAAATTGAATCCGTTGGTACACCCAAGATGACAGAATCATAAGATCTTGATTGAGTCTAACACCATTACCCCAACCATTCATCATTAATTCAATACAAACTAAACATTGAATCTAAGCCAAAAATTTAAGCCTACGAAAGATTCTTAATCAAGAGTGGTCTCCTGTGAAAAGCAGTTGCAATTAAGTTTAGAAGTTTGCTCTTATTGGAAGTCTCAACCCCATATTTAAATAAATTCTCAAATGACAACAAGAGAATTATAATTAAAATAAATATAATCAACCTCAAAGAAAATAATTCGGATTATTCTCTCTTGCACATTCACAAACCTCTGAGAAGTGTTGGTTTTTCATAAGTAACTGATATCAAATATAACTAATTAACTATTCAAGTCCACTTCAAATTTATCAAATGCATATTAGTTATGAAATGAGTTAATAACCCATTTGGACGCATACATGACTTCTCAAATTATTTGTTGCAAGCAAATAACATTAAGAAATAATGTTTTGAAAGATGGAGACGGAATACAGATGTTTTACCTATAATAAGACGAGGGATAAGTCCTATTAATTTTCTTATTTTAATATTTTATAAATAAAATGTGTCATCAGAAAATAAAAAATAAGGAAAATTTAGGGAAAAAAATTCTAAAATTCAAAGTCCATAGCCATTTTATTCATATTCTAACTCCATAATCCAATAACATAAATATAAAATAGTCTAAATTTTGGCAACCAAGCATCGGATTGGGAGAGCAAAGTAAAAGTATATTATACAAAAATAAAAAATAAAATTAAGCATCCAAATCCCTAAGATCTTTGAGGCCTAAACATCTGAATTATAAATATCAAAAAATTTATTAAATACCCTACAAATTTAATCCTTATAATACGATTTAGAAAAAATATGAGGTGTCAAAAAGTTGAGACCTACTTCTTCAATGAAAGAGATAACATAGAGGTACTATCAAGTATGCTTGCGGCTAAGATGGGAGATATAAACTAGTGAGCCAGTGAAGACAAAACTATCCCAATGAGTTGGCAAGTGAGTGAACTCAAAAATCTAGCGGCCAAGATGAGAAACTTAAGTTGACATTTTCCATTCCACAACATCATCTCAGTTTAGCCCAAAGATGTTTTATTTTTTAACAATTTGAGTGCTGCTCTAATTGATTCAATAAAAATATGAACCTTTGCCTGGAAATGGATTATTGTAAACCAAAAGAACATAAATTTAGTCCAACAGAACCTGCAAATGGTTAACTTAAACATGAACACTGCTTTATGAAGAGCATGCACTAATGTGGCCACGGGACACTACCAAACAATTGATCTGTAAACATAAAACATTAGATTTATAAGTATATCCAATTTTGCACCATGTAGTGACACGTGTAAAGAACAATCTACATAATCGAGGGAAATAAGAAAATACAAAAATTCTAGAACATTTTAAACTCACAAGCATGCCACAAATTCAGAGCTATTTCATGAAAAAGGATGTAGAAACAAGATTTTAAGACAAAAAGGAAAATTTAACTAGGTGGCTCAAAACTTATTCATAACATGTACCACAGATCAACAACATAATAATATGTTAATATGCTTTAAAGCCACAACCTTGCGCCAAGCCTGGAAGGAGCCATCTTTGCTAAAGCACGCTCCACTTCTTCACTAACCTATATAAAACAAAATACCACAATCAATAATGGATTTTCAACATAAATAAATAAATAAATAAATATATATATATATATAATGGATTTTCAACATCAATTAAAAATCACAAAAGAAAAATAAGCATCTCTGTTTATGAATATGCATTCTTGAAATCGTAACTAAATTTAAACCTAAGAAATCATCAAAATTATAACACTTGAAAGAAAAGAAAAAAAAATAGGCCAAGAACAGTATTAATTAAAATATTAAATGCTTAAGTGCCTAACAGCCCAGACTAATTCCTCCTGGCTTGGGAAATGGGAATACATGAGAATGTTTTCTATGACCGTGACAAGGTAGTTATTTTGCTGCATCTTTCATAGTTCATAAAACTGAATATGCTAATGTTATGGTTTACCATTCCATTCATATTCATCTAATTACATACATTATGTCATAGTTGATTTAAGCATCATAAAGCAAGACTTGAGAAAGTAGAGCAATGAAAGGCATATACAATACAGTTTAATGCACACATGATACCATCCATGGCATATCAAAAGCACTTTAAAACTTTCTATCTTTCAGGAACTTGCTGTAAAGAAGCATGACATATATTTCACATTTACTTCTTAAATACTTTGCTCTAAGTAGATCACCATTAATGATGCATATTTTATCTGATAAATGAAAACTCAATCTGCATGATGGATGGGCAATAAATAAGAACGACAGTAGTTATTGGACTTGCAACAAAGAGTTTAGGTTATATTAATTAAATACGACTAGTGAAAGAAAATTTATATATATCATGTGCAAAAGAATCAAAATATGACATATAAATTGCAAAGAAAACAGAGGCAGAGATTTTGCAGATAAATTAAATAGCTTCATCTCAAATGCAATGTCAATTCGCAGGATGTGATCACATATTCAATTCCATTTATTGTGACCAGTAATTTGATAATCTAAAGAAACATGATAAGAGTAAGTGCTCCTCTTACAATTCGGCGGAGTACGGGCTCTAAAGATGAACAAAGCTTCTGCAAGCTATCCAGCTTGAGAGCTTCCACAATCACACTGCAGGGGATTTACAGTTTTGTCAATCAAATAGATATGAATTTATAACCATCGCAATCATACCAAATGTGAGGAAAAAAAAGGAAACAATGCATGTATAGAATAAATAAAAGAAAATAAAAAAGGGGGAATATGTGAGAAAAGTTTACAAGTGATAAAAAGAAGACTTCAATCCTATGCACTATCAAGCATTTATACCAACAATGAGTTTTACTCTATCATAATTATCATCAATATTTTTCTTCTTTTGATGTGTTTTTAAAGTGGGTTATAAAGGTAGAGAGGAAGTAATAAAACATCATAATTTTGTAGCTTAAGAATAAATGTCTCACAAGTTTGAAACAAGGAATTATTTTTTTGCCAAAATGCTAAATTTAGAACCTCCATGATTATGCCTGTTATTGCATCCTTGTTCTATTGCATTGAAGTCCTCTCGACAACCTTCAAGCTGCCAAGAGTTTGGTATGATTAAGAAAGGGTTGGTTGGCCTTAGGATCCTTCAAAAAACTATGAGTTTCTTGCAATCGGACACACACACACACAAGGAACCTAAATATACTGTCCAAAGATAAAGATCTGCTTCGCTCCTCTTCAAGGGGAAGTTGCCTTTCCACAATACTCAAACAATAACTTGCCAGGTTTTAAGCTTGAACCATAATATCATGTCATGATATCCACTCCACATGAACGCTTAACAAATCTCCTCACCGCTTCGATGCTCTAAATAACCCATGTTCCACCAGATTACAAAAATAACATCAGACTAAGGAAATAACAAAAATTCCAAAAGAAAGAAAGAAAGAACCAAAAAAGTCAACTCCAAGCCTGAGCAAGACAGACCCTACACCATCCCTACCAAAATGCCCAAATCTATAAAAAGATGAACAATCAACATAACCAAACTTCAATTTGCATCTCATCACTCGCACTTCTCCTGCTGCAGATTCTCCATCTAATAGACCGACGTCTATGCTCAGCTAATTACCTGTTCCTTCGCGTCTAAATCAGCAAGCATAACACCACAATATCAAATAAAGCAACTGCAAATGCAACGCCTCCAGAGTGGCAGACGCAAAGCACTAAACACTCCACCTCTACTGTACCTTGCAAGAGCTGGGACCTTCTGGAGCTTGGCATCGGGGCCGCCATGGTCTTCTACATCGCTCAGATCCAAAGCCCGCTTCTCTCGAGCCATCGTCGACTATTCCTCGATGTGCCTACCGGGCCTCTGCATTTACAACGACACTGCAGCCATTCTCCGACCCAAATATCAATCCGGAAGAAGACCCAGCTTTGCCGCCGCCGCCGCAGCCGCTACTTCGACCAATAAATCCACAGAGTCGATCGACCGATCTAATAGATGACTGCTGCGCGTTTTGTTCTGCTCCAGGGCTGTGGACAGAGTTAGCGACCGTACGGAGGCCAAAAGCTATATATATTTTTTAATGAAATTTAGGCTAATTGACCACCGAGTGCGGCAGGGAACCTATCAAGTCCTAATCCGTGTTTGAATCCCCTCGGGCAGCAGCGTCTCTTAAGTGGTGCCCAATCAAGTGCGGGCCAGGAGATTTTTGGGGTGAGTGCCTCTTTTAGTTCAGCCGAGGACCTTCTCGGAGGTGACAGTAGGTGGATATCCCGTTCAAAAAAAAATTAGGCTAATTAGGACAAATTTGCACACACATAATATAAGCAAAATTTTTAAGTCTAAGGCCTCTCAATTCATAACCAAAGCTCCCAATAACAGATCAAGATAAGCTACGTTAAAACTAGATTCTACCAATCCAATTTTAAAAGAAAATTTTGACTTTTAAGTGCCTCATAATAGGATAATTTATAAAAAAATGAACTTTACTTTTTTTTTAACAAATATATTCAAGAATTCATTTCCTATTAAAATAGCTCCATTTTATTTTATAGAAATAAAATTGATATTTTTGAAAAAAAATCCTGGCTTTTGATCATTTAATCAATTTATCATTTTCATGTGTGTTGATTATTTAATCAATTTATCATTTTCATGTGTGTCCATATATGCATATAACCCCCTTACCTTTTTTTAAAATTTTTAAAAGAAGAGATGGATTATTAAATAGACAAGTAAATAATATAAGTGCAAGTTGCCTAAGGGCCTTTTCATTCCATATTATTTAATCGGGTAGATAATATTATCAAGGACATTTTATTTTTAAGCTAGCAAAACTGTCTATCAATTTGTTTTGCGTTACATAAAAAATTTAGTTATAATAATAATACTTAATAAATTATAATTTTATTAAATATGTATATGTCAACAGATTCTATTAATATTAAATATTTAAAATTAAGTTAAGTATTACAGAGATGAGGACGCTCAAGTGGATGAGCGGCTTTACATTTAGAGAGAGAATGCAAAACGAAAATATATATGAAGATGTTCAAGTAGCTCAACTAACAGTAAGATCAAAAAGAGTTATCTTAAATGGTTTGATTATATTAAACATCAACCTTTGGATGACTCAATTAGGACTTTATGAGAGTAAATGTATTAAATTTAGCCTATATTAAAAAAAATAGACGTAAGCTTAAAAAAGATTTGGTTAGAAAATATTATAAATAACTTTTTTTATTAGATTAGGCTTCGTTTGATGTCTTTTTTACTGCTTCTTGAAGCGGCTTTTTAATATAAAATTTTATATTAAAAAGCTGCTTTAAAAAGCAGAAAAAAAGCTGTCCCAAACGAAGCCTTAGTCTTCGTTTGAGACAGTTTTTTTTTCTACTTTCTAAAGAAGTTTTTTTAGTATAAAAATTTTCACTTCAAAAAATTTTTATACTTAAAAGTCGTTTTAGAAAGCAGTAAGAAAATTATCCTAAATAAAATCTTAAATGAGAATTTAACTCTTAATAGAACACAAGAGAAAAAAAAAATATTCATATAATCAATCCCACGTAGTGAAATAAAAATTTGATGTTGTTATTGCTGTTAGGATTCCTTTATTTTTCTGTTTTTTTTTTTTTTTTGAATTTTCTATATAAAAATTTTACCGTGCACTTTCATTTAACTATTTTTATAGTAAATTTTCATATAAAAATATTCATTAGTGATAACTTTTTTTTTTTTATGGAGAAAAGTAAGACTTTGGCTTTAGATAATGAGATGTTATATTTTATTAGCAGTCTTTTTTTTTTTAAATTGTTTTTATTATTGTAGAAAATGTACTTTTTTAAAAAATATGGCCATATGACAGTCTAGAAAATGTATTTAAATTTGAACATATTTTTCAAATTTTAACTATTTTATTTAATATTTAAGGATGTTTATTTACATTTAATATGCAACAAATCCTAATCTTTTTTTTTTGTTGGATTTTTGTTCTTTTGAATCAAAGTCTTGAATTTTTTTAATCTGTAGTCGTTTCTGAAGTAGAGGCCCCTCAAATTTCAGAGAAAATTCTATAAGATGATGGTTAGACTTGCAATCCTTTTGGTGCAGAATGTTGTCTATTAAAAGAGAAGTATAATACCATTATATTAAGTTAAGTGTTGGGGATGCTCGAATGGATGAAAGGCTTTACTTTTAGAGACCGAATACAAAATAAACATATACGTGAAAAGGTTGAAATAGCTCCAGTGGAAGATAAGATCAGAGAGAGTTGTCTGAGATGGTTTGGTTACATAAAACGATGGCCTTTTGATAACCCGGTTGGAAAAATAGATGTATTAGATATGATTTATATTAAGAAAGGTAGAGGTAGACCTAAAAAAATCTAATTAAAAAAAATTAGAGATGACCCTTCTTTATTAAATTTAAATGAAATTTTGATTCTTAGCAGAACACAATTGAAAAAAAAAAATTATATAGTCAACCCCACATAGTGATATGAAGAGTTGATGTTATTATTATTGTCTTAATCATGAATGTTATATCAAATTTGGATTGCATTATGTAAAGAACTAAGGAAATAGCAAAGTTGGTTTATATTTTCCACAATCTAGCTACAGAACATTCAGCCAATACTGCTATTCGTGGTTGTCTACTTGGGTAGACAGTGAAAAATCTTAGGTGTGAGATGATGATATGCATTAGTAGCTAGGTCATATTGACTATCTCTCTCCCTCTTTTGATGTCCAGAACAACATATTCTCTGCATCTCTTCTTGATGGTTCAATATACCGCAAGAAGTTAATCTAGATGTCTTATCCAATTCATCCGTTTACTTACACGTTATAGTTCTACAAGTTTATCCACAATGAAAGCAACAACAACAGGTGCAAAGCTTGGCATAAGCTCTCATATCTGATTTGGAAGGATAGCCATACTTTCCTTCAACTGTAAACAAGTTATAGTTCTACAAGTTTATCCACAATGAAAGCAACAAACAACAGGTGCAAAGCTTGGCATAAGCTCTCATATCTGATTTGAAAGGATAGCCAACATTATGAAAAGGTAACCTTGTTCACAAATAAAGTGAGGAGGATAATACTACGAGAATCATTTGGTGTAGGGTTAAGATGGGCTTTTTAGTAAGAAACCATAAACCAAGATTTTTCCTTCTTGTATAATGAATTGGTCAAAATTAAGAAAGGATAAGTAAATGAAAGTAGGATTAGAGAGAGACACTTGGAGGAGAGATGATTGAGAATTGAACAAGCAGAACTACAGGATAGCTTTATCTAGATTGAGATGACCTCTCTTGAGCAATTTGTTCCTCATTTTTTCTTGCTTGGATCTTCTTCTTCTGTTCCTTGCTTCACTTGCTTTCTTACTCTTGATTTGTCCGTCATATTGCTCTCTTGAATGCTACAACCTTCTTCTTGATTACACCCAAACCCCTTTCTCCTTCCTCTTGGCATGCGTAGAGTGAGGTCAGAGAGAAGCTCTCTTTACAAAGCAAGGTGGTGGTACTATTTCATGGAGAGAGGAGCATAGTCGGCATAACTTTGCAAGTAGGGGACTCCTTGGCCAATTAAAGGTAGACAGGGAGAGACTCAACTTGTCACAATTCATTGAATAAATTCATGAATAAATTAATTCTTGAATGATTGAAACCATAGATACAATCTACTATTTGGAGAAAAATAAAAGTTGGGATAACATGATAAATTATATTCTCTCTCAGGCATGAGAAATAAGTTATCAGATAGGCTAACATCCTTGTTTAGAGTACCTCTTCCTCTTATTTGAATAAAACCTATCTATCTTTGGGAAAATACCATTTTAATCACTCTCTGTTCTCCTTTTTAAGGTTGAACCCTTCATCTTATGTTATGATTTTAAATGTTGCCCATCTTATAGCCTCTATGTAGCCTTGTATGATCCATATATCCAATTGAACAAGGGAGCTTGACCATGAATCAGATTTTGACATAATTTTGGATCCAAGTTAAGTCTTGACTTTGTGTGGTTAAGCCTAATGTTATCCTAATGTTGGTGAACCTTTTTGATTCACCCATATAGCTTGGTTAGCTATTTAATCAAAGCTTAAATTGCATGAAAGAGCCTTCAAAATCACAATGTCTCCCTTTGGCTTCATTTGTTCATGCAAATCAGTAATAATTATTAAGAAATTATATTTTGTAGTTAGCCCAAGTCATATAATCAGCCCAAATAAAGTTGCAGCAAGCCATGTTGGTGGTGTGGTCAACCCAAGCAATCTAATTGGTCAGTATGTCTAGCCCAAGTAACAGTCACCCAACTATTAGAGTTGGCCCAATAAAGATCATGGGTACTCTTCCTCTTGGAGTAAGCTAGTAACCAATCCCTATTATTGGAATTGATCTGATTTTTGAAGTAGCCACACCCATGCGATTGAACTAAAGTACCTAAATAATGAGGCTTGATCAACCATCTAAATGGTATGATTAGCCCAATATGGCAAGTTGTCATCCTTTTGTAGTAGTAACCATAGACATGCCTCCTAATGTCTCACAAGCATTTATGGATAAATCCTCTTGAACCTTAGCACATTTGAAGGAAGATTGCACTAGTGAAATTGTATTAGTAACAATAATACCTTCCTGCTCCTTGATGGCAGTTGAATGTCTACTTTTCATGCTCCTCAATTACAACTATTAAAATTTCTAGCTACCTCATTTCACCTTCATCTTATTATGTTCAACAATATCCTTTGCATCAATTCCTCTTACATCATATATGTCCTAAATAGTAGCATGGTCCTCTTAGATACACATTGGGTCCTATGTCGGCCATTGGCAACCATCATGGGTACTCTTAAAGTCCAGTTGAGTTCTTGTAGTATTGAATACTTCAATACTAGAGAGATTTGCCTTCTTTAAGAATTTTTAAAGGCTATTTGGCTAGCTAATCCAATGACAAGCAACACTAATCAATTCATTTTTTTTTTCTTCCAAAACACTCTTCAAGTTGAAGGGGTTCTCTTTAACACAATTTTCAGGAAGCATGCCATAGTAGATTTAGGGTTTCCTGATTGACCTAGTTTCCACTCTCAAAATCCCTTAAAAGGATTTACACTCTGATTTCAAAAATGATATATGATGCAAATAAGAGTTGTTTGTTAATCCTCTTCTCAACCCTGGATGTTGGATTTGTGTATGCTCCAAAGGATAAAAACTATGGGTGGTCATGGCTCTTGGAACAACTTTAGATATTAGTTAATTGAGGTTATGAAAGGATAACCTTGATTGCAAATGAAGTGCAAAAGGATAGTAATATGAGACTGCTTTGGCTAGGGGTTAAGATGTGCCTTGAAGATAAGAAACCCTAACTCAAGTTTTCCTTCTTGTATAATGAATAGACCGAAAGAACAGACTAAATAAATGAAAATTGTAGAATTAGAGAAGTACACTTTGAAGAAATATAGCTAAGAATTTACTAAACATAACCAAAGATAGCTTTATTCATATGAAGAGGAGCCCTCTTAAGTGTCTTGCTCCTCTTTTTTTCTTACTTTGATCTTTTCTATTGTGTCCCTTCCTTCGCTTTCTTTCTTCATCTTGTTTTTGCCTTGGTATTGATTCATTGAGTTTTCCTCCCTTCAATATTGTACCAAAATCCCTTCCTTCTTCATCTTAGCTCCGCTAAAGGGAGTTTCGACATATAGGTTAGCTATGCTGAAAGAGGTGGTGGCTTGATTTTCTTGGAATGGTTGGCCAAAAATTGTAAGTGCCACCTAAACAAATTAGAGAGAGAGAACTCAACTTGCCAATCCATTAAGGCTTCGTTTGGTTCTTCCTCTCCTTTTGTAAAAGATAGTTTTAGAAACAATGGTTAAGGGAATGGAGTTTTCTAACGGAGAAGCAAATATCAAAAAGCTTCTCAAAACAGTAGAAAAATGAAGTTCCCTAAAAAGCATTTCTATAGAAACATCCCATCCAAACAGCGACCAAAAAATAATTTCGTCGTTTCTACACAGAAAAGGAAAAAAAATGCCGAAACAAACGAGGCCTAAATAGATTGTAGTGAATGAATTTCTGAATCATTGAAACCCTACATACAAGCCATTATATAAAAAAAAATGTAAAATCTATGTTAAGCGTGATAATTAATAAGAATTAATCCTTAAATAAAAATGTGCAGTGCAATCCCAAAATTTTGATAATTTTTTCACTTTTTGGGGTAAAACCTATATATACTCAAATAAAATTCCTCATTCGAATGCATTTCTCTCTCCTTGTTCTTTTGATGGTTAGTCCATTTATCATAGGAGCGGGGGAGTTAGGATTTAAATTCAAGACCTCTTGATTTGAATTGAAACCCATCTTGTAGTCCCCATATAGATTTGTATGCTTCGTGCACTCAAATAAACATTTGACAATGGGGCAGACATTCTAATTAGATTTCAAGTCAAACTTTCGACTTGAGTTTGAGCCTAAGGTAGCCAAACCTAGCATTAGTGCAATATTGTGCACCATTTTGATCCACCAATATAGCTTGGCCAGCTAGTTAAGCAAACCCACATTGCATTGAAAAGCCTTGTTGATTATGAATGTAATGTATTCAACCTTTGTACGAAAGAAATTTGGAGAAGCTAAACTCTTAAGATGAAATAAATTGGCTAGATATTTGAATTGCTAGATCAAAAAGAGTTCAGCTTTAGGTTTCCTTTGTTATCCAAGAACTAAGATTTCAGCCAAGAGGCTTAAAGGAGAAAATGAAATGAAGAATATAATAATCTCATAACCACAAAAGGAGATATTAAGAAGGGGCAGGCAAACCCAATGATGAATGACCCTTTAATGGTTCCTGTGGTGGGTTAATGTGGAAATTCCTTAGTTTTGTGGCGCTCCATATAAACATGACACTCATTAGAGATGTAGCATCCTTCAAGCTTGAATTGAAATGCTCATGTTGTAGCCTTTGAACGAGGGTCCATTTAGGTCAATCAAATTTGAAGCAACTTAACTCATGCCTCATTGGTTGGATTAACCAAGAAGGGTCAACTTTGATGGAATTTAGCAAAAGTGCCCAGTCGAGGTTGATTGAACCATATAGGTAGAGAGCCTCAAGATCACAAGTGAACCATACAAAAAACCTCAAACACAAATTCAACCTAAACATTTATTCTTAATCATAGGTTTAACCTGTCAGTATTGCTTCTATACAACAACAACAACAATAACAAGCCTTTGTCCCACTACGTGGGGTCGGCAACATGAATCCTTTTTCTCCATTGTGTCCGGTTCAAAGTCAAATTCTCGTTTAAATCTAATAGAGAAAGATCATTTCTAATATTTTCTAACCAAGTCTTTTTAGGTCTACCTCTACCTTTCTTAACATAAGTCAAATCTAATACCTCTACTTTCCTAACTGGGTCATCGGAAGGCCGCCGTTTTATGTGACCAAACCATCTAAGGCGACTCTCTCTAATCTTATCCTCCACTGGAGCTACTCCAACCTTTTCACGTATATGCTCATTTCGTATCCTGTCTCTAAGAGTAAATCCACTCATCCACCTAAGCATCCTCATCTCCGCAACACATAACTTAGTATTATGCTTCTCTTTTAATGGCCAACATTCTGCACCATAAAGCATTGCAGGTCTCACCACCATCTTATAGAATTTTCCCTTAAGTTTAAGGGGGACTTTTCTATCACACAACAAGCCCGATGCATTCCTCCACTTCAACCATCCAACTTGAATTCTACTGATAACTGGGTCAGTATTGCTTCTATATTGGAGATAAAATCCCCAGCTTGTCAATCATCCTATGCTTCAAAGCATATGTCTACAAACAAGTTTGCCTTCGCAAAGTTTATCGCTAAAGCTTAAGAAGGATTTCATTCATAAACTTTGTTAATGTATAACACCGACATTTCTTAAACATGGCCTATATAATTCTCATGTCAATGGATGCTAGTTGTTGAGAAAAGTGATACTTAAGTGCAATAAAATCCAATCACAATAAACCCACTTAAGCAACAAAACTTTAAACAAGCACATCATGAATTAAACAAACTTTGCAGCAGAGTTACACAAAAAAGATGAAAAAAAAAAACAGCAAAAGCGCAAAATCCTAATGAATTTTGATGGATTGGATAGCATGGAAAGGACGGGACATAATATTAATGTAACACACACAGAGAAGATCTCAACATCAAAACAGGTGAGCAATTTATTACTTAAATCATATAGAAATTGTTGACAAAATTCTATCATTTGTGTAGCACAGTCAAAGTCTCTAAGATGGCATTTCGAGTGAAAATGTCAACAAATCAACTTAACCACAACACATGCTCAACTGAAGTCCAAAGTGCACAAGTCCTCAAAAATGTACTTGAAATTACGTAATCTAAAAAAAGATAAGCACACCGATATAAACAATTCCATCCATGAATTTAGCTGATTGCACGAAGCATTTGAACTATAATTTCTTTCCTTAAAACAGATAAAAGTGCCAGTCAAAGAAGATTTATTGATCATATTTATTTCCAGATAAGTAATTGACGCAACACTGTACTCAGGATTCTACTGATGAAACTTCATCATCCTTATGCTTCACCATGCCAGAATCAACCAGAATAGGCACCTCCGCTGCCAACCATGGTGCAAGGCCTAAGCACAAAGCGTGAGCAATTCCAAATCGTGGACTGTTTCCAAGAAAATCCTCAATTAGGAGCAAGCAAAACAATAAAGGGACACAATTATCTCTATAAATCAAAGCTCATAATGCAAAGGCGAGTCAGTTACCAGTTCTTGGCCCAGAGAGGCTTGAAATGTACTGTCAGGCAGATCTTCCCTCCCCTATACATCTGATCAAACATAAACCCAAAAATAAGCACTGGCATGCACAGGAATCGAAGAAAGAATCAAGCATTCAAAAAATAAAAAAGAAATCAAAGAGAAAGGAAAGCAAACAACCTTGTGGGTCTTTCCATCGAGTTCGGGGAGCTCGATCTCAGGGGCTGTGGTGGGATAGGTGACGGGGATGTCGAATTGGAGACGGAACTCGTAGCGTCGGAGATTGTGGACGTACCAGCAGGATCCCGTCCATCGAGTGCCCTCGGGGTTATCGGCGGAGATACGGAACCAGTCATTGTCATTGGATTTGTTCATCGAAGTATACGCAATTAGGGCTCGGTACTCCTCCTTCAAGCGCTGCGTCCATGCCGCGCCATCGCGGGGTCCGGCACGGGTCGAGAGCAGGGGGATTTTCGTAAGGGCTGACTTCGTGGTCGGATCCCATTCCTCCATGGCCGAATCTGCAGATTTTCTGGTAGGGCTAGAGGCTACTCCGCCTGCGCGGCGATGATATCAGAAGGCAAATTGAGATGCGCGCAAGCGAAAAAATAACGGAGTTCTTTTATGCGATGTTTGATAATTACCGAGAAATATCACTACGGTAAGGTTCGAATAATAAGATTCATAAAAAGCTCAATCTTTTAATATGATATATGAATCTTATTTAAATCATGTTCTAATTTTTTTAAAGTATTATTTGAGTCTTGTTTGGACTAAGTATACATTTACTTACGAGCAAAACCTTGAGCAAACTTTGAACCTTATTCAAATCTTATTCAAAATCTATTTGAACTTGTTTGATCTTATTCAAATTATGTTCAAATATTGCTCGAACTAAATTAAAACTAATGTTGGACATTTGTTTTATAAAGAAAGTTTGAATATAATTCAAACATTATTCAAACTTTAATTTTTCTCATTATATTATGTGGAAATATTTATTTCAATTATTTTGCTATAGGGGTGCAAACGAGTCGAGTTGAGCTCGAGTCAGGCCCAAATCGAGCTTGAATCGCGAGTCAAATCCCGAACTCGAGCTTGAGCTCAAAAGGCAAACTTGAGGTTAACTCGTGTCACTGAAAACGAGCTCGTGAGCCTTCCACGGTTCGCTTCCACAGCTTGTAGGTCCACTATCGCCTTCTGTTGTTCGCACGGGCTGGAGCTTCGCTCGCAAGCCTTCCGCGGTTCGCTGTTTGCACGAGCGGCACAGCTAGTTTCCGTGTTTCGCACTTTGCATGCACAGCCAATTCGCTCTTCCGCATTTGAGCTCGCGAGTCACGATCCTTCCACCTCCCACATATAATCGAGCGGCTTGATAATTGTATTAGGCTTTGATGATTTTTCAAATGAGGAGAAGTTTTAAGAGATGACCATAAGCATAAGATGAATTGATAACTACCTCGATTGCAACAATAACTTCAAGAATAGATATCTGAATCCTTCATAATTGGAGTGTAATGTGAGGTAAGATACATAGAAATTATGTCTATATTTTGATATTTATGGCATTCTACTTAATCATGTGAAACAATAATATTATTTTCACTAATAGCATGAAGATGAAAAAGCATTTTTTGGACAACCATAAGGAAGGTCAAACGCTATCACGAGAGAAGGCCATAAACACTCAGCCTTACAAATGACTCAATTATGAACTTTTACTCCATATCGACTACATCTATGTTAGACCGCATCTTTCTCCCTCTTTCAAGGCTTTATATTTTCCCCTTTATGATTATTATTAGGCTTCACCAATGACGGTAACATAATAAATCTCTTTATTTCATCCAAAATCTCCCAAATATCTTCTTTTTTGACTAGATATATTTTTTCATTGCATGTGGTTAACTATGCTTCATGTATATGAAACTTTGAACATGAGTTATAATAACTGACACATCAATCTTGAGTTGCAGCAGTGCGTGTTCGTATGGGAAGCCCATAATATTAAACTTTTTTACATGTGCATATCTTCTCCTGTAAATTACTAATACTAGTAAGGTCATCGTCAAGTACATGCCAATTAAATTAACAAATGGGATAGATAATCAAACTTTGAACCATATTTAGGAGTTTCTGTAATGCTTATTTGATTTTCTTTACTAAAAATTAATTTTATGTTTGTTATAATATCATGTCTATCAAAGAACCATTTTGTATTATTGTGTGCTTCAAACACTCTATTAATAAAGTCATTGGAGATGAGCATGAACTCTTATTATTGAAGCTCTCTGAAATATTGGTTCTCATCACATTGTATCAATTTTTATGAAAGAAAATGCAAACCCATTGCTCAAATCCAATTTCTTTTTCAACATACAATGCTATGTCCAAGTTTTTTTACATATTTTATTAAAGTTCCTAAATAACTCAACTCTTTTATAAGCCATTGAAGTCAAGTGATATTCCTCGTGATAACTTTCAATTTTGAATTTCACCATGATATTTGTTGTCACATGATAAGGGTAAATTCCATGGTATGCCTCTAAAAAATATTTAATAAAGCATTGGCGATACTATTATGTCTATCGAAGATGAAAACTAAATTTTTCACTATGATTGTCATGCCCCAAGACCTAAATTAGAAGAATTGCATCTTTTTATCCTCTAATAATCTACTAGAGTGAGATTCGGATTACTTACAATGAATAAAAGAAATATTTGAACATAATCGAGAGACTAAAATTCTCCAAACCCCTTTCTCCCTCTTCTCTCTCTCCTCCTCCTCCTCCCCTTTTCCTTTTCTTTCCTAGCAAGCCTAATGGTTGGATGGTAGGGCGGCAGAGTGGAGAAGAAAATATATGTCAAAAACATTTTTTTCGTGTTTAGCATCACAGTACTATAATTCGATGTCGCAATGCTGCAAGCTCATTCTATAGTTACTATAGAATAGAGAGCATAGCTGCCACCACAGCGAATATTAGTTCCTCGGTGTTGCACCTCTAGAGTCATGGTGCTCAAAACATAGCACCGCAGCACCATATTTCTGAATTTCAAACTTTTCAAATAAATTTATTTAAGTACTCTGGGTTGTTACACTTATTGGCTCATTTTGCCTGGTTATTAAATATAGCCATGACTTATTATTTTCTTTGTCCACAATTGTAAATGCCTTTATATAAATATAAGTATTGGAATCTTGCAACACTACTCTGACAAAGTGCCTCTATAGTATGCATTCAAAATTACTCTATACTCACTTAATATTGAGAGTCATGCACTTTTGAATCCTTAAGCATGAACACCAACAACAACAACAAACCTTTATCCCACTATGTGGGGTCAACTAAATGAATCATTTTTTCTCCATTGTGTCATGTTAAGAGTAAGTTCTCATCTAAATCTAATAAAGAAAGGACATTTTTAATATTTACTAACCAAGTTTTTTAAGCATGAACACCTAAAGAGAAATATATATACTTGTTGCGGACTCAAATATACGCGGCGATAGAGTTTAAATTTCCGTCTCAGCGTTGTACGTATATCCAGCACACAAACAGAAGAATGAAAGAACACCAGGATTTTTACGTGGAAAGCCCTGGAAAAGGGAAAAACTACGGGGCCACGCCCAATTGTAAAAGTTCCACTAGTGTTGTATGAAATACAAGAGGCTGACTCGTCCTTTAAATTCAGGGCGATCAGATTACAATGAGTATCAGTTACAAGGCCAAGCAGAGATCCGACATTACTCGGGTGTCCGGGAGAATTCCGGCGTCACTTGGAAAGAATTCTGGCGTCACTCAGGCGCCAGGTAGAATTCCGGCGTCGGGTAGAATTTCGGTGTTGCTCGGGCGTCAGGCAAAGCTCCGGCGTCCCTCGGGCGCCCAGTGATGCTCCGGCGGTGTTCCGGCGGTGGTCGAGGACGAGATATTTCCTCCTAGGCTTTTCTTCTCTTCTTCTTCTCTTCTTCTCTTCTTGGCTTCTTGGCTTAGGTCCTTTCTTAAGAGAAATGAGGAGCTATTTATAATTTTTCTGGAGTGGCATAGCCCGTAAATAGATGAGGGATCAGGGGAAAATAAGGAGTGATCCGGATGAACGGTTGATATTGAATCCCTTGATCATGAACCATTTATTGAGCTTCTTAAGGTCTTAATGGTATCAGAATTCTACGATTTTGGGCTCGTTGGATTCGTCTCGTCGAGCCCCTCGATTCGACTATAAGCTCGTCAAAATCAGAGACCGATTGGTAACTCAAATTGCTGTTCGATGCTTCCAACAGTGCTTCGGGTACTTGATTTGGACTCGTTTGGGCTCGGATTGAGTCGAATTTGGTGTCATTGGATTCGTATTTCTGAGACGCTCAGTTCGACTATAAGCTTGCTGAAATCGGAGTTTAAATGGTCTCCGAATTAATTTTTAAAGTTTCCAACTTGAGTTTTTCCTCGAGATTCGTGCCTGATCAAGATAATTTTTTGGCGATATATAAGTTGCCCCCCTATTTTTGGACTTTGAAGCTTGCCGAGTCCAAAAATATGTGTCGTATTTTCATAAATTCTTTCATTTCAAAATTCGTTGTTAAAATTGTAGATAATAGTGATGCGATGAAGTATACATGATGTAAATCCCCCAGTAATGTAATGACCTTTTGGCTTGATTATCTTCTCAAAATAGTCAATAGTTAAACAAATGCTTGGATATCTTCTCAAAATAGTCCTCATACCTTGATGAATTAGTGGACTTCTTCATAACTTTCATACGCATCTCAATTTGCATGGCCTCAAGCCATCTTCTGCAATGGGAAACAGTGCTCCCAATCACTCAGTTATGATGGATTGTGTCACGCTATATGCTCAAAAATAGAATGAATTTTATCCCCAATACATATTCTTCTATCATTATTTGCATGTTGTCAATAAGAAAAAGTCAATAGGGAATTATCCTCATCTCGGCAGAGGGGCTCATGCGACGGCGGGCTGAAGAGGCACCTCTTGGCGTGCCATTATGAGAGCAGCCAGTTAAAAAAATTTTAAAGTGTTGAGAGAGTTAGAGTTTTTTTTTTGCCGGGCCCACACATATATTTTTTTTTTTATAATTCCGAAATTTTCATTAGTGGGTCCCAAGTTTTTGAAAAAGCTTCTAGAAGAATTTTCAAATAATTATGGAGGCAAAATTCCCCCCAATTTTTGAATTTTTCTCCTCTATAAAAACCCCCCTTGGGGTAGGAGGAAAATTGCACATTCTCTACTATTCTCCCTCTCCTTCTAGCTTTTGGCATTTTGAGGCCTTCCGTCATTTTTAAGTAGATGATTTCCCTACTTGACTCGGCGCCCCTCCCTTTGCGCAGAAGTTAGAGGCTTCTTCTCTTTTTTCTCTCATTCTGGCTTTCTGACAGTTGAGGTATTCCGTTGTTATTCAGTAGGTGACTTTCCCTACTTGAGACAACGCCCCTCCTCTTGTACAGAAGTTACAAATTTCACTCTTCTCCCCTCTAGCTTCTGGCATTTTGAGGCCTTCCGCCGTTTTTGAGTAGGTGACTTTCCCCACTCGACTCGACGCCCCTCTCTTTGCGCAGAAGTTAGCCGCTTCCCCTTTTTAGGAAGGGAAGCGAAATGAGAGTTAGAATTTCTCTCCTTTAAGAGATCATGTGGAGATGAGATGTTAGTCGGAGGGAGTCTGACGGCGGTCAGCGGCCGGGCAGTGGTCCGACGAAGGTCGGGCTGAAGTTCGATGGCGGTCCGCGACCGAGCGGTGGTCCGACGAAGGTCGGGATGAAGTCCGGCGGCAATCAGCGGTCGGGTGGTAGTCCGAAGAAAGTCAACGGGGGTTCGCCGGCGGTGGCGCTGGTTGGAAGTTCGGTGGCAGTCGGCGGCCGGGTGGAAGTTCGGCAGCGGGAAGAAGTACGGCGTCGGGTAGAACTCCGACGAAAATCTGTCGGCCAGAAGAAGTCCCCACGTTGGGTAGAAATTCGGTGTCGGGTAGAAGCCCGACAAACATCCGACAACGGGAAGAAGTCCGACGTCGGGAAGAAGTACGACGTCGAGTAGAAATCCTGCGACGGGAGAAAGCTCAACATCTGTTAGAATTCTGACGAAAGTCCCGCGATGTGCAGAAGTCCTTCAACGGGAGGAAGCTTAGCATCGAATAGAATTTTGATGCTATTTTAACGGAAGTTCGTCGATGATGGACGATCAGGTGGAAGTCTATTGGCAGTCAACGACCAAGTGAGGAGTAGAAGGAGAGAGTTCAGGGGTGCTGCTATCAGCAATTGAACGAGAAGTCGATGATGACTGATATGAAGTAAAGAACCGCTGATAAACATCAGGCGAAGGGCTGATGATGACAAGTGCCATTTTGCTAAGGCACTATATATCCAAACTGAAGTATGTCGACATCAGATATTCCTGAGTCAAGGGGCCAAAGTAGTGTGATATGCCAACATTATGGTAATACACTAATACTGTCAACTGAGTTGAGGCCTGATGATGATCCAGTTATGTCCTTTCTTTGAAGGAACAGTTATAGAAGATGCTTGCGTGCAGTAAGGGAGAAGTCACTTAAATCCACCAAGGATATTTGACTGTGTTAAAGTTGCTTGTTGCTTGATGATACTAGCTTGTATGAATGTCACCAGTGTATCTTTTGCTTTTAAATTCTTGCAAAGGTGAACTAGATGTACAATCTTTCGTAATATAACTTCAATAATATTTATATGAAGTTGAAAACTTGCTTTTGCATCTTTGAAACATGAGTTGATATATTACGTAACATGCTTATTCGAAGATTTTTTGCCCGCCAAGAATCTCTGTGGGAGATGTCCAGAGAATCCATCAATAATATATGACCTATCCGAGGTTGTATGTCGAAGCCTTTGCTCGACGACGTTAGCCTGTATGGAAGAGGTCAAGAGAATCCACCAAGGATGTGAGACCTTTCCGAGGTTGTATGTCGGAGCCTTTGCTCGATGACGTTAACCTGTATGGAGGAGGTCGAGAGAATCCACCAAGGATGTGAGACCTTTCTGAGGTTGTATGTCGGAGCCTTTGCTCGACGACGTTAACCTGTATGGAGGAGGTCGAGAGAATCCACCAAAGATGTGAGACCTATCCGAGGTTGTATGTCGGAGCCTTTGCTCGACGACGTTAACCTGTATGGAAGAGGTCGAGAAAATCCACCAAGGATGTGAGACCTATCCGAGGTTGTATGTCGGAGCCTTTGCTCGAAGACGTTAACCTGTATGGAGGAGGTCGAGAGAATCCACCAAGGATGTGAGACCTATCCGAGGTTGTATGTCGGAGCCTTTGCTCGATGACATTAACCTGTATGGAAGAGGTCGAGAGAATCCACCAAGGATGTGAGACCTATCCGAGGTTGTATGTCGGAGCCTTTGCTCGACGACGTTAACCTGTATGAAAGAGGTCGAGAGAATCCACCAAGGATGTGAGACCTATCCGAGGTTGTATGTCGGAGCCTTTACTCGACGACGTTAACCTGTATGGAAGAGGCCGGATCGAATCCACATGGCATCGATCTTCCAGTGATTGAAATGCAATAAAGACTGCGTATTTCTCAGATCATGGATAAAGAGATCATATTTATCGATAGTTTTTATTGTCATTTGTATTCTTTTTAAAGAAAGAGACAATCTCAGAACTAAACGAACGACATATTATATTACTGTAAGACAATACAATAGATCCGTAGTGTGACTTAGGGATATACAAGTTACACTGTACGTACGAGGATAACACAATGTTTAACTTTGAAGAAAATATTAGGGATATCAAAGTGACACCCTATTTAACACGATGAGATAAGACAAGTAGTATTACTAATACAACTACACAAAGCGCGTGGTCATTCAATCTCGCCAACCATTTGAATAGTATTCAATTGTTGTCTTTGTTGTTGTTGATTTTGCCCCCAGTAGGACTAGCTTTATCTCGAACAGGTGGGTTTTGGATGAATTGTCGTAGATATCCTTGTCGAATCAACCTCTCGATCTCATCCTTGAGTTGCTTGCAGGCTTCAGTAGTGTGTCCACGACAACGGTGGAAATAGCAATATTGCTCCTGGTTCCCAACATTCGGCTTCAAAGAATTAGGCCACCTGATATTTTCTTTATCTTGAATGGCCATTAGTATGTTGGTTCGAGTTGCATTGAGAGGCGTATACTCTTTTTCATGTCGGAACTCGCGTTGTGGTACTGGGGGTCTAGGAGATGAATTTTTCTTTCATTGTGAAAATGAGTCCTCAATTGTAGGGGCTTTGCGCTTTCCAGGAATTTGTTCAAATTGCTTTCTGTGGGCATTGATAGCTTCATCCGCTGATATTTGCGCTTCCACACGATGGATCAGATCGGCATATGAATGAACAGTATCGCGCATGAGTGCCGAATAGAAAGGGCCACGACGAAGACCTCCAAGAAAGACCCCTCTGAGTAATTCTGGGTCTACTCCTGGGATTTGTCGAGCCTCGATAGAAAACCGTTGAAAGTACTCTTTCAACGATTCTCCCTCATTTTGACGGATCCCGGAAAGGTGAGAAGAATCCTTAGAAATTCTTCGGTTGGCCACGAACTGTTCGACAAATATTTTGGCCAATTTGACGAATGTGGGGATCGTTCCGACTGGAAGTGAATAGAACCATGTTCGAGCTTGTCCTTTAAGAGTGGCAGGGAAGACCTGGCAAAGGAGTGCGTCTGAGGCTCGCTGAATATGCATGATGGTCCTGTAATGGTCGATGTGCTCGTACGGGTCGAATGTCCCATCGTAGGATTCGATGCTTGGCAGCTTAAAGCCAACCGGAATAGGGTGTTGAAGAATGGTTTCCGTCAAGGGTGACGACTCCTGGAAGTCCCACTGACGAAGAGGTTGCCTTACGCCTCTTGTAGGGAACTCCTCTCGGACCAATCGTCGTAATTCGTGGCGTAGGGCATTGCGAGGGAGCTCAGCAATGTGAGGTTGGGCTAACTCCTCAGGGAGGTCTTGAGAAAGGCGAGACTGCCGACCTGAGTGCGGAGGATGGGTAGAACTTACTGTATCAGCCAGTTCGTTATCTTGATGTAACTGCGAACGCCTCCTGGGTGGAGGAAGAGGAATCTCGGCTTGAAGATGTTCGATTTGAACATCTTCAACACGTGGTGGATCTTGAGGGAGAAGAACCTCCCCCTGGGGTGCGAGTGCTGGTGGTCGAATCTCCCACAGGAGTTGAAGGATCTCCTCTTGAGATTCTTCCATCTTTCGGATTCGCTCATCCAAAGAAGGCCCTGAGGTTCCTTCTCCAGCAATGTGTTGCCCCCCAGGAAAAAAGGAGGCAGAAACTTGATGTCCATGATTTATAGACTGGTTTCTGGATTGATGAGAGTGGGAGCGGGAGGCTCCTATGAGGCGACTGCTACGCCTGTTGACCATCGTAGCAATACTTAAAGTTGTGGGATAAGTTTCCCACAGACGGCGCCAAACTGTTGCGGACTCAAATATACGCGGCGATAGAGTTTAAATTTCCGTCTCAGCGTTGTACGTATATCCAGCACACAAACAGAAGAATGAAAGAACACCAGGATTTTTACGTGGAAAGCCCTGGAAAAGGGAAAAACTACGGGGCCACGCCCAATTGTAAAAGTTCCACTAGTGTTGTATGAAATACAAGAGGCTGACTCGTCCTTTAAATTCAGGGCGATCAGATTACAATGAGTATCAGTTACAAGGCCAAGCAGAGATCCGACATTACTCGGGTGTCCGGGAGAATTCCGGCGTCACTTGGAAAGAATTCTGGCGTCACTCAGGCGCCAGGTAGAATTCCGGCGTCGGGTAGAATTTCGGTGTTGCTCGGGCGTCAGGCAAAGCTCCGGCGTCCCTCGGGCGCCCAGTGATGCTCCGGCGGTGTTCCGGCGGTGGTCGAGGACGAGCTATTTCCTCCTAGGCTTTTCTTCTCTTCTTCTTCTCTTCTTCTCTTCTTGGCTTCTTGGCTTCTTGGCTTAGGTCCTTTCTTAAGAGAAATGAGAAGCTATTTATAATTTTTCTGGAGTGGCATAGCCCGTAAATAGATGAGGGATCAGGGGAAAACAAGGAGTGATCCGGATGAACGGTTGATATTGAATCCCTTGATCATGAACCATTTATTGAGCTTCTTAAGGTCTTAATGGTATCAGAATTCTACGATTTTGGGCTCGTTGGATTCGTCTCGTCGAGCCCCTCGATTCGACTATAAGCTCGTCAAAATCAGAGACCGTTTGGTAACTCAAATTGCTGTTCGATGCTTCCAACAGTGCTTCGGGTACTTGATTTGGACTCGTTTGGGCTCGGATTGAGTCGAATTTGGTGTCATTGGATTCGTATTTCTGAGACGCTCAGTTCGACTATAAGCTTGCTGAAATCGGAGTTTAAATGGTCTCCGAATTAATTTTTAAAGTTTCCAACTTGAGTTTTTCCTCGAGATTCGTGCCTGATCAAGATAATTTTTTGGCGATATATCAATACTTAAAACATCTTTCACTGTCTTGATTAAGATCAACATTTATGTCTTAATTTGTCTTTTGTGGCATAACTAGAGAAATGATAACTTTTAAAAGGATGCTTTGGGAGGCCCTCTTCTATAAGTTATAGCATGTACGTGATACTGCTAAGCCTTCTTGTAGGATAAATCAAAATTATAGTTCCTCTTCACACATGATATGATCGTCTTTGGCTTCTTATTTGGATTGATTGTAATAAGCATATACTTGATTATACATCTAATGAGTCAAGATTGAGTTTATTAGTGATCTTTTGATTTAACATTTAAAATATAAGTGTATTTTTCTGATAATCAGTAACAATTGGCTTGGTAAATAGAGTCGTCAATCTTTGCTCGTCAGTACAATAATCATCTACTTATAACCCTCAATCATTAAATCATATGAATCAGTAGAGGATAACACCAAACCACATGCAGTATTTAAAGAAAAGCCTATTGACCCGCCATTCAATATAGGCCAGTTAGTCTCTAGCCAACGTTAGTAAAAAATCAATTTTTACTTATTTTCACACATATTATTACAATAATAATAGCAACTAGCTGTTACTCAGTCATATGCCCGTATTCTATGCAAATCATACAAAATAAAATAATTATCATTTCACTCGGTGAAATTATGAAATCAACCTGTCAAAATATCCATAACAATTAGTACTATAACATATAAATAGTTACGCAGTAAAACTTTACTAAATTTAGAAAAATGTAATTAAAATCATTTTGGGAGGAATCAAATAGTGGAACTCAAAATATTTGAAAATAAAAATAGGATAAGAGTCACATATAATGATATAAAGAATTTTCGTAAAAGCGATGAAACGAACCGACGACCAAAAATATGGTTTCCTCTTTCCTCTCTCCTCCTTCCTCCTTCCGCTCTCCTTTTTCTTTCCTTCCTTACCCTTATGTGTGTGAGAGAGAGAGAGAGGGCTGAGTTGAGAGAATATATATATATATATATAAACTCAATTTAATACCTAGCACGCAGCGCCATGACCTAGTGTCGCTATAACAACTAAAAAATATAAAAAGTGAAGATTTGAAATTTTAAAATGTTAAGATATGAAATTTTGCATTTTAAACTCATTTGCATATGTTTGAAAGTATTTTAATGCTTGAAAAAGGTTGCATGTACGTTAGAATAAGTTCCAAGGGTTTAGAGCAAATTTTGGCAAAATCTAAAAAATATTACTGTTTGAGTACTCCAATGTTGGGTGTTTGAGCGCCTTGGCACTACTATAGTATTAGGTGTCAAATAGTGACATTGCAGTGCTTCAGCCTCTGGAATTTTAAAAAAAGAACTAACACCGCAGAGCTAGGTGGTAGCGCCGCAGTGCTAGCCATTATCTACATTTTTATATATTTTAAAATCCACCATTTTGACTCATTCAAATGTTGTGCCATCCGAAGTAGAGAGAGGGTTTTTTAGAGAGAGAAAGATTGGTTTGAGCTGCTCTGGGTCATTTTTAGCCGTTAAGCTAGTTGAAAAAGTTATTCAGATTGAGATAGGTCACATTATGCCTATCTTAGTTTTTAAAATTTTGACAGTTTTTAGAGTTCCCTGATTAAATTTTTATTTTTATTACCAAAGAGCATGAATAACTTTACAGTGGTAAAATTTTCAGTGTGTAACTTTTTATATATTATAGAGATCGAGATTCTGAATATTTTGAGTATTTTTTTAAAATTTTGTACCAAGTATTTTGAAATTTGTGTACTTTTTATTGAATAGAAAATAATTCATACTCTAAAAAATAGTGTTTAGTATGATTAAAGTCTTAAAATAATATTTTATATAATCATTGATAATTTGATTATATTTTGAAACCGTGCATTTTTACTCAGTACATATTTTATTACAAGCATATTGTTAATATAAGCATTAAGAATGAAATGAATATGTGATTGGGTAATAGCTGATTGTTATTACTCCTATTATAATGTGTGAAAAAGAAAAGTAAAGATTGGTTGACCCGTTGGTTAAAGATTGATTGACCTATATAGAATGGTGGGCCAACGTGCTTTCCTTTAAATATTACGGTTGGGTGTTATTCTTTAATGATTCATGTGATACAATGATTGGGAGTTATAAGAAGTTATTACTATGTCGACGGACAAAGAGTGACAACTCTATTTACTAGGCTAATAGGTACTAATTATTGATTACTAACTATTAAAAAATACTGTGATAGTTAGGACTTCTTACTTATTTAGTGTGTTACTAGAATGCATATTACGGATTCATTGTTACTATACATATTACTATTATAGCATTGATTTACTATTACTGCCACTAAATTTATAGGTACCGATATGAACATCCATACTATTATTGAATTATTACTAATACTACTACTAATTCACTAATAATGTTATTATTGTTAATTTATGTACTGATTACAAATACTAAACGTGTAAGTAAGATACTTATATGATACTAATAGACTAATTGGATAGTATACATACATCATTATAAGATTTTACTGCATTATTTTGAGTTTGATAGTTCTTTTGCCGATGTTTTGTTTTTACCATTTTAAATAACTATTTTAATGATTGATAGTACTAATATAATGAGGATTTTATTAATTTGATTCAACACCCATACTGATTTATTGATTTTCCCACTAGTGTTTTGACTCACTAGCTTATGTACAGTATTATTTTATTGTTTATAGATTCTACTACTAATGTATATGAGTTTTACTATTTTGCACTAATTCCATATCATATGCATGTTACTGTTATGAATTGATTGTTGACATGCAAATTGCTTCTCTATCATGCTTTGAATTCAGTAATAGGATTTTAGTGACCGGTTGGGCTATTTAGCTCATTATATGTGGTTTAAATAATTTTAAGTTGGGGTAGAGGATCAAGTGTGTGAGATTGATTTGATTAGGATTCTCCAGGTTTACTGTTAGTTTATTTATTTATTTATTTAACTATTATTTTATACTCAGGACTAGTGATGATAGATTATAATTGTATGATTCTGAAGTATTATATATAATTTTTGGATTAATGAATATAGATGCATATGGATATTTTGATCCATAGAATTTATTTTGTTGATACATGATTTTATTACTAATAAATAAAATTAGATAGCTCTATTTGTTATTTAATAAAAGATAAAAGAAAAAAATTCTTCTCAATTAGATTCTGGGGCGTGACAACTGCTGCGTTGAATATTGAATCCAAAATTATTGTAGAACAGAGCTTTTAACATCGTGGCAATGATTTTTAGCACTGTTGCGCTCTCAAACACAACGCCATAGCAACTATAGGCATAGCTATATAGCGTTCAAGTTCAAACATAAATTCATATTTTTATTTTAAATTTATGTTCATAATTATCATGTTATTATAATCTACCCTTCTTAGAAAAATATTAACCTCGACATTTCTCTTAAGGATTCTGACATAAAACTAGTACAAAACAAATTTGTTCAAAATAATGAAGTCTCATTGAAGAATCCAAATTAAACTAGAAATCAATGTCTATCATGCAATCATGTAGTTCAATCAGTCATATGTCATTCACTTATACAATAAAATACTATGCCAGTTAATCTTTCAAAACAAAAGTCTTTATAAGTCGAACTCTTTGGTTATTGTCAGCCTTCCTGATATTGTAAGCTGTACACACGTGGCATCACTGGAGTAGGCATTATTGGTTCTGGTATAATAGACTCCCTCTAACTACCACTAATAAATCTATCATCAGTTCTATATGTTAATCTTTAAATGCATGCTCTTTCTCCAGAATCAATTATTTCTCCAAATTCTCTCTATAGGCACCTGCTACCTTGTGTCACGTCCACATCTAAAATATTATCCCATCAATAAGTAACACTAACATAATATTTTCTCCCATAATGGATACATTCACTATAGATATAGCTGCCGATATATGTTATCAACCCAGATTCCCTTGAATAACTATATATACTTCTCTTACCACTAACAATATCTCTATCCTTGCTTGATTCATCCATGATCCTCCTTCTGCTCACATCATGCCTGGAGCTCACAACACACCTAAATGTCAGTACTATCAAATCAATTTCTATCGGTCTATCCCTTTCTATTAACTCAGAAAACTTATGAATTCATAGAGGTACTAAAGGGTATCCCACATCTCTATTCAATCTTTGTAAAAATCTTTAACACTTTTCTTCACCAGTGGAGATTAAATAAGGAGCATACATTACCAGTGCCATAAACTCAGCTTTATTTTGCATCACGGTCATGCGTCCCTATTTTAATCTAATAAAGGCCTTCTGCAGCTATCTTTGGACTGACGGAGGTATAAATCATATCCTGAACACTTCAGTAAACTTATCCCAAGTAATCTATGCATTAGTTTTATCCTAAAATTTCTCTCGTTGTTGTTTGACCCACTATCTCTCTACTATATATATATTTCCATTCAAGCCTCCCATACCCACTTATTGTGTTTCTTGCTGTGGAATGAGCCAAGGAAGGGAAGAAGAGAAGGGAGAGAGAAAGCTCTCTGGGGATGTTTCATCATCGCTTCTATTATGGATTTTTTCTACTCAAACTAAGTGAATACACTCTTACTCTTATTTTCAATAACTTTGATTTCTATGGTTTTAATTTTCTCAAAATTGATAAAAATGTATTTTTCTCCCGAATTATTGAGCTTTCACTGTATAACTTTTCGTATATAATATATATGATCCTCACGAGCATTTTGATTGATTATTGAATTTTATAATATAAAGTGGTAGTTATGAATTTCTAAAGTTAAAGTTAATGCATAGTGTACACAATTTCCTATATTTCATGGATTATTATATTTCATACTAGATATTGTATTATATAGAGAAAATGGTATAACTGATATATGAGATAAATATGGCATTTGCATGTAAGCAAAGAAGATCGATTGTTAACACTATAATTATTACAGGTTGGCTCTTAAAATATAATACTCTGCGTAGGTGGGTGGGCTGACAGACTTTCCTTGAAATAAAAAGTTGATGGTGTGATCTTTGTTGTAGTTTATAATCGATTGACTGATTACACTGACAGATAAAGAGTGACAAATCTTAAATATTTATTGAAATTCACTTATGTGAATTGATAGGTAATGAATAATGATAGTAATATAAGGACTGATGACTAAATGCTAGATAGTTAGAGTGGAATAATGAAAACACCATATTAATATTGGATGTCCTTCCTTGTTTTTTATAATCACATTCATGATTGCATTTAAATAATAGTGCATTGAGTTATTTTGATATATACAACTAATATAGAACTGATTGAATTAGCATTGATACTAATACAACATAGCATAACATACTGACACGATATAATGATGGAATCTTGTACCTATTTGTATTATGATGTCATAAACCTCTTTTAACTTTACTGATCATATTGGTTTTACTGTTCATTGATATTGACTTTATAGATTTCTTAGCGTTCACATTAATAGCTTATTGATTGATATTGACCTTGACTAGAGCCGGCATATTGATTCTTTTGCCTTATACTGAATATAATGGTAAGTTTTAGTTACTTGGCTTTTATGCTTATTGTTTGGTTAATATGATTTCAAGTAAATATAATGAACCTATAGCATAAGGCTAAGCAGTGATGATGGTTTGATGCTAGTTTAGTTTACTTTCAGTTTTTGATTTTATGTATCTTTTTGTAGCTTGTGGTGGTTATTGTATTATGCTTTTAGACTTTGAACTTTGAATCAATATATAAGTATTGATTATGAAAATATAATTAGGTTTCCTGTTGTTTATTGTTAGTTATATTTTTCTCTAAGTGCAATTAGTTAGCTCTAGTTATCAATGATCTTATTATTAAATAATTAAAAAGAAAATGATAATTGATATATCGCCAAAAAATCATCTTGATCGGGCACGAATCTCGAGGAAAACTCAAGTTGGAAACTTCAAAAATTATTTCGGTGACCATTTAAACTCCGATTTCAGCAAACTTATAGTCGAACTGAGCGTCTCGGAAATACGAATCCAACGACACCAAATTCGACTCAATCCGAGCCCAAGTGAGTCCAAATCAAGTACCCGAAGCGCTGTTGGAAGCATCAAACAGCTATTTGAGTTACCAAACGGTCTCCGATTTTGACGAGCTTATAGTCGAATCGAGCGGCTCGACGAGACGAATCCAACGAGCCCAAGATCGTAGAATTCTGACATCATTAAGACCTTCAAATGCTTGATAAACGGTTCATGATCAAGGGATTCAATATCGGCCGTTCATCCAGATCACTCCCTATTTGCCCCTGATCCCTCACATATTTACGGGCTATGCCACTCCAGAAAAACTATAAATAGCCCCTCATTTCTCCTAAGAGGGGACCCAAGCCAAGAAGAGAAGAAGAGAAGAAGAAGAGAAGAGAAGCCTAGGAGGGAACAGCTCCTCCTCGACCACCGCCGGAACTCCGCCGAAACACCGCCGGAACTCCGCCGGAACACCGCCGGAACTCCACCGAAGCACCACCAGGCGCCCGAGGGACGCCGGAGCTCTGCCCTACACGGGAGCAGCGTCGGAATTCTGCCCGACGCCGGAATTCTACCCGACGCCCGAGTGACGCCGGGTTTCTTTCAAAGTGACGCCAGAATTCTGTTCGACATTCCGAGTGACGTCGGAACTCAGCTTGTCCTTGTAACGGATACTCATTGTAATCTGATCGCCCTTGAAAGCGAGTCAGTCCCCTGTAATCTGCTCAAGTTCTAGTGGAATCATTTCAACTGGGCGTGGCCCCGTGGTTTTTTCCCTTTCCAGGGTTTTCCACGTAAAAATTCTGGTGTTACTTTCTCAATTCTGTTTGTGTGCTGGATATACGTACAACGTTGAGACGAAAAATTAAAATCTATCGCCGCGTATATTTGAGTCCGCAACAGTTTGGCGCCGTCTGTGGGAATAAGTCCATCTCACAACTTCAAGTATTGCTACGATGGTCAACAGGCGCAGCAGTCGTATCATTGGAGCTTCTCGCTCCAACTCCCACCAGTCCAGAAATCAGTCTATAAATCATAGACGCCCGGTATCTACCTCTTTCCTCCCCGGGGGGCAAAACGCACATGGAGAAGGGACCTCGGGACCCTCCTTAGAGGAAAGAATTCGAAAGATGGAAGAATCTCAAAATGAGATCCTACAACTCTTGCGAGAGACTCGACAGCCGACCCTAGCACCTCAGGAGGAGGTTCTTCTCCCTCGAGATCCACCCCGTGTCGAAGCTGTTCAAATTGAACATCTTCAGGCTGAGAATCCTCTTCCTCCACCCAGGAGGCGTTCGCAGTCACGTCAAGAGAATGAGCTGGCTGATACAGCAAGTTCTACCCATCCTCCGCACGCAAGTCAGCGATCTCGCCTTCCTCAAGACCTCCCTGAGGAGTTAGCCCAACCTCACATTGCTGAGCTCCCTCGCAATGCCCTACGCCACGAACTGCGACAATTAGTCCGGGAGGAATTCCCTACAGGAGGCATAAGGCAACCTCTTCGTCAGTGGGACTTCCAGGAGTCGTCACCCCTGGCAGAAGCCATTCTTCAACACCCTATTCCGGCTGGCTTTAAGCTGCCAAGCATTGAATCCTACGATGGGACATCCGACCCGTACGAGCACATCGACCATTACAGAACCATCATGCATATTCAACGAGCTTCAGATGCACTCCTTTGCCAGGTTTTCCCTGCTACTCTTAAAGGACAAGCTCGAACATGGTACTATTCACTTCCAGCCGGAACGATCCCCACATTTGTTAAATTGGCCAAGGTGTTTGTCGAGCAGTTCGTAGCCAACCGAAGAATTACTAAGGATTCTTCTCACCTTTCCGGGATTCGACAAAGCGAGGGAGAATCATTGAAAGAGTACTTTCGACGATTTTCTATCGAGGCTCGACAAATCCCAGGAGTGGACCCAGAATTGCTCAGAGGGGTCTTTCTTGGAGGACTCCGTCCTGGCCCCTTCTATTCGGCACTCATGCGCGATACTGTCCATTCATATGCCGATCTGATCCATCGTGTGGAAGCACAGATATCAGCAGATGAGGCAATAAATGCTCACAGAAAACAGTTCGAGCAACCCACTGGGAAGCGCAAGGGAGCACCTGAGATGGATAATCCATCATCACAACGGAAAAAGCAAGGGAAGAGCAATCTACCTCCTAGACCCCCATTGCCACGACGAGAACCCCGACAGGAGAAGGAGTACACTCCGCTCAACACCTCTCGAGCAAATGTGTTGATGGCGATTCAAGATCAGGACAAAGTGAAGTGGCCGCATCCTTTAAAGCAGAATACAGGAAACCAAGATCAGTACTGCCACTTTCATCGTAGTCGTGGCCACACTACTGAGTCCTGTAGGCAACTTAAGGAGGAGATTGAAAGACTCATCCGTCAGGGTTATCTTCAACAATTTATTGGGAATCCACCTACCCGAGAAGAAGCTCGTCCCACTGGGGGGCAGAATCAATCACAAAGACAACCAGCGAATAACCGGGTAACGGTGGGCGAAATTGAAACAATCGCAGGAGGCCCCTTACTATCCGACCAAATCTTTTTAACTGTGGAAGAAAACCCAACTCCAAAAAGGGCTCGTATTGATCATTCCATCACGTTCGATGATTCCGACCTGGAAGGAGTAAAGACCCCCCATCAAGATCCGCTTGTCATAAACGCAGGCATTGGTGACCCGTGTTACAATGTCAAAAGAATTCTTGTGGACAACGGAAGCTCCGTAGATGTTCTATTCTACTCTACTTTTCTCAACATGGGTCTCTCAAGAGAAAAACTTCAACCTGCTGCAGGTCCTTTATATGGATTTGATAATCGACCTGTACAAGCAGAAGGAATAATCAGTCTCCCGGTAGTTCTTGGAGAATTTCCTCGACAGACTACACACTCCATCCAATTCATTGTGGTGAAATCAGAATCAGCTTATAACGCCATCTTCGGGAGGCCGCTCCAGTCAATTTTTGGGATCATCGCATCCATTCCTCACCTCAAGCTGAAGTTCCATACCCCATCAGGAGTCGGTGTAGTATGCGGAGATCAGCAAATAGCACAAACCTGCTATCTTAGGCAGATCAAGTCTCGTCCAACGGTTACCCTAAGCATCGAGGACTTTGATCTGCGCAGCGAAGATATTCCTCAGAGAGCTTCCCCTGTGGAAGACCTTACTACTGTATCTATATCTGAAGAGCATCCTTCAAAGACAGTGCGAATTAGATCACTTCTCTCAGATGATGAGAAGAAAAACTTTACAGCTTTTCTGCGAGAAAATCAGGATATTTTTGCATGGGGTCCAGCAGATATGCCTGGAATTGACCCCGAAGTGATCGTTCACTCTCTCAAAGTCAATCCAACATGCAAACCGATTATCCAGAAGAAGCGAAACTTTGCACCAGACCGCCAGCAAGCAATTGAACAAGAAGTTGATAAACTTTTAGAAGCCGGATTCATACGAGAGGTACACTATCCTACTTGGTTAGCAAATGTTGTCATGGTACGGAAGGGGAGTGGAGCCTGGAGAATGTGTATAGATTACACTGATCTCAATAAAGCTTGCCCAAAAGATAGTTTTCCGCTCCCTCGCATTGACCAGTTAGTTGATACCACTTCCGGTCATCAGATGTTAAGTTTTATGGATGCATACTCCGGTTACAATCAAATAAAGATGAATCCTGCTGATGAAGAAGCAACAGCTTTTCAAACAGACAAAGGATTGTACTGCTACCGGGTGATGCCCTTCGGGCTCAAAAATGCTGGAGCAACTTATCAGCGCCTCATGAATAAGGTTTTCAAAAGCCTTATTGGACGTACAATGGAGGTGTACGTGGACGATATGTTGGTAAAAAGTCTGGAAAAAACCCAACATATCTCTGACCTGAAACAATGTTTCCACTTGTTAAGGCATTACAATATGCGACTCAACCCCGCTAAATGTGCTTTTGGAGTCGCTTCTGGAAAGTTTTTAGGGTTTATGGTAACCCATAGAGGAATCGAAGCCAATCCGGAGAAGATCAAGGCATTAAGGGACATGGTGCCGCCAAAGAACATCAAGGAGGTCCAAAGGCTGAATGGGAGAATTGCGGCACTATCTCGTTTCCTGGCACGTTCAGGAGACAAATATCTGCCCTTCTTCAAGATACTTAGAGGTGCTCGTAGCTCCGGATTTCAATGGACAGATGAATGTCAAGAAGCCTTCGAACAATTGCGAAAGTATTTGGCATCCCCGCCACTACTTTCTAAACCAATACCAGGAGAGAGATTGTATTTGTATATGGCTGTATCTATCCAAGCCATTAGTTCAGTACTGGTCCGAGAAGAAAATGCTATACAACGTCCTATCTACTACGTTAGTAAGATTCTATCTGAAGTAGAGGGACGTTATCCTCTGGCAGATAAGACAGCATTGACGTTAGTTTACTCCGCCAGAAAACTACGCCCTTACTTTCAAGCCCACTCAATTGGAGTTTACACGAATCTGCCGCTAAAAAGCATTCTGCAGAAGCCAGAAGCATCAGGCAGGCTTGTCAAGTGGTCTGTAGAACTGGGAGAATTTGATATCCACTACTTGCCTAGACCTGATATTAAATCTCAAGCACTAGCAGATTTTGTAGTTGAATGCACTGTTCCAGCATCTGATGTACAACCAAGTGCTTCACCTTCTTCTCCATTCTGGATGTTGTACGTCGATGGAGCTTCAGGGAGTTCTGGGGCTGGGGCTGGAATTTTATTAATCTCTCCACAGAAGGTTACTCTTGAGTACGGGCTTCGACTCAAGTTCCCAGCAACCAACAACGTAGCAGAATACGAGGCCCTTATTGCTGGGTTGAGACTAGCCATCGACTGTGAAGTCCAGAACCTAATAGCCCACACTGATTCCCAACTAGTCGCCTCTCAGGTGGAGGGGGATTTTGATATTCACAACCCACAATTGGCTCAATATTGTAGCATTGTGAAGCTACTCTTAGCCCGTATAGGGGAACATCAAATCATACATATCCTCCGAGAACAAAATGCGAGAGCAGACGCTCTTTCTAAACTTGCTACATCAACAACGGGGGATATCTACAAGAGAAGATGTATCGAGGAAATCCACTTTCCAAGCATTCAGGGTCCATGGGTCATACAGTCAATTGACGAGCCAAGAGAGATGTCTTGGATCGAACCCATCTTGTCTTTTCTAAAAGATGGAGTGCTACCTGAAGATCCTATAGCTGCAATACGACTTCGGAGACAAGCTGCAAATTTCACTATTATCAGCAACGAGTTGTATAAGCGCTCCTTCATTGGGCCCTACCTCAAGTGTCTCCCACCATCAGAAGCCGATTACGTGCTTCGAGAAGTGCATTCAGGAGTATGTGGAGAACATCTGGGAGGAAGAGCGTTAGCTTACAAGATCATGAGACAGGGATTCTATTGGCCTACAATGAAACAGGATGCACTTGAATTCACACGAAAGTGCGAAAACTGTCAACTGCATTCTAACCTCACTCATACACCCGCTCTGGAGCTTGCATCTCTTCAAGGCCCCTGGCCTTTTGCCCAATGGGGAATTGATATAATGGGACCTTTTCCTATAGCAACTGGACAGCGAAAATTCATTATTTTGGCTGTAGATTACTTCACCAAATGGGTAGAGGCGGAACCTTTGGCGAAGATTACTGAAGCAAATGCCAAGCAATTCTTATGGAAGAACATAATATGTCGCTTTGGCATTCCCGCAAAAATCATCACTGATAACGGGACACAGTTCACTGGGAAAATCTTTACATCTTTTTGTAGGGATTTTCATATTCAGCTCATTCACACAGCTGTTGCCCATCCTCAAACTAATGGGCAAACAGAGGTCACAAATCGAACAATCCTGAAAGGGCTGAAGACACGCCTAGGGAAGGCTGGGGGGCAATGGGCCGAAGAACTCCCCAATGTCCTCTGGGCTTATCGGACCACCACCAGAACTCCAACAGGGGAAACCCCATATAACCTTTGCTTTGGTACAGAAGCAGTCATACCGGTTGATATCGGAGTTCCTAGCCACAGAGTTCAGACTTTCGACTTCAAAAGTAACGAGGAGAAGCTTAGAGCAAATTTGGATTTCCTCCCAGAAGTAAGAGATGAAGCCTCACTCAGAACCGCTGCATACCACCAAAGAGTTGCCCGTCACTACAATCGAAGGGTGAAACCTCGCCCTATCACTATTGGGGACTTAGTACTACGAAGCATTGAAGCCGCTGGAAAAGGCCCTCAGCGAAATAAGCTCTCCCCCCTCTGGGAGGGTCCTTATTTGGTAGCGGCTATGGTCAAGCCTGGAACCTTCAAATTGAAGGATGCTGGCGGGAAAATGCTTCCTCGAACTTGGAACGTGGGCAATCTTCGCAAATATTATCAGTAGGAGTTGATACTGCTATCAGTCTATGTATTATGTTTGTCTTATATTCGTGTTATAAAGTTTTTCGTACATCCCGTGTGTGTTGATTATAGAAGAACTTTTCCCTTGTATCCCTAAGTTATTCTAGGGAACTGTTATCTCATATCACAGAGCAATATGATATTCACTTTGTCGTGCTATTGTTTCTCCTCTCCAAACTCTTTTTCTGTGATTCGAGAAGTACACAATCTATATTGTATCTCAATTATTGAATGATCAATCCCAGGGGGATTTGATCCGACCTCTTCCACACAGGTTAATGTCATCAAGCAAATGCTTTGACTAACAACCTCGGATAGGTCAAGTATCCTAGGAGGATATCTTGAATATCAAAATCATTTGATGGTCAATCCCAAAGGGAGTTGATCTGACCTTTTTCCAGACAGGTTAAGGGAATCGAGCAAATGCTTTCACTAATAACCCTGGATGGGTCAAAATCTTTAAAGAAAAAGAATGCCTCACATTTGTTCAAGTCAAAAGAGAGCTCACTAAAGTCCAAACTGAAATAAAACTAAGTAAATTTCATTTGCATGTGAGAAAAGAACATCAACAACATCTTTATATATCACTGAACATCAAGTACACCAGATAGAAACATCAACATCGAGCATACATACAATCACTAGAAAGGAATCAAAGAGATACAAAACTACATCAAAGACACCCTAGAGAATCTCAACATCATCCTCGTCCTCCTCCAAGGCAAAAGCTCGCTGTAACTCACTCTCCAGCTCTTCACCACCAGAGTCCGAAGAAGCATCACTAGAAGCCTGGCTGGGAGTCAGTCCCTCGATCTCTGCTCCGGTCTTGCGATGTACTGTCCGAACACCCTTCATGAAGCCCCTGATGAAGCCATCCTCTGCGCACTCTGCCTCCAAGGCCTTCACCTCCACATCATAAATATGACTGCGAGCCTCCTGAATGTGGTCCTCAATAATGATCTTGAAAGCATAAGATTTTTTGAACTCCTCAATAACTGCTGACGGCAACTGCTGGGCCTCCTTCTCAGACAATACACTTCGAAGCCTCTCATTCTCAGCCTCAAGGACTTGCTGAGCCTTTTCCTGCTGCTTGATCGTTGCTTGTGCCTCCACCAATTCTATATGCAGACGATCCATCCGTTCATTCTGAGAAGAGACTGAAGTGATCTTGTTCGCCAACTCAGTTCTGCACCCCTCGAGCTGATCCTCCACCACCTTCATCTCCTTCACTTTACTGTCATATTTCTTCTTGTACTCTCCCTGAAGGTATTTAACCTTCACAAACTCTTTGTTCCAATCGTTCAGAGCCTTGGTCATCTCAAGCTTGAAATCAGAATACTGAGACAAGAAAAATATCAGAAATATATTCCTTAAGAAATGTAAAAAAGGAGAAGAAGTGAAGGAGAACTCACCAACTCCTCAGCCCGTCGGCGGCCGATGCACTGATGGTTTAACACATCCTCTGGAATATATGTCTTGGATGGAGAAGCTCGGGGACCTCTGCTAACAACTGTCAAAACTTCACCTGCCCTCTTCTTCCTCAATGCCTGCAAACCTTCCTCGCTCCCTGGACGCTTGGAGTGATTCTTTTGGGGAACCACTTCTGGAACTCTAGCAGACTTCTTCAATATTTGAGCATGTGATCTCCCTGCTTGAGTAGATAACCCAACCTTGAACAAGTACTCCTCATCTACATATCTACTCAAGTAACGCACCTCGTAGTGTAGAGCATCCAGATCAGGGAGTTTGAGTATCCTCAGCAAATCTTCTGCTCTAATGTGAAGGGGGACAGGTAGCTCTTTCAACTTCCCCCACTTCTCCTGAAGACCCCAATCATTCTGCACATAAAAGAAGTTGCTGATCCAACCTTTCGAGGGGTCTCGGGTGCGGATATCCAACCACTTGGACCTGAATGAAACACGTCCCTGCGCATCGCTAAAGAGACGCCCCATCCGAGAAAGGCACTCTGAGGAAAGTACCACTCCGCGGTCTCTGAAAAGCACGATCAGGCCCATCACAATCGACATTGCTCTGTAGGAAAATTGAGACAAGCACACCCCACAAAGCGTCAGAATGTCGATCAGTTCGGTGGAAGGAGGAAATCGTAGTCCCGCTCGCAGGCTAAATTCATACACCGTCACATATCCAGGGGGAGGAAAGCAAGCACGATCAGTTCTGGCCGGCACCTTCATTACCAAATCATTAGGAAAATGAAACTTCTTCCTAAATGAGATGAAGGAATCCTCAGTGACGGTGGAAATCACATCGTCAGCCTTCGGCGCCTTCTGGACCCTCTTTGGAACTTCAGACCGTTGCACAGGATGATCTTCTGAAGGAATTTTAGAGGAGGCAGGGTCACCCATTTTTGCTCCCTTTACTAAAGAGGGGCGCAAATCTAAGTAGGGAAAATCACCTACGAAAGACTGCGGAAAGCCTCCAAAGTAGGAAGAAAAAGGGAGGAAGAACGAGGAGAGGAAGGGAGAAAGCCACTAACTTCTGCACAAAAAGAGGGGCGCCAAGTCAAGTAGGGAAAGTCACCTACTTAAAAAATGGCGGAAAGTCTCAGAATGCCAAAAGCTAGAAAGCCAGAGGAAGAAGGGAAGAAGGGGCGAGTTTCTACTAAGCCTTGGGGGGTCTATTTATAGTTTTCCTTAAGGGGGGAGGATTCCAAAATTCTATTAAATTCCCTGAAATTTTTCAAATTTTTCGGAATTTTTTGGGATTTTTTCGGAATTTTTCGGGCCCAAATTAAAAAAAAATATATATATATATAATAATATTATATTGAAACCGGCCGGCGGTTCCCCAAACCGCCGGCCAAACCGCCCAGCCAAGGGGCGCGGCCAGCAGGCGCCAGGCGCGGGCCAGGCGCGGGCCAAGGCGGGCCGCGGGCGGGCCCCAGGCGGGCCGCGAGCAGGCCGCGGGCGGGCCCCAGGCGGGCCGCGAGCAGGCCGCGGGCGGGCCCAGGCGGGCCGCGAGCAGGCCGCGGGCGGGCCCAGCGCGGGCCGCGGGCGGGCCCAGCGCGGGCCGAGCGCGCTCCGGCGCGGTTCCGCGCCGCCGGCGGCGGCGGCGGCGGCGGCCGGCCGGTCCGGCCGGTACGGCCGCCTACCCGTTCCCGAGATCCAATTTCGGGCCCAGACGGTCCAAATTCGACGTTTTTGGGGTCCCCGGACACGTTTTTCAACGTTCCGGACTCAATTTTGACACTTTCGGAGCTCAACGGGGCCTCTATAATCAAGTTCGAGTAAACGTGTAATTTTCGGAACGCAAATTTTTGCAATTTTGTCAAAATAAAAAGCCGACACATATATTTTTGGACTCCTGGAGCTTTGACGTCCAAAAATAGGGGGGCAACTGATATATCGCCAAAAAATCATCTTGATCGGGCACGAATCTCGAGGAAAACTCAAGTTGGAAACTTCAAAAATTATTTCGGTGACCATTTAAACTCCGATTTCAGCAAACTTATAGTCGAACTGAGCGTCTCGGAAATACGAATCCAACGACACCAAATTCGACTCAATCCGAGCCCAAGTGAGTCCAAATCAAGTACCCGAAGCGCTGTTGGAAGCATCAAACAGCTATTTGAGTTACCAAACGGTCTCCGATTTTGACGAGCTTATAGTCGAATCGAGCGGCTCGACGAGACGAATCCAACGAGCCCAAGATCGTAGAATTCTGACATCATTAAGACCTTCAAATGCTTGATAAACGGTTCATGATCAAGGGATTCAATATCGGCCGTTCATCCAGATCACTCCCTATTTGCCCCTGATCCCTCACATATTTACGGGCTATGCCACTCCAGAAAAACTATAAATAGCCCCTCATTTCTCCTAAGAGGGGACCCAAGCCAAGAAGAGAAGAAGAGAAGAAGAAGAGAAGAGAAGCCTAGGAGGGAACAGCTCCTCCTCGACCACCGCCGGAACTCCGCCGGAACTCCGCCGGAACACCGCCGGAACTCCACCGAAGCACCACCAGGCGCCCGAGGGACGCCGGAGCTCTGCCCTACACGGGAGCAGCGTCGGAATTCTGCCCGACGCCGGAATTCTACCCGACGCCCGAGTGACGCCGGGTTTCTTTCAAAGTGACGCCAGAATTCTGTTCGACATTCCGAGTGACGTCGGAACTCAGCTTGTCCTTGTAACGGATACTCATTGTAATCTGATCGCCCTTGAAAGCGAGTCAGTCCCCTGTAATCTGCTCAAGTTCTAGTGGAATCATTTCAACTGGGCGTGGCCCCGTGGTTTTTTCCCTTTCCAGGGTTTTCCACGTAAAAATTCTGGTGTTACTTTCTCAATTCTGTTTGTGTGCTGGATATACGTACAACGTTGAGACGGAAAATTAAAATCTATCGCCGCGTATATTTGAGTCCGCAACAATAATAAAGAGGAAATAAATAAAATTATTCCATTTTAGAGCTTGAGGTGTCACAAATTTATTGTGCTTCATTAAGATGATCAACAACTCTAATTTTAGGCTAAATTATTTCTTATCTACTTCTAACACATTGTATATAAGATCAAGATTAAAAAAAAAAAACTTCATTTACTATTAATCTTTTCCTCTATTTTTCAATAAACATCCAACCAACTTGTATGTCATCTTTCTATTCTCCCTCCATATAATATGAGAATATTAATATTTGATTTACATGTAAAAATAATTTGTCAGTATATAATCTTGCTATCGCTCGAACAATATTTGAACAATTATTTCGACCATGCTGTTAAAACATGAATTGAAATGTGATTGTATTTTATTCAAACCATGTTGTTAAAATACATGCGTGAACTATGTTTGGACTTTATTCGAATAACAATCGAATAAAATACGACCAGGGTTCGAGTAACAATCAAACACCATTATATTTGATATTGTTGAACCATGCTTGATCAAAGTTTGAATAGGGTTTAAACACAATTTGAGCACATATTTTAGTAAGTATTGGAACATTCTCTTTGATACTCTATCTAGCTCCGTATTAAAGCTCTATCAAAATGACCTAATATACAATACATGATGGAAACATTAAAAATTTTAGTAACTATGTATGCTAAAGTCGTAGATGAACAAAGGAATATCAACTTCACTTTCTGCAATTTCTCATGAGCAAAGAAATTTCAACAGATGTGCATATCTGATGATAATAATGTTGATAGCTAATGCGGGAACGATGAGATGTCGTTCTTCCTATACAACAATATATACGTATAATAAGGGTATTTTGGTCCATTCAAAATCCTTATACATATTTCTATGAAATGAAATAGTGGACATATTTATCCAATTTTGAGCAATTTGAAGTAAATGAATTTAAAATTCCATGTATAAGGGAATTATATATACATTTATTTATTTATGTTATAACAATTGATTAGCAAGATTGACCGAACGATATTAATGGTCCTTGAACTCTACTAGATGGGTAGAAATCTTCTTCATGTTAAAGATATATTGGCATAACAAATAATAAATAAATCAAATAAGATAAATGATTGATTAGATATTTTTAAATATATAATAATAAATTTAATGTGATTACATATGGATATATTAGTCTACACATGTATGGATAATGTTTCTTTTTATATGATTGGTTATACACACTATCATATTATATATCATTGCACAATAATTTACATTATTTTATAATTAATTACATTAAATGTTATTATTACAGTATGCTAGTTTGCATTATTTTACTAATATTATATTATTAAAGATGATTTTTACCAAATCATTTATATTTTAATAAATATAAGTCATTTATTAAATTTGTATGATGAACACATCATTTATGATTGAACTTTCTCTCAATAATTTTAACAAAATTAATTGATATATCATCATTATATCTTGGCCGTTCAAAATCTTATGACAATAATTATTTCATTGATTCTATATTTATGTCTATTTTTTATTTTTTAGGTTTTTATTGTGCTCTAAATAATTGGAGATGTGCTTTATCCATTTTCTTTGAATCTTTTGATATTTTTTTAATTTTCATCAATAAAAATTAGTTAAAAACTCTACCTATTATTTAATATTTTAATACTTATATTTATCACCACATATTTTAATTTACATGTATTTATATATAAAAATATTTCAATATGTGAATCCTCTTTAAGGTTCTATATGATTAAGGTTTGATTTGAGAAAGCTTTTTTTATTATTTTTTAAAGTAATTTTTTAATATTAAAAAAATACTTTAAAAAGTATCAAGAAATTCATTTGGAGTAGCTTTCTTATTATTTTTTAAAATAATTTTATAAATTCTAATTAAAAAAAATTTTACTAAAAATTATTTTAAAAAATAGTGAAAAAATATTTCAAATAAAACCTAAATCATTTTATTATTTTATGCGTTATCAGGGTGTAAAAGCTTTAAATTGTTAAATTAATCCACTAATTTTTTAATTATTTTTGAATACAAGTTGGGCAGCGTAGCGTTTCAATCCCATATTAAAGATCACACCGATGAAAACTCTCCAAATAAAAGACGATATCCACCATAGCTGTCGCGCTATCAGTAGGGCATAATCCTCATGATATACCCCGCTATTCCGTGATTCTCTCTTCCCCCGAACTCTGAAAGGGGAGAAGGCGGAAGAAGAGGAATTGCTCGTTCAGATCTTTTGGCAGGTAGCGCTCCTTTCATTAATGTCCGCAATAGCAGAAATAATTGCTCTCTCTCACGCCTCTCACGCTCCTGCTTCGAATTGCGTTACTTTGGATCTTCCAGAGGTGATCGGCGCGCTGGTGCCGGCATAGCTCGTGAGGCAGAACACAGAGATTCTCATTGTTGGGGGAAAACAAAAATACCTTGGTATAGTTCGGGTAGCATGTTGCACGCGAGATTCTGATCCTTATCAAGAGGTCCATTTGGAGAGAAGCATCCATGGCTTCCACTGCCGCGGTTCTCTGATTTGATCCCCATGTGCAATTTAGGAGTTGAGGGATTCTCCATTCCTAAAGAATTCCTTTGCTTCTCGGCGGCTGCAGCTGGTACGATGGACTCCCCCGCTCTTCCCTCCCCTGGTTCGGGCGATGAGCGCGGCCCGCGCGCCAAGTTTCTCTGCAGTTTCGGAGGCAGTATACTCCCTCGCCCGCTTGATGGGAAGCTCCGTTACGTCGGCGGTGAGACCCGAATAGTTACCGTGCCCCATGACGTCTCGTACGAGGATCTCCTGGCTCGGATGCGTGAGATCTTTGAAGACACATCGGTGATAAAGTACCAGCAGCCGGAGGAGGACCTTGACGCCCTAGTCTCTGTGGTGAATGATGATGATGTGATGAACATGATGGAAGAATACGAGAAGCTCAGTACTATCGGAGATGGATTTACTCGCCTCAGAATCTTTCTTTTCTCTCAGTTCCCCGACGCAGACGAAGCTATAGCCGCCGCCCATTTTGATGCTGATGAGAGGGAGACGGAGAGGAGGTATGTGGACGCCCTCAATAGCTTGACAGATGTCAAATCTCAATCGCCAATGGATTTTGCCGACCAGTTCTTGAGCCATCGCCCCCTCCACCCCAATGTTCCTCAACCTGCGCATGGGCAGAAATACGGGGAAGTAGATAATCCGTGGAGCCCTGCATACTTCTCTCCTGGATATCATGGCGCCCAGGAACTCAGAGAATACTCCGGCTCACCGTCATCTGTAAGATGCCGTAACTTTGGAATCGGAGAATTCCCTGATCACAGCTCAATCCAAATCGAGCATCAGTCAACTCCAGCAATGGAGAATGCGATCTGGCTGCCCCCTGGAGCCATTATTCAAGAGAAATCTGGCTTTCCTATTCATCTAGGTTATCACCACAACGCCTATGAGGGAAATGCCATGTGTGAGCATAGCCACACGACTTTTAAGAGAGGGCAAACTCCCATGCCAAATTCATGGTTTCCTGATTCTCGTGTTAAGCACGGGCAGCATTACTTCGACCTAGCTAATGCATGTGCCGAGTGCTACCATGGAAGAGACCCTTATATTTTAAACCAGGACAGGAGAATGGACCATGGAGTATTTGTAGAGGACTCTCAAAGGCATGATGGGAGCTGGATTCTTCACACCCATCACAATAACATGAGGATGGATGATTCACGAGTTCATTTACCCAAATCTGGAAGAGGAGGAGAGCACTATGCTGTTGATGCGAAAGCTGTTAATTCTCCTTATGTGCATGGAAATTTTTGTGAGGGAAATGAAGTGTATCAGGCTCAACAAACAGATAGAGCTATTCCTCAAATGCATGCTGATGGTTTTGAAGACAATGGAGTCCGCTATGGGAACCAACCTTCTGTGTATGGAGAGGATAGCTTCTACCAGTTTCAGCATAATTTACCTCCTCTTCATCTACGGAGAAAAGTGCAAGTTCCTTTAGGTCCTGGAACATCATATGAGTTGCCAGGATTGCTGGTGTCAAATGGTGCAATGGCCTCGGGCCCTGTGCATGGTTATCAGGATGGAAGCCCTAACCTTGCAGGTCTTGGGATGGATGTTAAAGCTCAGAGTCCTTGGGCTACACGAAATGGACATTTCTCCCAGAAACCTGCTGCATCAGCTTCTCTTATTGAGCATGATCTTAGAGCAAATAGTAATGCATGTCCCACCGATACCACTTCTGAAAATCCATGCCTAACAAGTTTGGCTCCATTAATGCCTAATGGAAACCAATTTACACCCACTTGTGCGCCAAAATATGGTGCACTTGAGGGTGCAAGAATTCTGGAGAAAAATGGAGCTTTGGCAAAGCGTACTGAGGAGAGTTCTGAAACCACCGAAGTTGGCGACCCTGATGCTAAGGCTACTGTTGAAAATGCTGATATCCGAGTGGAAAATTTGGAAATATTACCTGAGTTGATTGCCTCTGCCAAGAAAGTGGCATTAGAAGGTGCTGAAGTGGTGAAGGCTGTGGCTGAAAGAGACACTGCTAATGATTTGACTGTTGAAAATGCTGAGGAACCTCCTTCCAGTGTGCTAGAGCAAGGGGTAAGGGCTTAAGTTTTTTCCTCAACGATGGTTTGCTTCTATCTAGTTTCTTTCTGAACCTTTTGATTGGCAGAATGCCCATGCTGAAGGGGAGGTTGAATCTGATGGAGATGATGAGAACAAGAGTTTTCCTAGGATTGAACCTACAGCAGCTGAAACTGAAGCCTTGGCTAAAGGGTTGCAGGTTTTTGACCATTTTCATTATACTTATCGATATCAAACTTCTATTTCACATTTTTATTCTGATTAATATGCATGTAGACTATTCAAAATGATGACTTGGAAGAAATCAAAGAGTTGGGTTCAGGCACCTACGGGGCTGTGTACCATAGCAAATGGAGAGGTTCTGATGTTGCTGTAAAAAGAATAAAAGCTAGCTGTTTTGCTGGGAAGCCATCTGAAAGAGAACGTTTGGTGATTTCCCATTCTTTTGACTTTATTTCTCCCACTTTTACTTGTTTTTATTCAGCTTGCTTTTCCTGCCAAAGGTGTTTAGTTTCTCCAAATTAACCTTGATATAAGTTACTGTTGACTGATAGCAGTATACTCATTCATCCTAAATGCCGCTTGGTTCCATATTCGGTTATCAACCTTTTTCAGAATCTTAGATGGCAACATAGTTAGAATATCTCTAATGATGATTATGATGATCGTGATGCATAATTTTGTAGTTGTACATTGGAACTATTGTTCGAATAAATGCTGGCTGTTTTGTATCTGGGAAGATTGCTAGCAACTTAAAGACCATTTAGTACCTTGCTTGGCATGATATTAGCCTAGACAACCAATTGTAATACGCTAATGTTCCCACCTTTTTGGCAGAATACTCTATGGTGCCTGCACTAGCATGATACTTATAACTGTAATCATAAGTTGTGCCTTAAAAACTAGGAGATAGAGCTGCCGCTTCAGTAAAGGCAATTATTCAGGAAGACTAATCTTTCTTTTTCTATTTCTTATCCACTTGATACTTTATTTGTAAAGCATCTCTTGAGTCACGGACTTCTTGCATTCACAATTTTACGGAAGACATTTTGAGTTGGTCTAATGTCAATTACCTCTACGTCTGTGTATTAATTTCTATTTGAAACTTTATTTAAACGCTGTGGAGCATTCTAATGAATTATGTAAATGGAAAGCAAATTTCATGGCATCAAAGTAGAGCATGCATCTCTTTGAATCTATATTCTTTAACTAAAATTATAACTTCTTGAGAATTACTGTTATTTTAATGAAATACATGCGGACTTGATATTGTTTTTTATTATTTACAATTTTATCATTAGCCTTAGCATAAGTATTTGAGGTAAGTTCTATGAACATTCCTCAATTCATTCTTGTTTAGTGTTAAATTAAGTATTAACTCTTTTGTGTGTTTTTTCCGCAGCTAATCACTTTGCATGTGTTGTACTCTTTTTTCTTCACGGCCTATCCAAATCAAATTTTTTACATGCTATTTTGTTGCATCATTTTTTCCTTCATTTGTTCATTGTCGTAGTATCGTTCCATGATAATCCTCTCATACTCTTTAACATTTCATATGATTAGTCTCTAGAATGGAGCCTAATCTTCTTGAGAGCTACATGCACGCTAGTTGGATTTATTCCCAGGAGAGGAGAGGATAACACCAAGATTGCATAAGTGCAATAGGCAATGTAGAGGAACGTATGGGAGGGCAAGGGAGGCACCCTAAAATTCTCTTTTCAAGTTGAAATACCTGAATGTGCTCCAACTTATACATCGAATTCCTAAATCTAAGATTCGAGAATGCTACATGGTTAAAATAAATGTGAATTGAAATTTCAAGTTCTATCCTTCTCTTGAAAGGATTGAAGTTAACAATGCTTGAATTAGTGAATAAATATACGACTATGAAATCCATCATAATGTTTGAATTTATATTCACATTAGGCCTTCAATACATTTTACAAAGCATATTCATCATAAAATGCAAACTTTCGAATTGAATGCTTGTATAGTAATTTACAAAGTTAACATTCGAACTCGATCCTCTGTTGACAAGCAAGCAGAGTTGATAATATTCAACTAACAAAATAAAATTACTTAAATCCCTGATGATGGCTAAATTGATAGTAAATCTCATCAAGCGGGTATGCTATTATCATGATGCCACATGAACTTAGATCAAAATCGATTCTTTGCAGCAAGTGGACAGAGTTGATGATATTCAAATAGCAAAATGAAAAAGGATCAAACTTGATGATGGTTGTGCTGCAAGAAAATCTTAACCAGAGGGGTTAATTCTCAAAAATCAAGTTTTCATGATGCAAACATAAATAATTTTATGTGACTTCAATGTCATATTGATGATGATCACGTTGAAAGAATATCTCAATCGGAGGGGTTAATTCTCAAAATGAAATCTTGACATTGCAAATATAAATATTTAAGTGACTTCAATGTCACTCCGATGATGACTGCATTGATAACAAATCTCTAGTGAAAGGGGATTACATGATTTTCAAAATGCCTCCAAATTTCAAAGTTAATCATTCTGGTCTTAAATTCCAATAAAATTTATAAATTCAATGTCTATCAAAATTTAAAATATTCAAGGGAAAGATACTCCTATTAACATAAAGTAAAATTAGTCCACTATTTATAACTCTTTGTAGATACTGATGAATTTAAGAATAGCCTCAGCTCACAAAGAGCCAAAATCTAGTCAAGAATATCACTAAGATTCATTTTTAAAATAATCTCTTGTTAGTAAGGATGTGACACATATTTTCTGACCAATAATTTTTTCGCCAAATAACATTACTAGTAAATGGTCATGACTGAAGTCCTCTATAGGGTGTTTTTTCCATAGAAAGATACCTTTAATTTACACTCACAGCTAGTGCCTGTACACTCTCCAATAATGAAATTTTTTAGTAATGAATCATAGGGTATACTTGATAGAGTATAAAACCCTCTATTAGTTAAGGTCAACTTGAATCTGTCTCTTTAGACAAATATCCACCTTAGGTTTATAAGGTACCATTAGGTGAAGCAAGTTATGGCTGCCAACAGGGATCCTTTGATCAAGTTGGGATGATTGTCTCCTCTGACTAAATGGACTAGGGATCATGAAAATTCGAGATAATAGAGCCATGGGATATTGATCGGCTTCCTCATCATTCCGCTCATCATCCACTTTAAGTATAAGGTGTTAAATTTTAAATCTTAAACACCAATACTATACTATAAACACATACTTAGTGTCTATTTAACGACTAGCCTTAATCGGAAGCATTCTCTCATCACTAGAAGGGGTTCTCTCATCATTAGAAGGGGTAATTAACCATAAGGGCTTGCACCTATGGGAAACCTGAACTTAGATCTTAAAGTCTTTGCAAAATGAGAGTGAAATCTCAGGTTAGTATCTTATTTTTAAACTAATATGACTTCTAAAATTTAACCTAGAATGTATTTATTAAAATTCTTTCAAATGCGGAGAGACCAATGCGCAAATTTTCGGAGCCCACAACCAACTTAGGCGTAGTGATGAATATATCTTGCTAGAGTTTTTTACGTTGATAGGGAAAAAGAGGAGAGCTGAGTTGCGATTAAAGAGGTCTTACATTCAATTGTGCAAGCTTCTAATAGAGAAGTCTTAAAGAGGGGAGAAATAAAGAGAAGAGTGGATTTGGTTTACACTGTAGAGAGCTAGAGATGCAAATAGAATGGGAGATAAAGATGCAAATGAGAGCAGATGTTGGGGATGGGGCTTCTTTGGAGATCCAATATGGGATGAGGGATAATTATCACAACTGCTAAAATTTGATCGAATGAATAAGAAAAAACTACAATACAAAAGGATTTGATGGCATTTGGACTTCCGAATTTCACAAAATTTTGTTGCTGCATGGATCCTCTAGCCATCCAAACATTTCAGTCAAAATATAGCCAAATTAAATTGTATATAAATTAATATTGAATTTATTAAAAATTTTCAATATGATTTCGAGTCTTGCCATGCTAATCCACATATGACCCAAAATCAAATAAAAAATAAGTCTAATCAAAATGTTATGCTCACAAATTAACTAAGCTTCAATCTGAGCTAGATCTAAGCTAAAATTTTAATTGATTTTTGAGCGATCTACAATCTTTCAGCTAAACTCATAGTCGTAGGAGAGGGGGACTTTTTTTTTTTGAGCATCTTCTTTAAAAAAATACCACTACTACAACAACACCATTAAGCCTTTATCCCACTATGTGGGGTCGGCTACATGAATCTTTTTTCTCCACTGTGCCCTGTTAAGAGTCAAATTCTCATTTAAATCTAATAAAGAAAGATCTTTTCTAATATTTTCTAATCAAGTCTTTTTAGGTATACCTCTACTTTTCTTAACATAAGCCAAATCTAATACATGTACTCTCCTAACCGGGTCATCGGAATGCCTCTGTTTTATGTGACCAAACCATCTAAGGCGACTCTCTCTAATATTATCTTCCACTGGAGCTACTCCAACCTTTTCACGTATATGCTCGTTTCGTATCCTATCTCTAAGAGTAAATCCACTCATCCACCTGAGCATCCTCATATCTACAACACTTAATTTAATATTATGCTTCTCTTTTAATGGCCAAAATTCTGCACCATAAAGCATTGTAGGTCTCACCACCATCTTATAGAATTTTCCCTTAAGTTTGAGGGGGACTTCTTTATCACACAACAAGTCCGATGCATTCCTCCATTTCAACCAACCTACTTGAGTTCTACTAATAATATCCCTATTTATTACACCATCACTCTGAACAATAGACCTAAGATATCTTAAATGTGTACGCTTATTAATGACTTGATCACCCAAAATCACAATCCCCCCACTAGATCTATTACTAATAAAATTACACTTCATATATTCGGTTTTAGATCTCCTTCTCGATTCTTTTTATCTCCTTGTCGATTTAGAAGTGAGGAGTAGTAGTCTGTAATAAGGTTTAAATCTTAGAAACTCTTCTTTTACAGCCGAGTATAAAGTTTAAAGCCATGTAGCTCTTCTTTTGAATTCCTTAAATCCTCAACAAACTTGTTTCAAATTGGGATCTCAATGAAGAAAGCACTTATTTTTTTCGTTATCCAACTAAATTTTCATCTTATTAACCAAAAATATTACGGGTTCTGGTTTCTTTATTCAATTCAGCTTCAAATCTTCTCTTAGGAAAGCTCTAAAAATTGGTTATCTGATTTCCCCAGTTTCCTTAAATTGAGTTATGCTTCATAGTATTAAAATTCTACTTTCTGTATTACAAAACTAACAAGTACTATGCACAAATGCAATTACTAACATGAATAATTCATAGAAGTGATAATATTATCTAAAAATATTAAAGTAATGAAATAAAATATTTTATAAATTTTACCGCAAAATAAAAGCAGCCATCTGATAATTTATTTCTTGCCGCCTTAGAAGCACTTGAAATTGTGCTACAAGATACTCTCCAATCTATTTGAACTACAAGATGCTCTCCAATCTTTTTTATATCTCTATCAATTAGTTTGAAAATGTGCTCGGCATTCTTCACCCAAACTGATGCTTCAATAGATTTAAAAAAGATAGTGCCAAAGGGTTTGCTTATAAGGATGCTATTCCAATTCCTATTTTTGATATCCAACCAACCATATGACATGATTGTGACTCTAATTTGTGATCATGTTCTTAATATTTTCAGTGGTGTTCAATTCCTTATTTAATATTCAAGTCCTAAGTTCATGCATAGAAGGAGGTATAAGGCCTCAATCATATGAACCTATAGACCGAATTATGTTGAAATCGGATGGAGAAGCTTCCATATTAATGAGTTGTATTATCAAAGAGGAATATGTCGATGTCCGTACGAACACACTTAGGAGCCTATCTTGCATTTTGGGGAGATATTCAATGAGCTACCCTTGTGCATCATTTTATTTAATGCAAAACATCAAATACATCATCATGATGGCCCCATCACTAGATTATGATCATGAAGCCAAGTTGAAATCAAGGGTTATGTTGGCTCTATTATAAGATCAAGATCAAAGACTCAAATCAAGGGCCAATAAACCATCATTAATCATGCATGATTAAAGAGTCTTGATATGGAAAAAAAATTGTGATGATGATTAAAAATTAAAATTCAAAATTTTGAATAATGAAATTATGAATTTTCGAACTTTAAAATTTTCCCTCCATGTGAGAGTCTTTTAATTGCATTTCCCATGCTTTAGTTAGCCTTAGATTTGGAAAGGAGTGGCCAGCCGCCCCATGTAGGGAGGGAGGTGTTGGGTGGTTCCACTCGGCTTTCTCTTTTGCTTGGCTAAGCCATTAAATTCCCGCTTTTAGTTTTTGTGAATTTTAAAACTTTGAACCTGATGTATTACCTTGAATATTTGCTGAAATGAATGAACAAAAGTTTTGGTGTTTTGAAAGCAATTGAAGAGGTCCTTCTCATGGGTTGGAGCATGGTTGCCAGCCTGCCTTGGGTTCTTATTAGTGGAAGACATAGTTATCCCTATAGGTAATTGCCGTTCTCTCTTCTCCTTGGTTCCACAACCCCACTAACATGTTCTCTTACATCTCTCTCATCCCCCAAGACCTTTTCCTAGCCCCATTGCCCTCAAGCAATATACAAACTCCTCCCATAGCAATTGATCAAACTAGGCCTTCTAATGATCTAATCTTGGTCCACTCCCCTCCATTACCCCCTAAACCACTTAGATCTTCACCATATACTCCATATTTGATCTGCACATATTATCCCAACATTCCTAAGTCATTCCAGCCCTTACATAAGCTCTTTTACTAACTCAATAATCTCATATTAGTCAAATCGGCCAAACTATGTCAAATTGTACCCAGTCTTGGCTCTCCCCCATCCTTTGCCTCCAAATCCCTTACAGTTTCACCAAACTTTTTGTAACACATCTAAAAACATTACTCTAGCTTTTCCAAGTCTATCAGTGCCCTAGATCTTCCACTATAATAAACCCAAAATTCAAATCCCCAAGTGGTGCTCTAGGATTGGCTTTGCCCCATGTTTTTGACCGACCCCTTCCTCTTGATCACTGCCTCAAATACAATTCTTCTAACTGCTCAAGTTTGTTCACCACATCATTAATCTCCCACCACAACTATTAAAAATCTTGGATCATCATTTTCCGAAGGTTACTTCACTTTTCATCTCCCGCATTCATCACAGGGACAACTATTGGAGATATTTGACCTAGAATAAAATGAATATTTGCCACTAGGCTCACTACCATAATAAGAGCCACTATCAACTCTATCATCATATTGTCGTTGTGATAAATGCTTTGATATAGTCATTTTGTTTATGTTACCATGAATGTCTTTCACTTATATAGGTACTTTGGTACTTAGTGAAACTTTCTTATAGACCAAAAAGATATTCTTTCATCCTTGTTATACCTCCTTTAACTACCTTATCAAAATAGTTGTATTTCAAATAAATGTTTGCCTTCTTTCTCACAAAAATTGGCTCTTGACAATTATACTTTCATGCTGGAGCATTTCTATTTTCCATTAAATTCTTTTTCAAATCAGCTAACCATTTGAAAATAAACACAAATTGAAAACCTTGTTTAAAATAGAGAAAATCCTCATTCAAACAAGAGAAAAAAAAAAGGTAAATGATCAAAGAAAATAAAATAATTTAAGAAATAAAGAAATTAGAATAGAGAAGATAAGAAAAAAAGGAGGAGAAGGTCTACTAGCGTTAAGAGCAGCATTGGTGGAGCAGCAATATCTCCTGAGCTACAATGATGGTGTATCAGCATGGTCGTGGTAGCCTTGCATGTGGCTTTGCAGTGACGTGTGGGCATCTGTCTCCTTGCATCCTGAGGCTCTCGATTGAGCATTTTAGATATATTTTTTTAAATGAAATAAGTTTAAGTTTAAATTTTTAGACCTATAAATTAATTTGAGAATTTGGTCTTAGAACCTATCATTAATTTGAGGCTTGCACGTCCTCTAAAAAGCATTGAGATGCGACTCATTCAATTGAAGTGTATGTTTTGCAGGATTAAGTAATTAATGCTATTTAACTTATAAATTTAATAAATTTTATATTTTTATACATATTATTTGTAAAAAATGAGTAGACCTGCTTCTTTTACTCGTGTCATTAAAAAAAAAACTAAAAGAGAATCTAAATGTGCCCTAGTCATGTTTTTTATTTTTATAATCTATCATTGTAGTAAATAGTATATATATATATATATATATATATATATAATTTGTAATTTTATAATATTTCATATGTTTATATATATTTTACAAATAAATTAGTAATTTATAGTAAGGATGTTCCCTCTTATTATAGTATTTATAAGCACAAAAGTATCTTGATGATCCTGCAGGCCTCTTATGTAAATTTCCATTAATTAGATAAGTTTATTTTTTTAGAATATTATCTTCAACCATTGTTGCTACCACCGCCACTCTAACATTTTCTCACTTGATGCTTTTTAATTTTATCATATATTCATCTTAATATTTCTTATTTCTTCCATAGTCAACATTAATATTAATGTCTTCTTTATTAATAACACCCTAATCTTTATAATATAGCTCGTCTATTTATTGTTTTATAAAAATTTTGAAGGCTTTATGATATTTTTTATCGCATAGTTTGCATGAGGTACGTCTTTTAAGTTTGCCACTTGACTTTAACTCTAAAGTTGAAATCATCTACATCTAATATTTTTGTATAATAAATCCAACAGATCCCATATTCTTATCACACCTCAATATCATTTGGTCTTTCAATAATATTAACTCGTAATTCTTAGTTTCAAATCAACTAAAATTTCGTATCATTTTTTTTTCAACTAATATGTATATCTCTTTACCATCTAAAATTCTCTTCATTGTTTTAAATTTAAATCGTCTTCGAAAGAGATATCATCTGTTTTCTAAAAATAGCATACATCAATTTGTCTCAATTTGAACGTATATTATAAGCATGCGAATGACTAATAAAAGAAACATGGGCTAAATACCAAATTTAGGTGTAAGTCTATTATGATTGGACATCTTTTCGGTATCTCCACAGTTGCATTATACATATCTTAAACAAGTTTATCGTATCTATCTTATATTGTTATATTGTTTCTCTCTATTGCCCCACCAATCCAACTCTCAAAGTATTTGATCATATATGCTTTTTTATAATCAATAAATATCATATGAAAGTGCTTTCATTATTCTCTAAATTTCTCCATTAAATGACTTTAAATATATCACCCATATTGTAGATCTTTTTTGCCATAAAATAAAATTGTTTCTCCAATACCGTTATGAATTTTCTGAGCCCATGTCCAGATTACCACAACTAAAATTTTATTGTATAACTTGTTTGATTTCCCTAGAATTACCATAATAATGAACCTCTCATTTATTTTTAAAGGCTTATACCAAAATAATTCTTCTCTGAGCATTATTTTTAATTAAATATTATGCAAACCCTGTAAGAAAAAAAAAGTTATATTTTTATAAATTCAAAGATTCGGTCATTCACTTATGAATCTTCACCCCTGTTGAAGCTCAAGTTAAAATTTTCAAATTATTTAATTTCATTTTTAGACTGGCTTTCACCGTATTTTATTTACTTTTGAAGGCTTTATTAGAAATTAAACAATATTCTTGATTAGTTGGTTATTAAAAATATATGTTGAATATATGTACTATAATAAAACTATTATGTTCCATCAAATATAATGTATATGATTGTTTTTTATTTATATAGTGCTTTTAGGTTCATATAATGTAATTCTATAACATAAATTTTTTTTTTATTTGTTTATTATTCTTTAATCTGTGGGCAATATGCATTCGGACTAGTTACATGCAAAATAATACTTCATTGTGCTATTATGCTCGTGCTTAGTGTCAGCAGTGTTAGTATTATTAATTAATGGATAGATCTTCGCATGCTTCCAAATGTTTGCGTAGCTGAACATTCGTGCTGATGCATCAGCATTTATGCATTTGCAAGAGGGTAGGCCTGGAGCAGAGTTTAGTTTGTTTCCACCTTTACATGAAGTTCATGAGTTTGAATATTTGAAATAACATCTTTACAATATAAGTTTAAAAAAATCTTTACAATGTAAGTTTAGGCTGCTTACATTGGTTCCTCCGCATGTGACATAAGTTAACAGGTTCACATATTGGTAATAACATATTTGCAATATAAGCTCTTAGATTAGCTTTCCCCACAATCTGCATTAACTAGGGGTGTCAATATTTGACCCGACCCGAAAACCCGATCTGAACCCGACCCGAAAATTTCGGGTTTGGGTTGACCTGAACCCGAACCGGGTTGGGTTTAGGTTGAGGACCAGTTTCAAAAATCGAGTCGGGTTCAGGTTGACCCAGAAACCCGGAAATGACCCGGCTGCCCGCTAAGCCTACCCGCTCTGCCGCACGTCGCGTTGCCTGCCTGCGAGCCGCTGCAACGCTGCCGCTGTCCCGTCTGCCGCTCGACGCCGCTGCCGCGTGTCGCCGCTACCCGCGATGCGGCGATGCCGCATAGCATCGCCTACCGCTGCGGTTGCCGCAGCCATCGCCACTGTTGCTGTCGGCCGCCGGAGACCCAGAAAGGCGTCATTTATGCCGTTGTCGAACCCGAAGTGGGTCGGGTTCGGGTCCGAAAAACCAACCCGTATACAAAAATGGGCCGGGTTTGGGTTGACACGAATAGTGCCGGGTCAATTTCGGGTTCGACCCGAACCCGACCCATGACCCGAAATTGATACCCCTAGCATTAACGGGAAGCCTCATGCAGTAGGTACTCGCCCAATCTATTGGTGACTTCGTAAATCTTATGGCCTCCATCACACATTACGTATTTTGTTTGGATTGGGTTCGGATTGGGTTCGGATGTTGCTGTATCAAAATGTGATATTTGATGGGTAACTATAAAAGGCAGTCATATATTTGTATATGGTCATGGTATTACATATATGCAGCATATTATTTCTGGCCGCCCTATAACCACAGTAAAAATTGTCAATATGTTCAGTTGAAAATCATAGCAGAGAAAATAAGGAAAGAATGAGAAGGTTCCTTGAATCTATTAACATGACCTTTCAATAAAACAAAAGACAATCTTTGATTACGGATTAGAATCCAATTTTGTTCTGGATAATTTATTTATTATCTGTTCAACCTGAAGGTTTTGTAGTAGTAATATACTTAATATGCATGTACAATAGTGAAAGAGGGGCGAATAAGCATCTAAGAGCTGGGAGGGGAAGATACACTATGTATGTAAATAATGTAATGCAATCTTATGGAACTCACGTGGCTTCATTTTTCTGAGACTGCCTATAATCATGCTGGCCGAGGCAACAGAGTTAAATAAATGAGGCTAAGGGATTAAGTCTTCTAGAATTGCTTTTCAATATTCATTTTAGTTCTCATTAACTTGAACAGGAAGAGCAGTATAGTAGACTTATTTCATAATGTGCTTATTTTTTATGCTGATTTTGCAGATTGCTGATTTCTGGAAGGAAGCTTTGATACTCAGCTCACTACATCATCCTAATGTTGTATCATTTTATGGTGTGGTTCGTGATGGTCCTGATGGAAGTCTAGCAACAGTTACAGAGTTCATGGTCAATGGCTCTCTTAAACAATTTCTTCAAAAAAAAGACAGGTATCCTTTTGGTTGTATTGCACGAAAGATCTTGTTCATATTTAAATTTTCTGCTGTTGTTTGATTTCACTATGTAGATTCTCCGGAAATTTTTAGTTCAATTGTTCCCACAGTAGGGATAACTTGTAGTCTGTAAAAGTACTCTAATATTATGAAGTATCTGTTTGAGCAGAACCATTGATCGGCGTAAAAGACTAATCATAGCCATGGATGTTGCATTTGGTATGGAATATTTGCATGAAAAGAATATTGTTCATTTTGATCTGAAGTGTGAAAATTTATTGGTGAACATGAGAGATCCACATCGGCCTATTTGTAAGGTATGATTTCTTTAATATTTTATGTGCTCTGTGCTGGCTTCATTAAACTTAATTAGAAACATTCACATTATTAAGTTTTACACTCTAGATGTTTGCTTGCCTTTTTATATAAATTCAACAATTTTATCTGTTTATGCACGACGATTATATATTTACATCTGCATACAAAGTTTACCAATAGAGTTAATTTATTGATTTATCATAAAAGACCCAAAGAGCCGGAAAGAGGAATACAACATTGACATGGGATATGTATAGTGGAGTTTTTATGTGCACTTTCAATGGATATTATGGATTTAATTTGGATTCATACCACTTACATGAGTTTATTGAATTGATTCTTAATTTCATGTTGTATGTTAGGTTTAGGAATGAAAACTTTTGTTTGCATTATCATATCTAAATATTCCGTTTGAAATAAGTTTAGGTTGTTGCTAATCTCAAAATTTGTAAAATGGTTAATTACTATTGGCTTAAAAAATTCGCTTCCCGGTACTGCTGAGAGAGTTTATGTATTTTCCGAGTCAAATTTTTAGAAGGCAAATCAAGTTTCAAATAAGACTACCCAAAGATTTTGCTCTAATTTTACAAGGATTTTATGATCTAGTTCTAGGGTTACTATAGGAGGAAGATGCATGCCTATTTTTGGCCCCTCTTCTAGGCAATAATGAGGTGTAACATAGCAGAAAATATGAACAAACAATATTCTCACTACATTCATTCTAATTTAATTCATTAGAATCAAACGAGTGAAAATAGTCTGACTTTATCATCCAAAACTAGATACCTAAGATGTGTTTCTTAAGAGTTAACCGCCCATTAAAAATGGCAGAGAAGTGGGATATAGCTTCCTAATCAATATTGAGAGCGTAAGATACCAGAGTTGCAAGAGAGCTCTCCAATGTAATTATGGTTATCACTGTTTTTTATTTTTTGGTAGAAGAATTTAATGTCATCTTCACCCTTAGAGAGCTAAGAACACATGGCTCGTTGTTCAACCCAGGTGCTTTTATAAAATATAGCTTCAATTAAGAGTTTTTTAGCATCCATTGCTTTGTATAGAAACATAGCAGCGAGGGACTAATTTTTCATTAGAAATTTTATTTTGATCAGCTTTCAAAGAAGAGATAATATTAGATATATATGAGTAAGAATTTAATAGGACACACTTGTAGATCAAGTATTTCCTATCAAATTTCGGAAAACAGCGAGAATTCTCCACAAAAATCCACACAAAATCACAAAAACAGTAAATAATTTGTATTATTTGATGAAAGGGAAATGGAAAATAGCAAGATACAATTGATCCTCTATTCGAGAGGAGGATCGATCTCTCCCAAATCTCTAGACGCCGCTAGAGCCCAAAAGAAAACCTAAATTTAAGATATCTCAAATTTCTGCCAAATTCTAGATGCCCTAACCCTAGGAAAACAAATTATTTAATGCATTCAAATCAAAAGGAAATCCATAAACAGTCCCTACATTCAAATTCCCCTCCTAACTCCCTCAAAAATCCTTCCTAAACGACTCACGCACGCCCGGGCGTGCGTTCGGCGCGTACAGGAGGCGGACGTTTCCGCCTCTGTTTGCGTAAGCCGGTCCTGTCGGACCGGCTGGACCGGTCTAACAATACTCCCCTCCCAAAGATCCACCTTGTCCATAAGGTGGAAAGATGACACCCTCCTCCATTCCTTCTTCATCACAAACGATAAGAACCTGAAGAGTGCGGTCCTTACACCTATGCCCTGACATATACCTCTCGTCACATCTGAAACAGAGTCCCTTTGCCCTCTTCTCCTATGATTCCGTCTCTGTGAGCTTCTTGAAGTTGTCCCCAAGTCTTCCTCCTGCAGTCTTTTCCTTTGAAGTCCCCCGAAGAGTATCCAGTGTTGGCTCCTTAGATTTCAATAAGGTGGTGGTCATCCTGTACAGGCCTCCTGAGCTGCTGCCTCTTGTCTCTCTCTCCAGATGCCTCTGATCTTCTACCAATTTAGCTAGCTCCATAGCCTCTCCCAAGTCATGAGGCCTCATTACTCTAACCATTGCCCGGATCTCTGGTGTCAATCCCTTCATGAAGTTTCCCTCTAGCACTGTCTCAGAAAGGCGGTCCAATCAGCTAGCAAGGTACTCAAACCTCTCACTGTACTCTATTACTGAACCATCCTAGGTCAAGGCGAAAAATTGCTCGTAGAAGTCTCCTCCCTTGCCGGTTCGGAAACGTTCTATCACACAATGCTTGAACTCCCTCCAACTCTGTATGGGTCATCGCATGTCCCTCCATTGGTACCAAGCTAAAGCTTTCCCTTCCAAACATAGGCTTGCTGCCGTCAGTCTCTCCTCCTCCGTCAACCCATTGACGGCGAAATATCTGTCAACCTTGTAGATCCACCCGTGCGCATCCTCCCCCTCAAAGATTGGCATCTTCAATTTCCTCACCCTCAAATCGCCTTTGTTCCCTCTGTTCCCTCCATAATTTCCCATTCCCCAAGGGATTGGTTCCCCCCAAGTGTCCCAATCATCCCTTCCACGTTCATACTCAAGCCTTTCATCAAATTCCCACCTTCTTTTTTCAAATTCAGCACTCCTTGGATCATCACAAACTCCTCATCTTTCCAATTCATCCCTCCTTTGGTCAAAATTCCCTCTTTCCCTTTCAAATTCAATACCATTCCACTCATGTCCAACCCCCTCACGCCTCCCCACATACCCTCTGCCGGACTCCTCCCTAGGAATAGATCCTAGGGGAGGCATTTTCTATTCCCTCCAAAATCTCGACCTCTTGATCTTCCTTTCGTCTGATTGGCTTCGGATTTTCCCCACTTCCATGGCTGTCGGTGCTTTCCCTCACCTTTGACGGCGATATTTTGGTTTGGCCCTCGAGCACTTTCTTCAACATCTCAAGGATGGAAAATTTCGAATTGATCTTATCATGGATGGCTGAAACATCCTTTTTTAAATATGAAACTTAAGTTTGGAGATCTGAAGTTTCAGATTTTATTTGTCCAATCTCCACTTCGAGGCGTTCCTCCAACGCATCCATTTTCTTGGCCGCCATTGATGCCTGGATTTTTGTAGAAATAAAAATCTGGGCTTCGACCTTCAAAAATAAGTAATTTTCTTCTACGAAATCCCAAGAACAGCCGCTGAAATTCACCAAAACAGCCCACCAAAGGTCCCAAAAACAACTCTGATACCAATTTGATAGGAAACACTTGTACATCTCGAGTATTTCCTATCAATCTTCGGAAAACAGTGAGAATTCTCCACAAAAATCTGCACAAAACCACAAAAATAGTATAAATAATTTGTAGTATTTGATGAAAGGGAAACGGAAAATAACAAGATTGATGCTGACATCCAACCGTGAATGCTTATCAGAGGAGGAGCCAAGATCGACGGCCGTGATCGTTCCACGTTATCTTAATTTATTATTTGTAATTTTTATTTATTTATGCATTTTCTTTTTTTACCCTCACTTGAGGGAGTAGTCCTATGTAAGCCTTAGGGGCATATTTGTCTTGTTTTAGTTTCTTTTATTTTTAAGGCCTATATATAGAGGCCCTTGTTATTGTAGTGGTATGATGTTGTTTTAATAAAAAAAATTGTTTGGCACTTTTGTTCCTTGAGAGGACTTTGGTGAGAACCCTATGGGAGGGAAGCGTAGTTTCCACCAGCCGCAGGATGGGTCCGAGCTCGTGGCTTGAAGTCCCTTGGTGAAGGGCAACATATCACCCGTCAGCTGCAGGAAGTGTCCGGGCTTACGATTTTATCTTTTTGTTTTTCCTTATTTTCCTAGTCGCCACCTTCCCATTCCCTCCTCCCACTCTCTAACCGAACACCACCACCCCTTCTTTCTCCTCCACCCGCCGGCCATAAGTCCCACCACCACTGGCCTCAAGGATCCTTCCTTCCCTACCAAAACCTCCCAAAACCTTCCTTTCCTCCTAGCCGCCACTATCAAACGCTAGCCATCACTTGACCACGGGCCATAGTGCCTCTCTTTGCCTCCAAATCTTCAAACCCCAAATTAATCCCTTTCCATATGTGGTGTATTTTAATTTGGACATATTTCAAATTCAAATTTCAATGTTAATTGAATTGAGATTCTTTCCTAAATTAACCACGTTATATTTAGAAAGTTTCCAAATTCAAATCTTTTTAAATTTAAATTTAAATTAAAGAGATCATCATTTAATATCTTTAATTTAATTACCCCTGTTTGGAAACCACTTAAATTCCTCCCAAATTCCCTCTCCCCCTTCCCCTAGCTGCCGCCCCCCCTCCACCGAGCCACGATCGACGCCCGTGATCGTTCCTCATTATCTTAATTTATTATTTGTAATTTTTATTTATTTATTTATGCATTTTTCATTTTTACCCTCACTTGAGGGAGTAGTCCTATGTAAGCCCTAGGGGCATATTTGTCTTGTTTTAGTTTCTTTTATTTTTAAGGCCTATATATAGAGGCCCTTGTTATTGTAGTGGTATGATGGAGTTTTAATAAAGAAAATTGTTCGGCACTTTTGTTCCTTGAGAGGGCTTTAGTGAGATCCCTATGGGAGTGAAGCGTAGTTTCCACCAGCCGCAAGATGGGTCCGGGCTCGTGGCTTGAAGTCCCTTGGTGAAGGGCAACGTATCACCCGTCAGCCGCAGGAAGTGTCCGAGCTCACGGTTTTATTTTTTTGTTTTTCCTTATTTTCCTAGCCGCCACCTTCCCATTCCCTCCTCCCACTCCTAACCGAACACCACCACCCCTTCTTTCTCCTCCAACCGCCGGCCATAAGTCCCACCACCACCGGCCTCAAGGATCCTTCCTTCCCTACCAAAACCTTCCTTTCCTCCTAGCCGCCACTATCAAACCCGAGCCCTCACTTGACCGCCGGCCATAGTGCCTCTCTTTGCCTCGAAATTTTCAAATCCCAAATTAATCCCTTTCCATATGTGGTGCATTTCAATTTGGACAGATTTCAAATTCAAATTTCAATCTTAATTGAATTGAGATTCTTTCCTAAATTAGCCACGTTATGTTTGGAAAGTTTTCAAGTTCAAATCATTTCAAATTCAAATTTAAATTAAAGAGATCATCATTTAATCTCTTTAATTTAATTACCCCTATTTGGAAACCACTTAAATTCCTCCCAAATTCCCTCTCTCCCCCCCCCCCCCTTCCACCACAAACTATTGATTTCAAATTTCCAATTCCCTTTTGATTACTTTCTTTAATTAGCTATTTGTTAATTTGGAAAGTTATTCAAATTGAATTCAAATAAATTTTGAATTTCAAAAACTTTCCTATTTAATAAGTTCTACTTTAGGAAACCTCCTCCAATTACTCCCCATCTAAAATTAATTTCAGATTTAATTCCCAATCCCAATTAATGCTTGAGCTACATTCATTGAACCTAGTCACCTCTTTCCCTCTCTCTTGGCCGGCCCCTCTCTCTCCCCTATTTTAATTTTTTTTCCTTGTTAAGGAATCCAATTAGGGGATTAACCACTTCTTATCCTACTCTCCATCTTATTTGAATTTCAAATTCAAATTCCATAATTAAGGGAAATCTAAAATTGAATTTCTGATCTTTAATTTTTTATTTTCCCCCACCCCCACCGTTCTATATCAAAGATACAATTGATCCTCTATTCGAGAGGATGATCGATTTCTCCCAAATCTCCAGATGTCGTTAGAGCCCAAGTGAAAACCTAAATCTAAGATATCTCAAATTTCAGCCAAATTCCAGATGTCCTAACCCTAGGAAAACAAACTATTTAATGCATACAAATCAAAAGGAAATCCCTAAACAGTTCCTACATTCAAATTTCCCTTCTAACTCCCTCAAAAATCCTTCCTAAACGGCTCACACACGCCCTGGCGTGCATTCGACGCATACAGGAGGCAGATGTTTTCGCCTCTGTTCGCATAAGCCGGTCCCATCGGACCGACTGGACCGGTCTAACAATACTCCCCTCCCAAAACTCCAAAACAGTTCAAAAATCTGCTCTAATATCAATTTGATAGGAAACACTTGTAGATCTCAAGTGAAACCTAACGATCTTTACAAAATCAGCAAGAATACTCAACAAGTAGAGGAAAAATCAAAGAAAAATAGCTCACTTTATTGAGAAAAATCAACTAACGGAAGAAAAACAAACAAGATATAAGTGATCCTCAATTCGAGAGGAGGATCGATCTCTCCCAAATCTCTAGACGCCGCTAGAGCCCAAAAGAAAATCTAAATCTAAGAGATATCAAATTTCAGCCAAATTCAAGATGCTTAACCCTAGGAAAATAAACTATTTAATGCAGACAATCAAAAAGGAAATCTCTAAACAGTCCCTACATTCAAATTTCCCTCCACACTCCCTAAAAAATCCTTCCAAACTGGCTCCCGTGGATCTTGCGACTTGTGCGGCTCATACAGGAGGCGGACTCTTTCGCCTCTTGTTAAGTTCAGCCGGTCCCGTATGGACCGATCTAACAATACACCCTAAAAACAATCTAATTTCAGCAAACAACACATAAACCTAACCCTAGGAAAATCATCTATTTAAAGTAAACAATAACTAGTAAATACCAAAATAGCCCTCCCCCAATTCTCTCATATTTCCTTATTATTTCCTTCCCAAATCAACTCTCAAATCAGCCTCTAAATCTGCCATCTTCAATTAGGAAACATTTCGTAATTAATCCCCTCCAAATCAACCCCCAAATATGTCATATTCAATTAGGAAATATTTCCTAGTTAATCCCCTCCAAATCAACCCCCAAATATGCTTTCTTCAATTAGGAAACATCTCCTAATTAATTCCTTTTGATTAAGAACCTTCTTAAATAATTCTCTCTCGATTATGAAACTTCTTAATTCCCTCACAATCAAATTAGCTGGTCCATCAATACTCCCCTCCCAAAGTGCCACCTTATCCTCAAGGTGGAACAAACAAAATTGTTGTTGAAGCACTTGACTAATACCACTGGACTAAAAATTGAACTGACACTAGGTCGAACGATCCCTACCTCGGGCATCTCCTTGATTAATCTCTCAATCTCTTAATCTCTTAGTTCTAGATTTGGGGATGACGATATAGACGAATACTTATAGGTGGGACTCATTCCTTCAAGATGATAACATACTCGCGTTCCCGTGAAGGATTCAACCCTTGAATTTGCTGGAAAACCCCTCGATATTGTTGTAGGGGTGGTAGAATCATGTCTGGTGCTTCTATCTTCTCCCCATCTTTTTCTCCTTCCAAATTCTACAGCTCCACTAAAAGCCCCACTCCTTCACCCTTTCCTCTCCTTGGAAGTGGCTCCAAAAGTTCCTTATCGGATTAGGGTTTCCTCCACTCCCTTGGTCACTGGTGACCCCCCTTGCCTCCGGCGACGCCGTTTTGATTTGACCCTCGAGCACTTTCTTCAACATCTCCTCCAGGATGAAAAATTTTGAATCAAATTTATCATGGATGACTGAAATATCTTTTTTAAAATCTGAAACTTGAGTTTGGAGATCTTAAATTTTAGATTTCATTTGTCCGATCTCCCCTTCCAATACTTCTACTTTTCTTCTAGCCATGGGTGCCCAGATCGAACAACTCTGATACCAATTTGATAGGAAGTGCTTGCAGAAATTTAGAAAAAACCTTGATTGAAATCTGATTTCAGCAATTTCAGAAAACCAACGATAAGAAAATCAAGAATAAACTAGACAAACACTTTTTTTATTAAAAGTTTTATGAAAGAAAAGACAAGATACAAGTGGATCTTCAATTGGATAGGAGATCCAGTTCTCCCAAATCTCTAGCCGCCGGCTAGAGCCCAAACACCCTAAGATCAATCTAATTTTAGCAAACAACCTAAAAATCAGATTTCCCTTGAAGAAAACCTAAATCTAAGAGATCTCAAATTTCAGCCAAATTCCAGATGCCCTAACCCTAGCGAAACAAAATATTTAATGCATACAAATCAAAAGGAAATTCCTAAACAGTCCCTACATTCAAATTTCCCTCCTAGCTCCCTCAAAAATCCTTCCTAAACGGCTCACGCATGCCCGGGCGTGTGTTCGGTTCGTACAGGAGGCAGACGTTTCTGCTTCTGTTCATGTAAGCCAGTCCCATCAGACCAGCTGGACCACTCTAGCAGAATTCCAATCAACTACCTTCAACTTAAATTATACATTGTTGAGCTTGTTACAAAAATCAAATAGAGGATCTCCAGAGACATGTAAAAACCAAGCAGCGGAGATAATCTCCAAAAGCGTGGGCAATGGTTCCATAATTTTGATGCATAAACCTACGCCTGAGCTTGACAGAGTTCTCTATTTGAAGTAGAATTGTAGATCGGTCAGAAGACAGTATATTGAGGTGAGTAAAGGCTAATTATTCAGTCATTGGCCATTGCAAAAGACCCTATTATGAAGACATCTGATAAGATTTTGAAGTTGATGATTAAACCAGTTGAATGATAGAACAATGTGGGAGAGCTCAAATAGATCCGCATTAAAAATTCAAGCATTAAAGTTAACCAGCTTACAAGGTAAGGGGTGATTGCTTTCAACTTTTTCCTCCCCAAATTTAATGTGGTTAAAATTTCCTAAATTGAGCCATGGGTCAGAGACAGAGAGAGTCATATCAGTAATCACTTGCCACATGACTTTCCTCTTAGGAGCACCATTGCCAACACACACACACAGATATATATATATATATATAATTAGAAGTCTAGTGTAAGGACAAAAAACCAAACAATCATGTGAAAAATCGTGGATGAGCCACAAGCATTCTAAATTATACACAAATAACATTCCATTAATCCAAATTCGGCCATTGGAAGCAGTGTGCAAATTGTTACAATTTTTCTTAGAAGGAAAAAGTTTGGATTGCTTGGCATTAGAATCATCCGCAATGACATTAAAAGAGAGTTTGGTCTCCAGGAAGACAAAAGATCAATTTTGTAGTCTTTGACTAAGTTTCTGCAATAAATGATACCAGCATCACTATTTCCCCTAATATTCCAAGCAATAATGTTTGAAATGCCATCTGTTATTGAGGGATGGAGGAGGGGCATTCTCCTTTTGCATAGTTATCCTATTCTTTATGGTGGACGGTATATCATTCTAAAGTGATAATAATCCCTCAGAGATTAAGGAGATAGAGGTTGAAGTTATAAGAGCAAGAAGTTTAAGTACGCTTGGAAAATGGTTAGAAGCAGACGTGTTGGGAGGATGAAGAGTGAGTTCATCAAAGTTACCATGAGTTGGAGTGGATACTCGCAATATTGGGAATTGAAGAAGTAGAAGAAAAGCTATTAATATTTGTAGGTGTCGGGATAGAAATTTTGAGATCTGGTGCCATAGGGGGAACAATGATTGGTGAATTGAATGAGACCATTTTGGGGTGGCTGTCACCCTAGGGAAAAAATCCCCCTGTTGATGCTTCTGCTTCTACCACGATGCTGAAAATTGTTTGAGTAAGGGGCTAGTGGTTTGGAGATTTTGGATAGTTGGTGGTGTGATGTGCGGAAGTATCACAAGTAGCACATGGTGAGGGTTTTCGTTCATAAATGATAGGCTACAAGATGTCCTGTCCTTTAACTAAAATAATGATCTGGTTAAGCAGGACAAATGTGGTGGAGATTTGCATACTAATCCTAGCAAATGTATGAATCATTTGGTGCTGAGAGGGTCAATAGTAAGTGTATACAAATTTTGCTTAAAGCTTACGAGATCCCTTTTTCGACCAATGACAGAGGCAAAATAAAAAATCTAACCCATACAGGGATTTCCTTAAAATTTTCTTAACCAGAACAAATTCAGGAGTCCTTTTTTTTTTTTAAAGATGAAAGGCCAATCGTTATGAATCATAACCCTCCATTGTTCACCATCTCTAAATCTTCAACACAGGTAAAGTTGAAGAGAAAAAAGCCATCTAATAGTGAGAGAATTCAAATGCACCATTTAATTTTGAATGTTTGCTCATGGCTTGGAATAGATAACCATAAAGCGACCTCTTTTAGATAGCATATCTAATTAAGGCATTGCTCTAATATTTAGCCCCTTCCTCCACTTTCTCATCCAAGAACGAAACCTTTTCATTTTAGCAGGGAAAGCGAAATTATTAGTGTAGGGACATGAGAAGTTAAGAAACCTTTATAGTTCATTGTAAGCTTGTCGTTAGGTAGTCCGTTGTTAGCCTCAATGGAGAAATGAAGTGGGAGGCAAGATGAAGGAACTCGGAGGGATCCATGGAGTTGCCCAAAGGTACATTGGGCCTTCCGGCCAACACTTGAGAGGAGACATTCAGTGGAGCAAAGGTACGTTGGACCGTCCTGCCACACTTGAAGGATCCATGGAGGTACCCAAAGGTATGTTGGGCCGTCCGACCACACTTGAGGGGAGGAGACATTCAGTAGAGCAAGAGGGTAGAGATGTGTAAGAAAAAATTGGGGAGTAGGCGCAGCATGATGAAATTCTACTAGCATAGCACATTAAGAGGCGCCTATTATCTTGTGATTTTGTTGGTAATGACTGTTGAGAGGTCCTTCAGATACGCTTTACAAATTACTCTGGTACTAGTAAACAACACATGCTTATGGTTGTGCATTTCTGGACAATTTGCAGCTGACTCGGATATGTTTCCTTGCATCAATGCTGACATTGTTTTAATTGCTATTTTGTTTGTAGTATAATCCTTTGTACCCTTTTCAGATTGATTCATATCTACCCCAGTATGTTCCTAGCATTATATATTTGGTTAAACCGTAATTGTTTTTCTAGTTCTTTGATGCGCCAACTCTTTTTCCAGATTGGTGATTTGGGGCTATCAAAGGTGAAGCAACATACTTTGGTGTCTGGAGGTGTTCGAGGAACTTTACCATGGATGGCGCCGGAACTTTTAAGCGGAAAGACTAGCATGGTGTCTGAAAAGGTATTTAATTTATGAAATTCAGGAACATAGTTACTCCATCTCATTCTCCAGTGTTCTTAGCCTACTTGTACATGTTTCCAGAAGAGTTGTTTTTTCTAGCTTTTATTTGTCTATTTTGGAGAAACAATTTGCTGATGTTTTACTATTTACATGTGTGTGCAGATTGATGTTTATTCGTTTGGTATAGTCATGTGGGAGCTGCTCACTGGTGAAGAGCCTTACTCAGATAGGCATTGTGCGTCTATAATTGGTAGGCCTTGGAACATACAATGTTCCTATACATATTCTTTTTTATCATAATTATATCTCAGAGGAAAAAACTTGTGTAAAGATATCCTGGTCAAACTTAGTTTAGATGGATTTTAGAACTCTCTAGATTTGCTCGCAATCATCTCAAAGCACATTTAAAAGTTTTAAAATTCATCCCGATCAAAATTTGAATTTTTCTCAGGATATCCCCACCTGATTTTTCTCCTTTCTTCATGACATGTCTCCTGACATTTATATACAAACCTTCTTCTGAACATGCCTTGGAAAAGACACATTTCGTATTCTATGGTTACTCTCTGTGTTTTAACGTAACAATGCCTGATTTCATATTGTTTTAGGAGGAATTGTGAACTGTACACTACGTCCTGAGATCCCTAGTTGGTGTGACCCTGAATGGAAATCATTGATGGAAATCTGCTGGTCTTCTGATCCGACACAGAGGCCTTCCTTCTCCGAAATCTCACAGAGGTTGAGGAAAATGGCAGCTGCAATTAACGTGAAGTGAACAGGCCTCCACTGTGCACTTCCTATTATTACCCCACAATGTTGACGAAAAACAATGAAAGGCAGAATACTGTTATATAAAAAATGTATATAACTTTTTTGCTTGGGTGATGTCTTGGCTTAGGCATCTGTGGATCCGATATAGTTGTTGCGTGTAGTGCATAAACTATGCCTTCATATCGGTGTAACTGAAAATGCCGTTTGCCTTTACTTACGAAGTAAGACAACTATGTTATCTTTTTTTTTTTTCTTTCATCTCTCCTTTACTTTGTCACGCATCCCTTTGTTTTTCAACTTTATTTCTAATGTAATAACTCTTGTATTTTGTTTTCTACAGGGTGTTTGTAAGTTAGAGATGAGGGCCTTTGGAAGTGTTATTTAAGCATGATGTTCTATTGGAGATCAATCCTCTGTGAGGCTCATGAAATTTTCATTCTGTAGTGTAAATATTTATTTATTTTTTGTTTCAATTTTCTAAACGCTGAGCTGATGGAGATCCACATTGTTAGTTGTGATAAACAGTGGGACAAGATTTTTTTTTTATTTTTTTTATTGTTTTTAGGGGTAGGATGTCATGGTAGTAGCCTATTGAAAGGGTAAAAGAAGTTGGCTATATTTTTTTTTTTTCTGGTTTCCTAAGCCAAATTATGTCAGAAAATAGAAGGATTTCTGGATCTTTAGGATAAAATTGTAGTGTAATAGTTTGAGTGTTTAACTTCTTCCTACATGTTGGTGAAGGCTGACGTGTGTTTTTTCTGTTTTTTGAATATTCAGCAGAAAAATCTAAATTGCCTCTGAATTTGTGCTTAAGGATTTTGTTCTGCTATGAAAGGATCTATGCTCTAGTGGTTGAAGGAGAAGGTTAATTTTCTTAAGGTCGTGTGTTTGAGGAGAGATTATTACGTGAGGTCACCGGACTATTCGGAGGTCAATCGTGATGCATCACTTCATTCGATACAAAGTGGTACACAGTAACGATACGCAACGTATTGGTGACGTTGTTGTCCTGTTTGGACTCCGGACGACATCCGGTGATTGCATGTAATAATTTCAGGTTTTTGAGCTACATATTTAAAGATTTATTGTTCACCATTCTAAAAGTAATCTTTTGTTTACTTTCATGTTATCCTAATCTTTATATGACAACAGGACTATCACTTACAGCTATTGCCATCGTTCTACTATACCTCCACCTGCTTTTCATCTAGTCATCTTCCTTATCCTCCATAACCCTCTTCTGTTACCCTGACAATTATGGTAATGTTAGCAACCCATTACTTTTTGGCACCAAATTCAGCTATTTTCAAGTGTGGAGTTTAATTTTATCAATTAATTTATGAATGATTTTTTATAAGATTTCATCTACATTTTTCAAAATTAGTGGCTTTGTTAAAGTTCTAAGTGGAAGTTATTATAAAATTTTAAATGGAAACTATCATAAAGTCTTAAATGGAGGTTAATATAAAGCTTTAAATGAATGCTACAAAAGTCTTCATTTGTGGATGATCATTAATGGTAGAATTTGAACTCTTCACTTTATAAACTCACTGATATGGCAATTCACAACAAGAAGCAACAAAGTGAGAAAAGAAAGAAGAAAAGAGAGGAGGGGACTGGGGAGGATGAAGGTTTTTTTGTGCTTGCAAGCGGAGCTCTTAAGCTTCTTTAAGAAAAATAAGAAAAGTTTAGCCCTTATCTCTACAACAGGTGATTTATATAAATTGATATGTTTCTTTTTATCTCTAATTTTGTATGAATAGTAATTATTCATGTATTTTTTTAAAGTTTAGTGAATTATTTGATCTTTATGCAACTATTGATGCAGGCTTACTTGAATCGAATCAGGGGCGGAGCCAGCCTTAATTTTCAGGGGGGGCAAACTTATAAGCATATAGGTCGGGGGTCCAAGGGGGCATCGCCCCCGGAACAAATTTTCTTTTGAAGGATATTTTTGGAATTCAATGATGAATTTTCTTTACTATTTGTTGGGGGTAATTACCTAAATATCATAGTATTTTAAAACTTTTAGGGGGGGCAATTGCCTAAAAATTCTTGGAATAAAGACTAAAAAATGAATAAATAAGGATAAATTTATCTAAAAAATTATATAATCATTTTTTTTTTAATTTTTTGAGGGGGGGCAATTGCACCCCATGACCTCTAAGGATTCCGCCCCTGAATCGAACAACATAAAAATTGGTTTTATCTTTTCAGATCCTTGGTCTATCTTTTATAAACATTTTGTTGTTCAATGTACTTTTTCTTTTCGTTGGATGAGGGCCCCTCATCATCAACAAAAACCTCTTTCTCAAACCTAATGTCTTGACCATCTTTTGCGACGAATGGCTCTTGATTAGCTCCATAAAGAATAATATTAATATACAATACAATCAATGATATAATCGATTGTAATGCTATATAATACGAAATTAAACTTAATGGGATAGCTACAAAGTTTGGTCCCCATAATGAAGTGGGGCCATACTTTAGTTTCAAACTCTAAATCATTTCTCTAAAAGTGTAATTACACTTGAAAAAAAATTATAAAACAAGCATTCAAACTTCATTTTGATAGGTAAAATAATATAAGTAGGAGAGCATCATGCACTTTTGTATGATAAGAATTTTTATTGATTCATGAAATAGATATTGTTTTCTTTTGAAAATATAACATTTCTTTTTCTTTTTCTCTTATGATCAAGCATCTAATAATCAAGATTGAATTTAAATTTTTTAGTTATTTTGAAATGAAGAATATAAAATTAATTGATTATTTATTTATTATATTCATCATAAAATAAAATTTAATATATATATATATATATATATATATATATATATATATATATATATATATATATATATAATTAAATTCTGATGAGACTATAATAACCCAATTGTGCTCTTTAATATTTCTTTAAAAAAAATATTCTTATCATAACAGAAAAAAAAATATTTCTTATCAGTTTAACGGCCATTTTGTTCCGATATATATTCATCCTGCCTCTCTCTCTCTCTCTCTCTCTCTCTCTCTCATTGTATCAATAATACCCAACGAAATCTAGAAACCCTCCACGCGGCCACAGAAAGATAGGTGATGAATCCCAGAACTTGAAACTAGAGCTACATCACATCAAGTCATTACCAGAGAGAGAGAGAGAGAGAGAGAGAGAGAGAGAGAGAGACAGAGGCCTCAATCAATCAGTATCATTTTATAGCAGTAAAAAAAATCTTGTTTTGATAAGCTCTAGCTATAAAAAACTCTTACTTTTATTGATTAATAAAGTTGCACTGAACTACAATCAAATCCACAAAAAAGGAGTTCAACAAATCTATCGATCGCCACCCCAACATCCATCTCGGACCTGATTCAATTCATAGAAAAGCTTAAGCTCGGGGATTCGTAGTGGAAGAGGAGGAGGAAGAAGAAGTTAATGAAGACGACAATGGCGATTGCTGCGTGATGAAACGATGTTGAAGGAGCTGAACAGCCGGGAGGCGGCGAGCCGGTTCCTTTTGAAGACAACAAGCAATAAAATTCCTCAAATCGCTCGACGCAGTCGCCGGCGCTTCCGGCGGATTCGAGTAGCAAATAGCGCACATAAGGCTCGCCCAATCCCCCTGTCTCCCAATATTCTCCCCAAATGGAAATTTTCCCAGATAGAACTCCAATATGCTGATCCCAAAACTCCAGATATCGCCGGCGTATCCGTCATAGTTTCCGTGATTCAGATCGGTATTGATCCTCTCCGGACTCATATAAGCTATAGTGCCCACCGATGAGTTACAGGGATCCATTGTCCGCGCGAGGATTCTTCCGACCCCGAAATCGGCAATCTTAACCCGGTGCGCGGCGTTTATCAGAAGATTTGATGGTTTGATGTCGCGATGAACAATTTTTTGGCTGTGGAGATAGGCGAGGCCTAAGAGAATCTGACGGGCGACATCAGCGAGAGATCGCTCTGATGAGATCCGATGGCCTTCTAGGGACCCTCCGTCCATGTATTCGAGGAGAATCTGGATCTCGCCGGCGTGGTCGTACATGCCGTGGCATCGAACGACAAAGGGGTTATCAGCGGTTCGAAGGATCTCGATTTCGCGGTAGATCTGCCGGCGGACGGCGTCCTCGTGGTTGCCGTAGATGACTTTCATGGCATAGATCCTGCCGGTGGGGCGGTGCCGGACCATGTAGACCGTGCCGCCGCTGCCGATGCCGACGCGGCGGACGCGTTCGAGGTCAGAGAGGTTTGGGGTTAGAAGGAGTTGACCGGCGCTGGTTGGGGGGGTCGCCGTCGAGGTGTTCGAGGGAGGGGGGAGAGGGAGGGGGACGGCGAGGGTCGGGTCGCGTTGGGGTAGGGGGAGGGTGAGGTCCGGCCGCCGCCGTGGCCGGCCTGCAGTGGTTGGCGCCAGAGATCCCGCCGGCCTCATAACGAAGACGGGACCATATGACGATGCGTCAAAAGGATTTCAAGTAGAAGGAACAGAAAGATGGTCTCTTTGAGCTTGATTTATGATTCCAGCGAGTTGCAGGGGAGCCTGAGGAGGAGAAGAAGGAGGGACTTTGGGAGTTAGGGTTTAATGACATGAAGCAGAGAGGGGAGAGCATGCGAAATTTATAGAGAGGAAATGGAGAGCAAGAAGGAAAATAAAAACATAAATTAAGGGGCTGTTTGGCAATTTTAAGTAGGATTTACTAAAATATGTAAATTCAAATTTACTAAACTCTACATTTATTAAATTTTTAAAATTATTTAGCACAACAGAAAATAGGATTTTATTTGAAACAATTTTTTTATTATTTACTTTTATTTTTTTTTATCATAATCATAATTTTTATTTGATCAATATTTTTTCATAACTATTAAAATAATTTTGTATTAAAAAACTATTTTTTATACAACAATCACAAATGATTAGCTTATCGAGCTAATTTTAACGTACGCTTACAAGTAGATCTTGGTGATTTATGTTGAAATAGAACCATCATATTGATTAGGGGTGTCAAAATCGGATTTCGGATCGGGTCGGGTTCGAGTCTAACCCTGAATTGACCCGAGTTCAAATGGGTGGACCCAAACCCGACCCGGTTATGTAAATAGGTAAAAAATTCGGACCCGAACCCGACTCGTCGTGTTACCGTGTTGACCCGACCCGACACGGTTGATCGTTCGACGGCGACGGCGGGACAACGGATGGCAGAATGGCGAACGACGGGCTAGTGCGAACGCGAGTGGGTGGGCGCGGACGCTAGTGCATGCGGGCAGGCTCGGGCGCAAGCAGGCGGGCGTGGCATGCGTGGGCGCGCGCTGATAGGCTCGGGCAGCCTCGGACGAGACGCGGAAGAGCCCGAGCAGCCTCAGGCGAGCAGGTAGGCAGGCTTGGGCAGTGCGATCAAATCATTTTAAACGGGTTTCCGAGTTGACCCGACAACCCAACTGGTCAATCCGAACTCGACCCGTTTTACAAACAGGTCTAATCCGGGAACCCGAACCCGACCTGTTTCGAAATCGAGTCGGGTCTAACTTGAAATTTTTAGGTCGGGTTCGAGTCGGGTTTTCACGTCGTGTCAAATATTGACACCCCTAATATCAATATAACCCTAAAAATCATTATATTTGTTTTCAAATAAATCACATGCTTATATAAACATTTTGTATCTAATATCAAAATAAATCGAATGCATGCTTTTCAAGTTCATCTTGATATAGATTTCGTTTGGGGCGGCTTTCTTCTTGCTTCTTAAAGCAGCTTTTTAGTACCAATTTTAATTTTTGTAATACACAAATAAAAAATGTTTTCAATGAGTGTATTATTATGTAAAGTATGGTTTAGTTTAGGACGGCTTTCTTCCTACTTCTTAAAGCGGCTTTTTAGTACAAAATTTTAATTTTTTTACTAAAAAGCTACTTTAAGAAGCAGCAAGAAAGCCGTCCCAAACTAAATCATAGATTACATGATAATACACTCATAGAAAACATTTTTTTTATTTGTGTATCACACATGAATCAATAAGGTTTGATGAAAATGTTAAGATTATGTAAGCTGAATGTTCCACATTTGAAGAATCAATACTGAGGAAATTATGGAGGTGGGCAGCTGCAGCTCCATGGGAACTTTCTTAGAAGCAGCGTTCAAGCGCCGTGTTGGATTTTGGTGCGCAGTCAATGGAATTGCTCTGAATAAATGTGAAGGTAATACACTGAAAATTCATGCTGTCAATTCCTCTGAGTCTCCTCTTCTGCTGAGAGTTTAGTCAATAATTTCAAATTTAGGGGAAAAAACTACACAGTTGAGAGAAAGAACCTTCTAGGAAAAAACTTTAAGATTAATTTTTTTTAGGGGATATTCAGATCAATTAAGATAAATTCACATACACATCACGGAAGACTCGAATTCAAAATCTGTTAGTTGGCAGCCAAAGCTCCCAACTAACAGAATAGGATGAGCTTAGTACACGATCAACAAGCCAATGGAGTTTGAAGGAGGGTGCATAGTCCCTCTTCTCAAAATTCTTTTTTTTTTTTTGGGAAAATCTTCTCAAAATTCAGCTTGAAGCTTACAAAAAATATTCAATATTTAGCATTTCATTTTTGCCATACCTTTTTTTAATAAAAAGATAGGGCCTCATCTTTTATTACACAATATAAATTAATGTTCTATTTTGTCACAATCAAATCTTAATAAACTCTGCATCAACATAAAGTCTTTACTTTATTCTTTAAGTGGGAGTTGATAAAATGAATTTAAGCTCATTTTTTATTGTTTTGTAAAGGTGTTGTAGAGAAAATAATTTTTTAAAGCTGCTTTAGAAAATAACTTCTTAGTATAATTTTTTTTGAAAGTAGAGAAAAAGTAATGGCCAAATAAAAATTATGGTTATGATTTTACAAGCAAAGCAATAAGAAAGCTATCCCAAACGAGTGAAATTATTCTGTGCGGATACGGACGCCGTCCGGAGGCGAATCAGAACACACCACGTCACCCGTTTGCTGTGTGCCGCGAAAGTGTACCTGGTGACGTGACTCATTCTGATTCACCTCCGCACAGAATAATTTCTCCCCAACGAAGCCTTAGTTAAGAGCAAATTTTAACATTAAAATCTCTCTTTTTTAAATTCTTCAAACTGTAGTAAAAATTATATGCCATAGCAGCATTGAAATGGTCCATGCAAACTTTGTAATTCACAATAGATACGCCATAACTTTGACTTACAATGAAGATTCAGTCGTTCAACTTCAAAAGAACTGAATTGGTCACGTTGACCTGTTTGACTTTAGTTTATTCTTTTTCCTTTTCAATATTTAATGTGAATAAATGATGCCATTGGTAAATAGTATATTCTTGATGACTTAGTCTTGAGATTGCTAATTCAAATAATAATTTCCAATGGATTTGGAGCTTCTTTTTGGGATGAATGGGTGGATTTGATCATGAAATTTTAATTTTGTAATTTAGGATTTTATGGAATGTTATAGTATCATGATTTTTAAGGTAGATTAGTGCTTGATTAGTTGTACTTTATGAATCATAAAAAATTGGTCGGTTTCGTGATGCAATTTTAAGGTATAAATTATACGAACGAAAAAAGTTTGCATATACTGTAATTCATATCAGCAATTATCATCTGTATCACCTTCATAATTTAGGGTTTGTTTGGAGCAGCTTTCTCACTCTTTTATTTTTTAAATTGCAATTATAATTTTATTTGACAATTTTATTGATACTTTATCACCATATTTTAAAATTTTCTATAGTGAAAAACTACTTTATTATAACTAGAATTGCTAATGCATGATAATTTTAATAAAATAGTTATTCGATTTATATATATAATATTTATAGTAGCTTTTTAAAAAAATAGTTATTCGATTCATACCAATATTTATAAAATGCTGCAGCAATTCTAAACAGACCCTTAAGATACTTAGGCTTCATTTGGGACGGCTTTCTTACTGCTTCTTAAAGCAATTTTTTTGTTAAAAAAAATTTAATTTTTATATTAAAAAGCTGCTTTAAGAAGTAGTGAGAAAGCCGTCCCAAACAAAACCTTAATCACCCAACTTTTTTCATTTAGTTGAAACCATCAAACCCTCCATCACGCTTTGATTTGATTTGGATGTTAATTGATTAGATTAATGTGCAAAGTTGTTGACCAATTTTTTTTTCATAATTAACCCTTTAATAAGGTTCAATATAATATTCTAATGAAAATTTAGTTTTTATGAATTTAAATTTCTTGAGTTTTTTTCTTAATGAATGTAATATAAGAATATTCAATTTTTTTTTATGTTGCACTCATTTAAAAAAATAATATATAATATTTAAAAGTTTATATTTTTTTATATATAACAAGATAATTTTTTAAATAACATAAAAATACTATTAATATTAACGTGTCAATATAAAATAGATATCTTCAAAAAATATTTTGATATGATTTTTATGCTAAAATATTATATAAAAAAATATAAACATGTAAATATTAGATAGGTAAGTAAATAAAATTGTATGCGGTGCTAAAAGATATGCAGGGTCGAATAAACGGGCCGACCAATGAGCGACACGTCAAGGGGTAGCGGGAGGGACGCGTGTGGCGACCTGGTTTCTTCCTTTTGGGTCCCAATTTGGGTCCTACCAAATGGTTCATTTTCTGCGGTGTACATTACCTTCCAAGAACGAGGACTCACGTTGCCATGGGAAATTATTAGGTCCGGTCACCTGACCTAAAAATAGGTCCGGGCGTCCACTAAAAAATTATCACGTGGACTGCACTTTTGACTGCTTTTTGACCTGCGCTTTACCTGCACTTTACCTGTGCTTTTGACTGCGCTTTGACTACGCTTTTGACCTGCGCTTCACCTGCACTTTACCTGCGTTTTAACTTTAAGTGCCACGTGTCAATAATCCGGACCTATCTCTAGGTCAGGTGACCGGACCTAATAATTTTCCCGTTGCCATAGCCTGAACATTTCAAAATGAAACTTCTTATTTTAATATTTATTTTTAGCAAAGATAAAATTAAAAAAAAATTATTACTTTTAAACTTGTACACTATAAATAATTATTTTTTATTGCACTTATTGTGAAATTCCTTAAGTAAAAGAAATCTAAACTCTTAAAAATCAAGATATTTTTTGATGTGATGGTCAGAATTTTATTAGAAAATTTAAAGTTAAGTGTACTTATACAAAAGAAATCATAAGATGGGTGAGCTTCTAGGAAGTTATACAAACACGATAAAACTGTGAGACCATTAGTCCAAAGCGGACAATATCTTAGCAGTTAGGAGTTTGAGCCATCACACTTTTCTCTTAATAAGACATAATTGAGAAAAATAATTTATGTAGTTGATAACACATAACAGAATAAATGCATGTTCCTGTTGTTGTTGTACTAATTATCTCAATATAAATTCAATAGCTTTAGCAATTTTAGCTATAAAAATGACATAGATCTCGAATTTGATGGTATATAAAGTATCGGCAAAAAAAAAAGTTTTAATATATATATCTCTACGATATTAAAGGTAGATGTAGATCTAAACTGACTTAGTTAGAGAATATTAGAAATGATCTTTTTTATTAGATTTTAATGAGAATTTGACTCTTAATAGGACATAATGGAGAAAAAAGATTCATTTAGCCAACCCCATATAGTGTGATAAAGGCTTGATGTTGCTGTTGTTGTTGTTCTATGATTAGTAATTGGCAGGAAACTTCCCTCCCATATAATCAAATTTGATGTCCACTTGTTCAAATTTTGGCAGGTAAGGAAATTTGGCCATGGTTGATGGAGATTTGTAGGAGACAATTTGGTTCAGATAAGAGAGAGAATTGAATATGTTCATTATCAATTCATTCAACCAAACTTATATTATTAGAATATGTATTCTACTGATGTTTCACCTTTCTTATTCACAAGAATCCTTTAAGAGTAAACTTTTCCTGTTTTCCATCTTATAACCTTGACTTCTCCTTTGAATAATTAAAATTCATTAATCTAGTTGATCATGTTGCCTTTATTGCTCATCAATGCTCTTAGGAGATGATTCTAACTTTAAAAGTGAAGCTATTTTCTTTGATACTCATTTTGTTCTAGCACATCGCCAATTGAGCTTAGGGGTGTAAATGAGTAGAGTCTAGTTATGTTTTTGCTTGTTAGAGCTAAGCTCATTCAATTTATACTGAGCTTGAATGCCGGCTCATTTGCTAAGTTCGAGCTCGGCTTGAGTGAAACATATGAGGCTCGAGCTCCATAAAAAAAGCTCGAGATTGACTCGTTTTGGAGCTCGATTTCTTATTTTGAATATGGATAAAAAATAATTAATTAGGCTAATATAAACACTTATGTGATAATTGATATTAATCGAGCCCGATCGACAGATTGATGAGTTGAGCAGACCTAGCTTGAGTTTGAGCTTGTCTAATATATGAGCTCAATTTAAGCTCAAACTCGTAGCCCAATATGCTCGACTCACAAGCTTGTTAGCAAGTCAAGTTTCAACCAACTTGACTTGCTTGCACCTCTATTAATTGAGATCATCAAATCTTTTAATTCTTTATTAACTTATGCTTGATATTTATTATATTCAACATTAACAAAAGTAGAAGATGTACAATCTAAAGTCTTTCTATATTGTCCAACTCAAGGCAAGTCATAATTAAGAATTTATTTGCATCAAAAATGTCCCATAAGGAACATTAAGATTATTCATATTTTGATATCTTAATTCTCTTACAAAATAATGTTTTTCTTAGCATATTTCAAATTATTTCAATGGTTTGCCTTCTTCTTCGTCTATAATGATTATCACTTCATCAATTGTCTTTTCTTAAAAAGTCCCAGTTGTAATAGCTAGTATTACTCAACAACAACAACAACAACAACATCAAACTTTTATCCCACTACGTGGGGTCGGCTACATGAATCCTTTTTCTCCATTGTGTCCTAAAAGTCAAATTCTTGTTTAAATCTAATAAAGAAGGATCATTTCTAATATTTTCTAGCCAAGTCTTTTTCAGGTCTACCTCTACCTTTCTTAATATAAGTCAAATCTAAGACCTCTACTTTTTTAACCAGGTCATCGGGAGGCCGCCGTTTTATGTGACCAAACCATCTAAGGTGACTCTCTCTAATCTTATCTTCCACTAGAGCTACTCCAACCTTTTCATGAATATACTCATTTTGTATCCTATCTCTAAGGGTAAAGCCACTCATCCACCTGAGCATCCTCATCTCTGCAACACTTAACTTAGAATTATGCTTCTCTTTTAATGGCCAATATTCAGCACCATAAAGCATTGTAGGTCTCACCACCATCTTATAGAATTTTCCCTTAAGTTTGAGGGGTACGTTTCTATCACACAATAAGCCTGATGCATTCCTCAACTTCAACCATCTAACTTGGATTCTGCTGATAATATCCCCATCTATTTCACCATCACTCTGAACAATAGATTCAAGATATCTAAAACGTGTACTCTTATTAATGACTTGATCGTCCAAAGTCACAATCCCCTCACTAGGTCTATTATTACTAAAATTACACTCCATATATTCCGTTTTAGATCTACTCAAGCGAAAACCTTTAGACTCTAAGGTTGACCTCCATAATTCTAATTTACCTTCAACTCCCTCTCTAGTCTTATCAACAAGAAGAATATCATCAGCAAAAAGCATACACCAAGGTACATCCTCTTGCAAATGTGTAGTGAGAACATCCAAGACTAAAGCAAAAAGATATGGGCTTAAGGCTGATCCTTGATGTAATCCAACCGAAATAGGGAAATACTTGGTCAAACCACCTTGTGTTTGAACACAAGTAATAGCACCTGCATACATATCTTTAATGATTTGAATATAAGCGTTATTAACTCTTTTCTTTTCAAGAACTCTCCATATCACTTCTCTTGGAACTTTATCATATGCTTTTTCTAAATCAATAAATATCATATGTAAATCCTCCTTATTCTCTCTATATTTCTCTATCAAACCTCTTAATAAATGTATGGCTTCCATAGTAGACCTACCAGAAATGAATCCAAATTGATTTTGAGAAACATTAGTATCACGTCGTAACCTATGCTCCATAACTCGTTCCCATAGTTTTAAAGTATGACACATTAACTTAATTCCTCTATAATTCGCACAATCTTGTGCATCACCTTTATTCTTAAAAATAGGGATTAACACACTCATTCTCCACTCATCTGGCATCTTTTTAGTCTTCAAAACAGTATTAAAAAAATTAGTAAGCCAAGAAATTCCTTCATCTCCTAAGCATTTTCACACCTCTATTGGAATATCATCAGGTCCAACAACTTTTCCACCCTTCATTTTCTTTAAAGCCTCTCTAATTTCGATTTTACTAATACGCCGATAAAAATAGAAATATTTATTTTTATTTAGGATGCTAAGGTCACTACAGTCAATTTTATTTTCATATTCTTCATTAAAAAGTTTAACAAAATATCTCATCCACCTTTGTTGAATATTATCTTCTAAAAAAAATAGTTTTTGATCTTCATCCTTAATACACTTCACTTGAGCTAAATCTTTACTACTACTATCTCTTTGTTTGGCTAACTTATACATATATCTTTCTCCCTCCTTAGTATCTAATCTATTACTCCCAGACAAAAAAAAATTTTGGTGTAATTTTAAGTTAAATTTGAAAATTGACTGCGTCATAAGATAGATATGATTGTGTTTTAATTATAATAATTTTTTCGTAATTTTTTGGCATAGATACAAATCCTTAAGAAATTGATATCTCTCGGTATAAGAGGGATTTTGGAACCGTCAGGTGTTCGTTTTGTAATCTGATTTCACAAATTTTTTTTAAATAAAATGATTTATTTTATGGATATTTTTCTATAAATTTGGAAGCCAAAAAAAAATTTATATGAATTTTATATTAAAAATAATTAAATTATATTATTATTTAATTATTAAATATCTTAAACCACTAACCTATTCTCTTAAAATCCATTTTATTCTTCTCAAATCTGTTAATAGAGATTTGGTTTAGGAATTTTGAGAGAATTATGAAGAGAGAAAATAAAAGTGAGAATTTGAAGGTCGTGAAGCGATTTTTGCAACTCGATCCTGTTGAGATAGTTGCTCGTCTCACTGTAAGGAATCATTATCTTATTTTTATTTCAATAATTTTATATTTCACTATAGGAAAATTGCGTGTTACCGACGGCCAAAATCAGTCGGAAAATGCCCAAAATCCGTTGGAAATCAGTATTTTCGATGAATTTCAGAAGAATTTTTTTCGACGGTAAAATGCGCATAGGAAAAGTCATTCCAGCACAAAATAGTCCGTCGGAAATATTTCTGACGAAATTAATCCGCTGGTAAAATTTTCGGCGGATTATTTTGCGCCGAAAAAAGTAAAAAGGAAAAAACCTATAACTTTCTCCTAACTAGTGCTACACCAGCCCGTCAGACCCGCCAGCCCCCCGCCCAAGCACTCCACCCGTGCTGCCCCAGTCTACTAGACCAGCGACAACCCGCCCGTAGGCCTGCCGACCAGCGCCACACAACCCACCTATTCTCTTAAAATCCATTGTATTCTTCTCAAATATGTTAATAGAGATTTGGTTTAGGAATTTTGAGAGAACTGTGAAGAGAGAGAAAGTATAAGTGAGAATTTGAAGGTCGTGAAGCGTTTTTGCAACTCGGTCCTGTTGAGATAGTTGCTCGTCTCACTGTAAGGAATCATTATTCTATTTTTATTTCAATAATTTTATATTTTACTACATGAAAATCGCGTGTTACCGATGGCCAAAATCAGTCGGAAAATGCCCAAAATCAGTATTTCTGACGAATTTCAGACTAATATTTTTCCAACGGTAAAATGCGCATCGAAAAAGTCATTCCTGCACAAAAAAGTCTGCCGGAAATTTTTTCAACGAAATTAATCCGCTGGTAAAATTTTCGGCGAATTATTTTTCACTGGAAAAAGTAAAAAAGAAAAAAAAAACTATAATTTTCGCCCAACTCTCATTACACCAGCCCGCTAGCACCCCGCCAAAGCCCCCCACCCGCGCTGCCCCAGTCCACTAGACTAGCGTTAGCCCGCCTGTGGGCCTGCCGACCAGCACCACACAGCCTGCCTAAGGTAGGATTTGAACTCCTGCCGCCCGCCATGAAGTCCTTAACCACCACACCACCAAGGCAAATCTGTTTTACCTTTTTTTTTAATTTTATTTAAATTATAACTTATTAAATATAAAAAGTAATTATCAATTTAATTAATTTAGTTTAATTTAATAAATTTATCTTAAAATGAATTATTAATTTAATTTAATTTAATTTAATAATGAATTATTATTTATTTAACTTAATTTAACAAAATAATTAATTATAAATATTTATTATAGTTATTTAAAAAAATTTTAATATTCGACAAAAATAAATCCGTCTGAAAGCAAATAAAAAAAGTCGTCGGAAATCTGTAAAAAAATTTCTGTCGTTAATCCGTCGAAATTTGTGATGAATTTATTTCCCCTGAAAATTCCGTCGGAAATGAGCTATTTTTCTATAGTGTTTTAGGTATTTTTCTAACCAAATTTATATTTTTGTTACCACAAAATGAGGTTAATTTTGTATTGGTAAAACTTTTATCTCATCACATTTGGTATGTGATGTATCTCATTAATATGAGCATTTTTATAAGAATATATTGAATTTTTATCAATTAAATTGAAAGTAATAATCTTTTTGAAGTAAATACAAGTATACAAATTTGTTAGAGTTCCTTGTATTTATATATTTCTACATTTCGTAGATGATATTGACTTATATTGCATAAAAAAAGATAGCATTTGATGTCAATTAAAATTAAATCGGGCCCAGTGTGGTTGATTTGTGTTTGTCGAGATCAATCGAGTACAGTTGAGTCCAATTCGGATCGATCGGAGTCAATTTGAAATTGAGTTCTAATTGACGCTGATTCAACTCGAACTTAGCTTGTTGTGGCTCGATTGAGCCGACCCAACACAATCGAGCCCACTTGGGCCCAAATCTAACTCAATCTGACGACAACTGGTATGCTCGAGAGTCTAAATGCAAAAAATGAGATCAACACTTGTCTCTGATATCACTCTTGTCATGACCTGGCTCGACTAGGCCGAATTAATAGGGCGGGAACAGACGGTCATACAGAGAAATATAAAACTTCCATATCATAAAACTTGTAATTCATAATAGACATGAATTTAAATATATCTTTCAACACTAAAGTAAGAAAAAGACACTAAAATATTCAAATTTAAAAATCTCTAATACATCAAAACATAAGATCACTTAAAACATAAACAAAAAACATCACATTAGTCCGCCTTATATCAATAGACACAATATAAAACATAACCATAAAAACCTGACACTCCTCCGTCCAGTCCTACGACGGTAAGTAAATTGTCTCTCCTCCATCAGCTCCTAGATAGTTCTCCTGAAAAGAATCCCACAACAAGGGGGTGAGCTTACTCGCTTAGTAGGTAATTTATATATTCCATAAAAATTTTATAAAACCACAATAAAATATTTCATGAAAACAAACCTCACGTGAAAACTTTAAATACTATCAATTCTGAATAATTTCAAAACCTTTCTAAATGAGAACATTTTCGTGAACATTTTCATAACCTTCCTTAAATAATAAAAATCTTTTTCATAACTTTTCCTCAAATATAAACCTTTAATGTGCTTAGAAAAATATGTATGAATATAATATGCTTAATATTTACTATAACACCCGTCTCGGAGGTACCCATAAAGTTTGTACTGATCAAGTACATATTTTTATTGGCCATTCCTTTACCATTTGGTTCCGAAGAACCCTTTTACCATTTGATTGCAAAGAACCCCTTTACCATTTGCTCCGTAGAGCACTTTATCATTTTTGGGTACTCCGCATCAACATGCACAATCTCATATCATAAACTTTAAACTATTTTTCAGTCAATCATATGCTTAATGAAAAATAATCATATTTCATAAGTCATTTGCAAATCATGAAAATCACGAATAACTTGTAGTTTACTAATCTATTTCAAAATAAAAAATATTATACTATCAAGCCATTTGAAAGATAGAATTCATAAATCATTTGAATGTTAAAACCTTAAATATTTGAAATTGCATAAAAAGGAAGGCAAAACAATACATGAAATTTTTATGATAAATATGAGAACCTATCTTAATCCAAGTATAGCACTTCCTCAAAGCATAGCTTTAACACACTTCTTTCACCTTAAAGATCACGACCTAATAACCACATAAAAAGACTGTGTCACAAATAAATCTTCCTTAAGGTTTAATCAAATTCCTAATTGTCTAAACTCTTCGTTTTTCATTAATTGTTCCTTACAACATTTAATAAAATTTATACTATTTATTCTTAATTTTCGGATTTATTAAAATTCTTAATTTTTGAATACCCTAAATCTTTAATTTCATCAAATTAATACGCCAAAATTTTCTCTAAACATATTTTGATAATTACCTTATTTATTTTCGGATTTATTTAATTAGAAAATTATGAAAAATAAAATTTCTTACAAAAACTTAAAATTTTGCTTTATGAACATTCTTGGGACCCATAGAAATCATTTTTGTAAAAACACCTTAAGGAATTAAAATTTTAGATAAAAGCCCTAATTTTAAAAACTCAAAATAATTTGAGGAAAAATTCATTTCTACCGTTAGAACATCTCCCTAAACCTTCCCTATCGATTTCATAAAGAAATTTGGAAGAAAAATCACATTTTTGAAAAAATCCTAGATTTTTCCTTTCCAAATATCTTGAGATTGAGAGGGATTCGCTTCAAATAAAACATACCTCAGTATTCCCCTTGTCGTCCTCTACATTTTTCCTAAATTTTGTCGCCGGAAAATCGTCGCGGGAGCCTTGTCTGTGCTTTTCCCGTCGCCTCTTGCGTCCGCCCCTCTCCCTTCTTGCCTTCGGTTTGGCCGAAAGAATGAGGGAGGGACCGAATGAATCCCCCCTTTAATTCCTTTAGATGACCAAATGACTTAAATGCCCTCACTTAAAATATTCCTGCTTCACTACCTGTTAAGGGTATTTTAGGTATATTGAGATTTCTGAAATTTTTATCTCTCCGATTAAACGAAATTAGATATAGGTTTTATATACCAAAACGTTCAGAATTTTGTGTAGAATTTTATAAAATTATTTGCGTCGAATTCCGAGGACTTTGAAAATTTCACTTAAATCTTATCACAATGCATCGAGACGCGTGCGAGACCTATAATTGTCGATTTCGGATTTTACAGGCTACTAACCAAAAGATTTTGGATTCGAATCTTACATATATAATGTGTGTGAATTTATCTTAATTGGTCCTAAATGTCTAAAAAAAAATTTGTCTTCATGAATGTTAGGATTTGGCATCGATACTGCTACTTCATGCAGTGGTGGAATTAGGAAAGGGAATCACACCTCTTGCCCCCTAAATTTAAGAAAATCACTATAGAGAAAAAGAGTCTTCAGTAATAGTAGTAGTAATACTAAATATTCTCTACAGTTTTCACCACCACAAAGAGCTGCCAATAATTTTTAAAACTCTACGAAAAGAGTCTTTTTGCTGCAAAGCTCTTTGCAGCCTTTATTTCTCAAAATAGTATTTCAATGTTTTCTCATCATCATCCACAACTATGATCTATCATCTTAAATTTTAATTGATTTAATATTCATTTGGGACGGATTTCTTTCTGCTGTCTGAAACAACTTTTTAGTACAAAACTTTTTATGTTTAAGAAATTTATATACTAAAAGCTGCTTTAGCGTTCCAAACGAAGCTTTAATATAATCAAAATCTTGTGATCTTCATTCTTTTTCCTCTCAAAATGGCAAAGTTTTTCAACAAGGTCAAGGTGTTTGATTATAGCACCAAGTTGAAAACAAAATTTTCATTTTGAGAAGCCATCATAAGCATTCTAGTGATTAAGAAATGGTTAGAATACAGTGAAAGGACAATAAGAGAGGTAATGGATATGCTGCTAATTCAAAAAAAGGCCTGCTCCTATAACCATATGGGTGTATTATCAATGGTGCATCACAAATCAGCATGGTAAGAGAAGGATTTATGCAGTTTCCTGAGAAGCCATTCTTGCAAGACTCTTTATTGCAATGAAAAATGTAGGCTTTGTTTGGGACTGCTTTCTTACTGTTTTTTCAAGCAACTTTCTAGTACAAAAATTTCTAGTTTAAAAAATAATAAGAAAGTTGTTGGGGAATGATCGGTCAACATATTTCTGTGGTTATATTTTGGCATTCATCTTGTTCAATGAGGATACTCGATATTTAGTATTCAGTTCTAACTCTCTATCAAAGTGATATTCATTATTCAATAGTCGGTGGTATTCGTTCAAGTTATCATTGAAGTGATATTCTTTATTCAATATTTGCTCAATTTACTATTGAAGTGTATGCACTAGTATACTTTGATATAAGTATTCATTCTAGTTATATTCATTATTCAAAAAATAAAAAAATAAAAAAATGGGCACAAATAAAAAAAAATTATACAAGTTATAATTTTATTAATTCAAAATTTTTTGAAAGTACAGACATTCACCAAAAAAAAAAAAAAAACCAAGCTTAGTTACTTGTAGCACTCTCTACATCATTGCCTTTTTAACTGGAGTTCAACATTGCTATTAATGCGCATAGGGCAGAACTTATTTTTCTACTAGTATAAATGAACTCATTTGGTAAATTTCAAAAATAGGATTTCTTTATACTCGAAGGTCTAGTGTAAGATCTCAAAGAACTCATCAACCATCTTCAAAACATTTTCACTTTTGTAGCCCCCTAACTTGCTTTTAAGTCTCATCGTCTCTTCTCGGCCATTGAAGTGGACCTTACTAAAGTTCTCTCTTTTTAAAAAAATTCTTCTTTAATCTTCTCGACGCTTGCCTCAACCGCCTCTTTTTTGACATTTTCTTTCACCAGAGATTTGTTGAGCTTGTCAATGTTATTCTTCAATGTTTTAAATGGTTGAGTGTTTCCTCATCATTTTTTTCACAACCTGACCCAATACTATTAGTTACACCCGAATGGGTCATATTGAGTCAGATTATGACAGTAAACTTATGATTCCTCAAGATCTAATTTAAAAAGAATTATTTTCCTAATTTATACTTTTCCTTAATACACCACAAAGTCATTCTATAATCATCCAATATACACATAAACAAAAACATAAATTCACCAAACCAGCTTTCAAAAGAATAATATACACCAATCATGATTTCACCTTTCTTTTCATCAAAACATATAAATATATTCATAACTGACAAACAAATACATATACTGAACATATCTATCACTGTGACTCATCCTAGTCAACAGTCTCTATCAATCCAATCTACTCACCAGGGGTTTTATCTTTTTTAAAAAATATTTACAAATACATGTAGTGAGCAATCACATGCTTAGCAGGTCATCCAGAACTTACTACTACATAACTCAATACAATTATATTAATTTACACTACATTAGCAATAGATCATTTTTAAAAGTGGACTCCTAAGATTTGCATTCTACTATGTATTTAGCAACTTTATAGCAATATTAAACAGATGTTATGAATGTGTATATATAACATTAACAAGGTAAATATCACTTGAACAATAATAGAGATGACATTTCCAACATCACATGAACATGACTATATGATATAAAGATTTCACTGAACATGATATCAAAATAAAAATAATATAATATACAATATAACATGAAGTAGCACATACCGTAACATTCACATTTCTCGATGTCTCGTTATACCTCCACTTCTACTTATATCTTCCCTTGATCTTCTCACATCTATCCAAAACAGATAGAGGAATTACATACATCCCGATTCCCTTTATAACTCTACTTTCACTTATTCCTTGATCATCACATTCTCCAACTTTCTACCCCATTAATTACACATTTCAAGCACATGAACATGACAGCATCACTACTTTCAACATGAATCCACAGGATATAGATATTAATATTTCAGCATATATAAACAACAACAGTAACCTTTTTAGCATGAAAGAGCATTAACATTTTTGACATGTAAAACTAGTATTAACATAATATAGGAGAGCATGAAATACTTACTTCTGTAACATATTAAAAATAATCATATTAAAAAAAATTTAATTTTAAATTTTTATTTTTTTTTAGTGTCCATTTCTACAAATGGAAGAGTGGACATTGCCACAAAATTCTTTAATAATCTTGACAATTAAAAAATAATTTTGAGTGGTCAATGACTTTTACAAAGTAAAGAGTTCTTGGATTGCTACTTCTATTTCACTATCTTGTTCTTTTCTCCTCATAAGAAGTGCTTCCTTATTATATTTATTAAATAATCTTGCAATTATATCATCCTTCAATATTTTAATCTCATCCTTTGAAACTTTCATTATTTACAAGAATAAAAAATTACAAGAACATCATTTTCTCTTTTATAAGCTATGTATTTGGCGGTATGGGCAAAATGACAATGCTGTAAGTCTAAATTAACTTGATTGCTAAATATCTAACATTAAAATAAATATTTAAAAATAATTTTTGGATAATTAATGGAGAAGATTCTTTACGTTATCTTAAAAACAATAAGAGAATCAAGAAATTAAATGTATATCCAAATATATAGAAAATTAAGTTCAAACTAAGTCGGCTCATATCTAATTAAGGCTTCGTTTGAGATAATTTTTTTACTGCTTTCTATTACAAAAAATTCTAATTTACGAAATTTTTATACTAGAAAATTACTGTAGAAAGCAGTACGAAAGTTGACCCAAACGAAGTCTAAGCTGGCCCGATTCAAGCCAAACTAACTTAAGCAACACAATTTTAGTTGAAAAGGGACTGATCGACTTACAAGTAAACTTGTCATAAGCATGTGATTACAATCTAAGGACTCATATCAAGTAGGTGAGAATGACATATTGATCGACCCTAATGAGCACAGCCTATGAAGCTGGTCCTCACAACTACTCAAGTGGGCCACTTCATGGAAAGTCCATTGATGGGCTAGTTGTCTACTCATCAATCAATTCACATCAAACCATCAACTTCTCAATAGCTTGACGGACGACTTCATCAAGTTGGACATTCTAATTAAGCTATATAACTCTTGTAATTTTCTCTTATTATCTATAAGTCTTAAATATTACTAATTCTATAATGCACAAGTCCTAACCTAAAACTAAAAATAAGGAATCAAAAGATGGGCTTAATTTACGTAATTTTTTGTGCTGAAGCTTAGTTTATATAAATTTTAGAATTTCTCACTCTAAAATTATTTTCTCGCTCTATTTCTTAGATCTCTTTTGCTCAATATTCTTACTATAATTAAGTATGATTCGTGAATAATTTTGAATTCAATATACATCACCTTCAAATAATTCTTAAATAACCCAATAAGGAATTGCAAAAGAGTATCCTAAATTTTTGGATGACTACATTGATCTTAAATCTTAGGATGGGAGTTCTTTGCACCAAAGAGTTTTATTTATTTATTTTTTGTTTTATTTATTTATTTTTATTTATTTTGCACCCAAGAGTTAATGAAATGCATGCCTTTAAATAGGTCTAATAATATTATAAAATTTAAATGGCCTCATGTTAATTATAAAAAATAAAATCAGGCAAAATAAGTATATATATAAATTTTTAGATATTACATTCTTTTAAATTAGAATATGATCAAATTTAAAATTGATTGAAATTAGATATAATTAGTTTTATATTTAAATATCTAATCTTATTCTTAGATCACTAATTTTACAAATAGAAGTTTATGATGGACTATCATTAATTGATATTAAATGATAAAATTATTTATTGTCAATCAAATACTTTCCAAATCAAACTCAGTAGCAAATCTTTTTATGTATTCGTGGAGCTAAAATTTTCTTTCATTTCTTCCAGGGGTGTCAAAGTGGGTTGATGGGTCGAGTTTGGGTCATGCTCGAATCAACTTGGTCTGAATCCAACAAACTCTAGCATATTCAGTTTAATAAACAAGTGAAAAAAAATCAAATCAAATCGCACCCGCTAGCAGCCCAAATGATCTGAATCAGACTCGTTGACTCTTTTTAGTTAAAAAGTTAAAAGAATTATAACTTATTAATTATAAAGATCAGGAAACAAATATTAAGCGGATTATTTTATGATCAAACTCAATTTTAACCTATTTATTAAATCGGTCAACTTGAATTTAAAATTTTAGAATTGACTTGATGAATTTAATCACACCCTCACCTCAACCTATTTTTAAAGGAGTTAAGAAAAGAATGGGGAATTTACATGCATATCACTTTATTTCATGCTATTTATATATCTAACACTCAAAATATTAATATTATATTCCTATTTCCATAGAATAAATATGGATGCATGGAGTGAAATATTAAAGTTTATAGAATGATAGGAATAAAATATAGGAGTTTTATATTTGATATTAAAGCTGTATATAAATGATAAATATATAATATTAATATTTTAAATATTAGATATATAAATAACAAAAAATAAATTGGCGAGGTATTAGATTAGATTCAATTTTAGTAGGATTTACTAAATCCGGATTTACAGGATTTAGTAAATCCTAGGCTGATAAATCCTGAATTGTGTTTGGTATGATAATTTTTAAATCCTGTTAAATCCAGAGAAATTGTTTGGCAACAGATTACAGGATTTAAAACAGTTAGAGATTTAAATTTGAAGCTCATATTTTTTGATAATTTAATGATTTAAACCTTATAGTAAATAAAATGGAAAAAATTTTAGCATTACGGCATGTTCTAAAGCAATAGGTACGTTCTACCAAGCAAAAAAAGAATTAGAAAAATTAATTGAGTACTCTAACATTTTATCTTTAAAACAATAATTTTAAGTCCTTTTGGACAATCCAAAAAAAAAAAAAAAACCACCGCTACTTCTGGTTGTGTCGAGCAGAGGAAGAAAAAAAAGCTGTCCTTTCCCACAATCCAAAACAAAAAAAATTATAACAACGGCTGCTTCTGGATGTGTCGAGCAGATGAAGAAAAGAAAAATTGCAGCTTCTTTATTTATCGATCGGCGGAAGAAAAAAAAAGGAGTTCGGTGATCGGGGCTACTTGTGCGACTATGGGGGAGATCCGGCGAGAAAGGTGTGGATGCGGCTAGGGCAGACGACGAGGAGGATGAAACATTGTCTTCCATGAGCTTGTGGATAAAGACTTCCGCGACACTTCACGACACGGGCGCCGTGGGAAGTGCTTCGCCAGCCAACTGTAAATCGCGTTAAATCCGGAGCGAAGCGGGATTAAGATTTAGGCGGATTTACCAAATTTACGCCGTAAATTCCTAAATCCTGAATTTACGAAATCGCCGAATTTACAGTCTCCCAAAATAATATTTAGCTGAATTTACGATAAATCTTACTCAAAACTTCGTCTAAATCCGATACCAAACACCCCCTAAGGGGCTGTTTGGTATCGGATTTACAGCGGGATTTAAGTCGGATTTAGGCGAAATCCAGCCAAACAGTTTTTGTGCGCGCGTTTAATCCCGGGATTTAGTAAATCCCGGATTTACGGATTTACCGGTTAAATCCGGGATTTACTAAATCCGTGGGGTAGCCGGATTTAACGGGATTTAAGATTAGAAGCGGTCGAAAGGGAGAAAGTTAACTTCACAGCCAGCGAGCTCCTGTTTTTGCTTCCGATCAAAATGTCGTAACTTCCGATCCGACAGGAAGGGAAAGTCGTCGAAGGAGTGAAGTCGAACAGCCACGAAGGAGCCGAAGAAGCGACGCGTGCAATCCATACACCTCCTGCGAAGCAATGAAGCCGAACAGCACGACGAAAAGAGAAGATGAAAGGAGGCAAACCTAGACGCCTCTAAGTTATTATAACCTAATTAATATAATTTAAAATACTAATAATTAAGTAAATTAATTAAATAATTAGTGCATAAATTAATTATCTAATTTAACTTAATTATATAATTAGTAATTAAATATTAATATGATTAACTTAATTAATTTAACTTAAAATATGTATTATTAAATATATAACTAATAGTGTAAATAATAATTAATGAGTAATTTGAACTTAATATGTTATTAAATTCATAACACATTAATTTTTATTTTTAATTATAAATTTATTTTTTAATTTATAATTATCTTATTCACATTTAAATCCCTAACTGTCATAAATCTCAAAATATGTTACCAAACAGTTTTTCAAAATTTAACAGGATTTAACATTTGACATACCAAACAATTTTTAAAATTTAACACATTTCGGATTTACTAAATCCGAATTTACCGGATTTACTAAATCCCACTAAAGTTAAATCCCACTTGCTGCCAAACAGCCCCTAAATGTAGAAAATTTTCCGCTTTATTTTTACAGCGCACGGAATTTCTTCTCTCCAGAAATCCCATAGAAGTTTTGAGAGAGTTCTTACGCTGACGGCGGCAATGAGCGCTGCCGATGAAGACCTCCCTCGCCGGAACCCTAAAATTCCCGAAGACACTGTCTTCTACTCCATCTATCACGATGAAATTTCATCTTCCGCCCCGCTTCCAACCGCCGCGGCTGCCCTCCACTCGCTGCTCCTTCGCTTCCAATCCCTCCTTACCCCACTTCTGTCTAACTACATCTGGCAACATGAGCCGTTCCTCCTATCCACCGCCGCCTCCTCGTCCGCCTGTCGCTTATGCGGCTCCCCTCCCATGCCTCACCTTCACGGCAAGACTCGCTTCGGCGACAACCTAGAGGACGAGTGGTTCATCGTCTTCCTCCTCTTCGAGATCTCCCGCTCATTTCCCTCCCTCTCCATCCGTGTCTGGGACTCCGACGGCGAGTTCCTTCTCATTGAGGCTGCCTTCTCCCTTCCTCGTTGGCTCAATCCCGACTCCAGTCCTAACCGCGTTTTCATTCGCGCCGGTGACCTTCACATCGTCCCCAAGTCTATCTTCCTATCCACTCCTTCCCTCGCCTTTTCCCTTGAAGCCTTGAGGAATCCCGACATCGACACCAAAGCCTCGAATTCCGTCCAATCCGTTCTGAAGAAGAGGATATCGGGTTACCCAGAGAAAGCAAGGACAAATATGCACAGAGTTGTCGTTATTGTTCCGCTTCAAGTGGCGCAGGTTCTAAAGCACGAGCCTTGCCTGATTTCTCTGGCGGTGGAGGGATTTTATGACCGGGACGTGGATTCTATGAAATATGCTTCAAGAATGGAGAAATTCTTGAGGACTGAAAAGGCGGAGCAAGAGATCGAGATGGTTAGGGTATCGGTGGAGATGTCGAGGGCCATGTTTGCGCAGCTAGTGCAGCAGAGATTCCAGGCGCCGAAGTGCTACCCAATGCCAGGGAGGGAGGAGGGGCAAGTTGCTTATAAGGAGGCGGAGCTTGGGATGAAGATTGCTTGCGGATTTGAGATGATGTATCAGGAGAGGAAAAGAGACGGGAAGGAAGGCAAGGGGAGTACTTGGGAAGCCTATAGGGAGAGTTTGGAGAGGAGCGGATATTTTGATGGGATGCTGCCGGGATCCAAGGAGTACCAGCGAAACATGGATAACGCATTAGAGTACTACAGAAGCAGTGCTTTATTTTCTCGAACAAGGTATCAAGATCATCTGAATTTATACAATCTTGTTAGTTGAGGGATGTATATAGCTAAGCGGAAGAATATAGAGTATGGGTTATAACCGTTTCTCATTTGTATCCTTTATGTAGAGGTTATAGAAGTATTAACCAGGGAGCTAGTTTTAGAAGTTCTTAAAGTACTAATTTGCATTCAGTTGAACGTAGCAGAAATAAATTAATTCGCATCCAGGAAAAAAGTTGCAGATAACTTATGTTATTATTTCCTGTAGGATGAGAATGTAGAGGAATGAGCATTGTTATAGGCAGTTAGAAAGGTTTACTTGAACTGAGATTGACAGTGAATTCAGTTTTTAGCAAGAACAAATGGTTACAAATTCGTAAGGGCAGCTAGATTTTCTTGCCAATGATTTTTAGGATAACAGTTTAATCTTACAGTTCAAGTTTTTTTAGAGAAAAAACGTGATAAAACATTGATGAAATAAATCCTTTGACATGAAGATGAAATTAAATTGTGATGGAATTTATCATCTAGTTTTACTTTCAATGGCAAATGCTCATCTTATGCAATTTTTTTCTATAAATACGTTTTGTAAATCTAAATTTCTTTATTTCAGTGTTGTGCACGTCTAGCTTTTGTGATCTCATTTATTATGAACATAAACAATTTAGGCTGTTTTCTCAAAATGGCTTTGTTGCAGGGACATAATGACTGCTCCTGTGAAAAGGATTGATGAAATACTGTCCTCAGTATGTTCCATACATGATTTCAATGACATGCATCTTCTTCCCTCAGATGATGATTCCTGGTTGTATAATGGAGAAGATGAATTAAATTCAGCCTTATTAGAGAGGCAAATTGAGATGGAAGCTTATGAGTTGAAACACAGCAAAAACAATACGCCAGGGCAACAGGTTACTGGCTGTAGTTCTCAGGCAAATGATTTTAATCTTAAGGATGTTGCAGAATCTATGCAAGCTTTTGTTAGAAAAGTTTCAAGCTTCGAGGGAGCTGAGGTTCCTCATGACTGGTACGTTGATCATTATGCTGGATATGTGATATTATGGTTTCAAATGTAGAATGCTTGATATTGTAACTTATTGTTTTATTCATTGATGTGCATTTTTTTCCATGCTCATAGTCTTGTGAACCTTATTTTTTCCATGCTGTAGCTATTTCAACTCTTTTGTTTTTGTGTTCTCTTATGGCTTATCATTAGCCCGTTTATGTTTTACCTCCTTATCTTCCATGATTTTACTTTTTGATGATCAACTATGGCAACGGAAACCTCTTGCAGGGCAAGTAGATTATTAACCTTAAGGATTATTGTCATTTGTGAAACCTCTGCATAATTTCCACCAGTTGGGACTATAGCTTCCACCCTTTTTCTTCCTCACCAACTACCACCTCATTAATTTTTTGCCTGAGGGAGTCCTGCAGTCTGCACCTACATAATTTCCACCAATTAGGACTCACATTTACCCATATTTTCGTTCTCTTCCTTTCTCTTCTATTGCCATTAATTTGTGGCTTACTTCCATTTATCAATGTGTAGATTATTGTAATTATTTTTCCTTCATTTTGCATTTTTATATTAGAAGCTCTTCTAAGATTGTATAAATACTAAATAAATATTGTTATGAAATGCTCAATCAAGTCTCTCTAATTCTTATCACTTATTTCTAAAGTCAGAAGCCACCCGTATTATTCTTCATTGAGTAAAATTTTAAAAAATTAATAAAAATTGATTCTAGTCCATGATCCTTTAGTTAACAGGACTTGAAGAGGATGACATAATTACCATTGCATTTTGGTGAAGCTCTTTTATATAATTCGAACACCTGACTTTTACGTTATAATGGAGTAACCTTACCTGCATTTCAAACTCCACCATTTTCCAAGGAATTACATTTAAATACATGTAGAAACAAGATTATGTTATTTTGCATGCTTTTAGGATGTTTTTTGTAAGGTGAAGAACATAATCTGTGTGAATGATTTAGAAATCTTGAGGCAACTTAAGTTATTGTTATCATCATCATCATTTGCCCTAATCCCAACCATTGGGGGTTTAATATTATGATTTCTCATTTTTATTAATTTTTGCGTAGTGTTTCCCGTTGTTAGGCTTGCTATTCACAAATTATTTTGAATAATTGTTATCCATATTACGTTATGTCTATCGCTTCTTTTTGCTAATCCTTCTCTAATTTTATATACTCGTTGAATGAGTGTATTATCTATCATTCACTGTATATATTTATATCACCTATGTCTATTTTCAATTATCTTATCTTCAATAGATGCCATTGTTCTAATATAATCATTCTTGCGGCAATTTAAGTCAATGGACATGTACTTTGAACTTTTTAAGTTGAGGGGCATCTTTGAAAGGACACCGATATCATCTATATGAGCAAATGAAATTATTTATATTCCTCATTATAGGCTTGCTATACACCTTTCTAGGACAAATTTAATATGTTGAATCTATTTGGTAAACATAAGAAAAGTGGAAACAAATTTTCTCAGAAAAGTAAGAATTGAGAAAAATAAATAAAAACTATTGCATTAATAAATTTAATGAAAAGATTGTAATGCTTTAGTTTAGAAGAAACAGGATAAAGCAAGATACTTGATATGATAGGAAGCACATCTCGGGGTAGCAAAGAATTAAAAAAATGCCATGCATCTAATGCTTCTTGTAAAATGCATGGTTATTTGCTGCGTTCATCACTATACATTTAATATTTATAGATGAAAACCAGATGATTTCTACTCGGTACTTTTTATTGGGAGTAACCTGCGTGGTAGAGTATTTAACTGAATAAAACAAATCTAAGAAATATTAGCGTAAAAGTAATGCTTTGCAGATGTGCATAAAGCCAATGCATTTTTGACACATGAGCTTATGTGGCATGATATTTCTATGAAACTCGATATACTTAGAGGTGTTGGGCTAACATCATATATATTTATGATATACTGTCTAGAGCAGGGTTGTGAAAACCGGACCAGACATAAAATTAGTAGGAGATGTTCAAGGTTCAATACTTCAATGTTTCAATCGGGATTGAATCGGGGTTGAATCGGATAACATAATAAATATTAAAATTATTTAAATAACATCTAAATGTGCAATAATGTAAATTTATAACTAAAAAATAAATAAAATTTATACTCAAATAATATATTTTATAATTTTTAAATTTAAGCATATTCAATCTTTAAATTCAATTCACATTTTAACATAAAATTAGTTCACATATAAATAAATTTAATATAAATTTTTTAAATTTATGATATATATTACATATGATTTATACATGTAAATTATATATAAAAATTGTATTATAAAATTAAATTTATAAATACATTTTAGATCATTTATAATTAAAAAAAGGTTAAAATTAATTATATAATGAAATACCTAAAGAATTAAATAGATAAAAAATTAAATATAGTTAATTAAAAAATATGTGTTAAAATATGCAGTGTATGTATTTTGAACATGAAAGCATTATTTTGGTTATTTAGTACCACATCACTTGGGCGCTATGTATTGGCATTGTTTATATAACTTTTTGGGTTCACAGGAGCAAAAGAAGTCACATGGCAATGTGGGGCCATTTGATAAGGTTTGTTTGGTGCTCATTCGACAAATAATTATCATAAAAATATAATGCTTATATTTAAATTAAAATAGATTAAATTTAAATTAATTCATTAAGTTAAATATTTTATATTAAATTAATTTATTCAATTATATAAATATTTTAATAAAAAACTAGCTGGTTTTTAAAAACCGGCACCAGTTTACTGGTCGAATCGCCGGTTCGACGTAGTTCGTGCCAGTTTGTTGCGAAGCTGGTTCTGGAAATTTACTGGACTGGCCTGCAAACCTGTTTCCGGTTCAACTTGCTGGTATGATTTGGTTTTTAAAACCTTGATCTAGATATGGTCAAATGGCATTTAAAATATATTGGCTTGAGTGAGCAAAAATAACAAATATCTTAATATAAGAGTAACGAAAATGAGAATTATTGAAGGATGCAAAGGTAAGCTATAGTTATGCTTAACTACATTATGAATACGTGCATGTAATCATATCAGTCTGGATAACCGGTCTTGTTTAACACTCCTCTTTAATTAAAGTATTTATACTCCATTGAATTTTTTGTATCGATGGTTTATAGGTTTTTTCACCGAGTAGTCTTCTGTGTGCAAATGTGGCACCTATAGTTTTCTATGCTCGTCTAGAATTCTTTATTTTGATTTTTTTTTTTTTGCATGCCTGTTAGTTCATTGTAACTGCTGGAATGATAACATGTTTCTTTCTTTAATTACAAAAGGTCAAAGGAAGTAAAGCTTGATGCTGAATTGTTTCTGAAAGAAATGGAATCAGTTCTTGGGCCTGCACCGCAAGAAGGAAATTCAATTGATGCTGATTTAGAAGAGCTTAACTCATCTTCAGATATGGATTTTGGTATGCCTGCATTGTGCTTATATACTTAGTTTCTACTTGGTATTAGATCATTTTACATGGGCCATTTTTGGTTTTTTTTTTCCTTTCTTTTATTTGTTTGTTTTTTGTTTTTTTAAAACATAAGCATATTTGGATGATCTTGCTTATTCATTGTTTGCAAAATAGAAATAGAGAATTATTTCAAAACCAAAATTGAAATTATAAATAATCCATTCTTAATTAGCTTAACTATTTTAATTCTTAATTAGACAATTCGATCTGTAATTATCTTATTCAAATCCTATTTAATCCCTACCCTCATATTAATTAATAACTTCTCAGGTTGCTAATATTTTATTTACATTTTATATTAGCCACATTAGAGTTTAATTAATATATAAATTATCCCCTACAATTAAACACAAATTATCCCCTACAATTAAACACAAATTAAACCTTATTGATCTTAATTGAAACAAACTAATCCTTAATTATTCTACTTAATCCAAATAGGTTTGGTGTTTTTTTTTTCAAAGCATGCTATTATACTTTCAAGAAATAAGTTATTCTATTTATAAAAAAAATGGCAAACTTAAACTTTCTTTAAAGTGTTTATTTCAAAAACATAGAAGGGAAATTAAGGGGCTGTTTGGTTTGAAGTAAAATAGGTGTAAAGTATTCCAAATGTAGGAGCTTTGAAAATATTAATGTTTAGTTTGGAGTAAAAAAAATGCTGAGTAAAATTATGAAGTATTTGGAATTTACACCCTAGTTTAATTTTGTTGTATTTGAAAATTGTTGTATTTTGTTGATTTTCAAATACACTTTAAATTCTCTATCATTGCCATCGTTGTCACCGCCGCCTGACTCCATCCGCAACTTCTTGTTGCTACCTGTCGTTGCTCACCACCACTGCCATTGATTGTCACTGCTTGCCATTGTTGCCGGCCACCAGCCACCACCATCATTGAGCTTTACACTACATTTCATTTTACTTCAAACCAAGCCAGAAAAAAAAAAAGATATTTTTTGCATTTATTTTGCACTCATTTAAACAACTCTAAAATGTTTCAAATATATTGCATTCTATTTACGCCGCATTCCTTTTTCAACAAACCGAACAAAACCTAAATAGAATTTGAATTGACTTAATTTTTCATTAAAGTAGCCATTAGTAGTCATTTTGGGTAATGTTCTGTAATTGTGTATAGGTAGTGATGATAAAATTACTGAAGTATTATTTCATAAGCAGTACTTTTAAGAAGGTTCTGAAAAACTTAATAAATCACTTATCTTCTTCTTCGGTAGATTCACCTGCCTTGATGACTCTCTGGCATGGCCATAACTATTCATGTTCAAGTGATTTGGTTTTATAGGTTTTTTTTTTTGGACTTGTTATAGATTATGCGTTCTGTTAAAAGTATTTTTGCGCTAGATACCAATATTCATAGAACCTGAATATCAGAGTTTTTTCATGTAATAACATGTTGGGAATTTAGTGATGGAAAATGTCATTTTCTTATCTTATTATTATTTATTTTCCCCTGTTGAGCTGAAAGTTACAAATTTGAATCACAAACGTAACATCTTTATATTGCAGGAATAAGGCTACATGCATCAATCCTTTTCTAAACCCTTTATTTGGGGAAAGCCTTATGCACCGAGTGTTCCTTCTGCATGCTTTTGATTATAATGGAATATGAATAAGAATTGACTTAGTCTAAAACTAATATTAAATCTATTATATGGATTTTGTAGACTTTGAATAGAATGACTAGATTGTAGTGGACTAAATAATTGGAAAAAGAAAAAAAATCGCGTGCTTTAACAAAAGTTAAAAAGGGAGATTTGAAAAGACAATGCGGAATAATATATACTTTTATTTTTTTGGATTTTTTTCTCTTATAATTTATTTCAGGAGCAATGTTTAGTTTGCCAGATGCCCTCAAGATTGTGTTGATGAGAACAATCTTATATTTTCCTCCCTGCATAAATTATATGAATACTTAAAACTCTAGAAAATATAAAAATTATATATAAATACCTGGGAAAATATGGGGTCTGCTTAGGTTTGATCCCCCGCATGCGAGTGGTGGAGCTGGTAAAGCTTATGCTCTATTAACTGACCAACTTACAAAAATAATAGTTGTAACTTTTGCACCTCCAATTGAACTCAAATTTTTTAGTCAAAGGCTAAGTAGTGACAATTTAATTATCTGTCTAATTGAAATATTTGACTATACTTTTGCTTAAAGCTTTCATGTCTTTCATGGAAAATTTTTATTTAAACTAGAGAATTCTATAGGCCTCCTTGTCGATAGGATTGGGTCGTAAGTTTCAACCCTTGAGTTTTTCCATTAATGAACATATAGGGTGAAGTAAGTGTACCCATAGCCCAATAATTGTTGATGGGTTACATAGGAAGGATAGAGTCAACAAACCCAATAGACCAACATCGATCCAAACCCCGATTAATCATTTATATGCTAGGGTATAGAGTATACAATGGCCATAACCCAATAACTTTCCAAACCCTAGTCTTCTATTTGTAAAGTATAGATTCAATAGGTCACATAGCCTAATAACCATCCAAATTTCGATACAATACATGCAAAAGGTAGAGCCCATAGGTTTCATAGCTCCACAATTTATAACTTATAAGCCTGATCCTCTATATATGAGTGACAAAGGAGACACTACCCTAAAAAAAGAAGCGATATTTATCCAAAATAAATAAGATGTTGCAAGATCACTTAATCCTAGGAGACCCCTCTACTCAAATCTGATTAATTTACTAATGACCCAGATAATGCTTATCGATGGTGGTTTATCGGGTAATACAAATAAGATTCTCAGGCCAGCTTCACATGACGAGGCAAATATTGAAGATCATTGACACTGCAAACCAAAAAATTACAAGCAAAAGATCAATTTGAAGAGTCACCAACTAGTACAAACCATCATGTGCTAATAGGTTTCAAGATCAAATTGATCCCTTCGAGCTATATTCTTTGGATCACTCATGGTTAAATCAAATTCTTTTTGGCTGTTAGTTTAGCTCTAATAAACCTAAACAAGTTTGTGCAGGCTCTCACCACTATGATGGGCAAGATTATTGCTAATAATAATTAGAGGGTTTTTTAATAATACATATGCCACCATAAATAATCGCTGCATGAAATACATTGAATTATCCCAAAATCAAAAGTTAACCTAATGATAAAGCAAGGTTATTAGAGGATTATAAATAGAGTGGTCAACGCCGACACAAATCTCAAATGCTTAAAAAGTAAAACCCTCTAGGGTCATTTAATTTGATTAGTCAAAAAACTTTGAAGATCAAGCAAGAAGAACTCTAGAGATTGCAAAGAGTTGGCAAATCAAGTTGGAAAAGTGAAAGAATGACCAATCATTAGCGTAGGGCTTAATGGGATAAAGATGGTCATGCTTTCAGAGTTTTCGATAGCCTCACCAACAGAATAAAAGACAACTGTATGGAGAAGGCCCCTACTTTGCACACTTAATGGCCTACTTGGCAATTGGCATGTTCCCAAGCTTCTCCAATCTAATAAACCTCAACAATGAAAATTAAAGAAGACTTATAAGTAGTTTAAGAAGTTTGATTGGATTGAAGATGTCAATCTAAGGGAGTCCCAACTTTAACTTTGAGGTTCCTACCCTAATGATGGGTTTTTCTTGTTAGAATATTATAATCAAAGATGTTTATGATCAAAATTAAGTTTTTAGTCATAAAAAATTAGCAACTCGAGCTTCACTTTGATGATAGGCTATGTTATCCAAATATTATATTCAAAATGGTTCCTTGCTAAGATCAAGCTCTAGATCATAAAGAAAAACACTTTGAGCAATTATCCCCTTTAATGGATATGATCATCACTAATGTTAATTCGAAGGGATTATCATCATTATAATGCCTTCTTAAATTTCAAGGAAGATACCTTTTGGGTTATTCTTTTGATGATTGGCACAATCATTTGGAGGGAGCTTCATTCAAATTCAATCCACTATTAAAAAATAATTACCACAAAAAATCCCTTAGAAAAGCTCGAGCATCAGTCACTTAATGCTCAAAGTTATAATCCATCTATCATTGGCTTCAAATTGCCAAGTATGCGAATTTAAGTTTGACTAAAGATAAAAAAAACCTGATACATGTCAGATCCATCTACATGATCACACCTCAAAATCTTATGTTAGTAAGGATGTTGCACGGCCCCTTAATTGGATGATCAGCTTAATTACTATAACACCATCATATTACTATTACAATCTATTCTTAGATGTTCCCCAATTGTTGAGTCAATGAGTTTTGACCCATCCGACAAATTCGACAAGGCATGAGGTCCTTTGCTAGTAAAGATTGGCTTAAAATTAACTATTTTAGGCTAGCTTATTCCTAGATCTGTGAGGTTCCTTTGGGTGGTACAACTTATGGTTGTTGTAGTGATTATTTGGGCAAATTTAGTCAACTATCTCTACTAACTAAAGAATAGGGTCCATGACTAGAGCTGCAAATGAATCGAGCATTCGATGAGCTACTCGTGGCTCGGCTTGATAAGAGTCGTTCATGTTCGTTTGATATGGTAAACGAATGAGCTTGAACACTTCTGATAAATACTCGGTAGCTAAATAAACGAGCTTGAACAACTTGATATTCGGTTCGTTTATGTTCATGAACAATATCGTTTAACACTCGTGAACAAGCTCGTTAAGAAGCTCGATTAGATCTCGACTAAGAAGCTCGATTAAAACTATATTAGAGTTTGAAAAAATATATTTTGTTAAATTTAATATTTTCTTTTTACTAAATCTATCTAAAATTGTTTAATAATTTATTTTTACTTCTCGCATCCATCTAAAATTGCGAAGAACCTGCTCTCTGAATAAATATAAGATAAATCATAGATTATTTGTTCGTGAATGAACACATTTGGTAGCTCAAAAACACGAATTAGATATGTTTATAAATGGGCTCATTTGATAGCTCAAGAATACTCATTAGATATGTTCGTGAACAAGCTTATTTAATAGTTTAAAAAATTTTGCTAGATATGTTCACGAACATGCTCGATGTAATTATTTGTTTGTGGGCTCCAAAAATTCGTCCCCGGCCTCCGCCCGACTTTTTGGTTTTTGAGGGGGGAGTTTTAACGATTTAAGTTCCGAGGTAGATTTTGGAAGGCAGATGAGATAGTAGATAAGACACTACCCAGAGATTTCGCCCTCATTTTGCGAGGACTTTATGATCTGAGTTCTGGTTTCCTATAGGCGCAAGCCCCTATAGTTAATTACCCCTCCCGGTAACGAGAGAGAACTTTCGATTAAGGCTAGTCGTCGATCAGATACGTAAAAGATACATGCATCTGGCATATAGTAGCAGCATGGGTTTAAGGTATAGGAAAGTTTGAAGACTTGATATTTAAAATTGAAATTTCACCCTCTTGCACTTAAAGCAGATGGTGGGGGAATGGATGATAGACCCGATCAAGATCCCATGGTTCCGTCATCCCGGGCCATCGTGGTCCCTGGTCTACTTAGTCAGAGGAGGTAGTCGACCCAACCTGACAGAAGGTCCTTGTCGGCAGCCATGGGTTGCTTCGTCCAAGGGTACCTTGTAGACCTGGGGTGGGTATTTGCCTAAGGGGACAAATTTGAATCCACCTTAGCTAACAGAGGACTTTGTGCCCTATCAATCATATCCTATTGATTCATATCTCAAGGATTTGATGCCATTGGGGAGCATACGGGCTCTGGCCATAACCATAATATAATGGTGCCATTTGGCGGCAACCACCTGGTTCAGAGGGCCCCGAGTCATAACCGTTTGTCCTGCAGTGCCATTTGACGGCGAAACTGCCGGTTAGAGGACTCGTACCACGTCCTTGCTGGCAGGAGATTGTTTGAGAATGGATCCTAGTGATATTTTCGACTAGGCATTAGCTCTTTGCGGGCTGAAGTAAATTTTAACTTGTCCACCTCGGCAAACTATTGCGGAGGATGGATGGATTTTATGCTTTGAGTGATTGATGATTGGATTTCAGTTTTAAATATTTTTGGAATTTTAGGATTTTGGGAATTTTTGTGGAGTTTTGGAGTTTTGTGAAATTTGGGATTTTTGGGAGGTATTTGGGATGATTGATGTAAACCCCTCCGGTTGAGATTTGCATTCAACACGGCCATCATCAGGGTGCGTGGGGTCATTTATATTTTATTGATTGGACCCTGTCGACTCTATCTACTGGTCGATAGAGGATCGGGTTTCGTAGGCTTTGAGCCTTTATAAGTGAATTCTCTTGATTATAGGCTTTGAAGGCCTAATATGAACGTATAAAATAAATATCTCAGTCGACCTCGCGACCGTATATTCATTTGATAGTTTGAGCCGTGTCAACTCCTATCTACCTGAATAGAAGGATCGGGCTCGAACTTGAATTCACCTATTGACCCGCGCAGCATCCCTAGACGGCACGTGTGTACCAATAACATGCTCGTCGGGGCCCATGCGGGTGTTTGGGGGCATTTTATTATTTGTTGAACCTTGTCGACTCCTATTTACTTGCTTTAGGAGGGTCGGGTTCAAATTTATTGACCCGCGCAGCATCCCTAGACGTCACGTGCGTTCTTACGACACGCTCGCCGGGGCCCATGCAGGTGTTACAGTTACACGTACATTTCGGTGCACCTATGTGTATACAAGCTATAGTGCGTGTGCGGGGGCATTTTAAACATTAGGCAGATCTCCTACGGCAGCCCGCAGAAGCTTGCACTTGCCATAACCCCTTTGCCATATATACATGAACTATTGACTTTTCGGCGCTTGCTCTTAGCTTTATCAAACTTCACTGCTTGAATTTCCAATCCATTTGCATTCTGAATCCTCCTGCGAATTCTTTATGAATACTCAGATGTATAACCTGATTTACGATGTCTGCCTTTCAATAGCCCCAACCAGAGACTGGGAAGATCTTTATCGGGTAAGGAGATGCTTTCTCACATGCTGAGGTGTTATCTCTTGAATACATTTCTCCGCCTAGTAGAGCCTTCATGAGGATGGAGCAAGGGGACAGTTTTGACACAATCGATCAAGTATATGAAATAGATGGGAGGAACCCCAGCCAGGAAATAAATGGGTAATGCTACTGCTTGTATTCTCAATACTGATATCAAGAATAATATTTTCTTTTGCAAGCCTCGAAAATTTCTCCTCTCCTTGTTATTAAACACGTTCAGAGCAGCAATCTTCTTTGTCGTAATCACGCCGGTCTCGACTTGCTTGCATATACCCATCATTCTATTTTTTTGTGCATCTATTTCTAATTAGATCACAAGGATTCCTCTTCCCTACATCATACCCTTCACTATTGTCTGTTGTGCAGAGTAATACGCTCATTCGTAGCTTGATGTTGGTTGACGGTTGAGCTACATTCACTGATGATCTTTTCATGCCTTTTGCTCTGCAAATCATCACATGTTGACTATCACTGCTTGTAGTGAGAAGACACTTGATGCTAGTTGTAAAGAGATTGTTGCTCTTGCGTCTTACTTATCGTCGTTATCTACAAGTGGACTCGTGTACTTGCATGATTGTCGTAGGGACTATTATCCTCTCTATTCGGATGTAGATTGGAGAATTGCTGCATTTGCTTGCATTTATTTCAATATTTGTGGGAGAAACTAGTTGACATTAGTTGTATGGAGACTGTATCCTCATAAGTCCATTGCTCGTATCGTCACTACATCCTCCGAGAATTTTCTAGTGAGTCAACACATTCATTGGGAGTCTTAATGATTTCAGATTCCTTGCCTAGACTCGCAAGTTTATTAATGCAGGCATCACGAGCTTCATATCATTTAACCGCATAGTACCTCACTACCACTTGTTGATATTTGTTTGCACTCCGATTACATACCGAATCTTCTTAATCGGAGTCCAAATCAAAGTCCCCTGTTGTCTTGTAGGAGTTCGAGTCTTGTATGTCAAGTTCCTTGTTATTAGATTGAATTCCAAGTTCTTTGTAGTTTAACTCAAATCCAATTTGGGTTCATGTCTTGATCAATCACTTAGATAAAGTCCACAAGTCCACTGTTTATTCTCATTCGAGCCCGAGTTCTTGTTCTTTTGATTTCAAATTAGTGTCATTTCAAATCCGAGTCCAGTGTGAGTCTTCAACTTCAAGTCCTTGCTCAGTTTGAGTTTAGTGGCTTGTTCAAATGATTCAAATTCTGCCCACTTGATATCCAAATCAAGCTCAAGTTCCTTTGATTGTTCAAGTCACGTTTGCATTTGAGTCTTAACTCAACTTGAGTTTAATATGAAGGTTTGTTTGAGTTCATGAGTTCAGATTCAATCCAATCAGAGTCCCTCGTAATCCTTGTAAGTTCAGTTCCATATGGTTCATTCAACTCCCTCGTATCCATTCATATGAGTTCAAATTGAGTTCAAATATATGTTCAAGTCTTATTCAAAGTCTTTTGCATTTTTGTTTGTTTTAGGTTCTTTGAGTTCAATCAAGTCCAAGTACGGTCATATTTTCACCCGAAATTTCGGCAGCATTCCGGCATCTCCCCCGTTTAGGGGAAATAACGGAAAACTGGGCCTTTCCCACCACGCTTAAGAAAGCGTGTATGGTAGATGCCCTCTTTCGAGGACACCGCGGCCGTATAAAGTCTTCAATCCCCCACCACGCTTAAGAAAGCGTGTATGGGTCTTCGACGTACCTAAAAAAGAAAAGCATTTGTTTCCCCGCGAGCGGGTACTTAAGATCGTCCCCACCACGCTAAGAAAAGCGTGTATAGGGCCTACCCGCCTCGTCGTAGGTGTCGCACCGGGTTCCCTTCCCACCACGCTTATGAAAGCGTGTATAGGCGGTTTGCCGGCTCGACACGAACGCCGAGGATAGGATTTTGAGGTGATTACCCGCCTCGTTGTAGGCGCCGCACCGGGGTCCCATCCCACCACGCTTATGAAAGCGTGTATGGGCGGTTTTCCGGTCCGCCGCGAACTTCGAGGGCGAGAATCTGAGTTAGAAAATTATACCTTTGCAAGCGTCGAGGTTGGCACGTGGATCGAGGCGAGAAAGAGCTTGCATTTTACTTTTTTGTATACTTTTTTTTTTTTGACTCTTCTCTTTGAAACCTCATTTTTTTTTGTACATGTATTAGTAAAATTAATGAGATCTTACTAATACAAATGTTTAATGTCATCAACCTGATTACAATGCTAATGTAAACAATTTAGCTACACAACAACACTAGTATAAATTGATAAGGAAATCAGCTCAAGATGTTAATATAAATACGAAATATCATAAGCTTAACCAACTATAATATCATGCTAATATGATTAGTTAATAACCTCAGCTCGGATCAACTCTAATAATTAGCAAAAAGGCGTAGGAGCTTATTGCCAAACTATGAAGTGGATTTGAAGTAACAGGAAGATTGTGATTTGGGCTGATTTAGAAGTATATAGATGAGACTTGTTAAGTGGGGGTCGGCTAAGCTAGGGCAGATGTTTTTAGCTTGCGGTTTAAGGCAGGGTTTGGATCGGATTCTCCACAGGTAGAGAGGGCGACGGGTGGTGTAGGAGTTGGGGTTGGAAGACAAGGCGACGGGCTCGGCCAGGTAAGACGACGGGATGGAGGGACTTCGGCCACAGGGATCTGCCGCAAGGTTAATCTCTCTCTCTCTCTCTCTCTCTCTCTCTCTCTCTCTCTCGGCGGAACAGAGAGCGACGGATAGGGGTCCGGCCTGAAGGTCGGGGTCGGACAGGCTTGCGTATAGGAAGAAGGAGAAGGGTCGGTTGGAGCTCGGCAGTGGAAGAGGTAGGGCACGGGTGGCTTGGAGGCTTGAAGACAGAGGAAATGGGAGAAGCAGAGAGTGGAAGTCGCGAGAGCTTGCGAAAGGGAGAAGAGTCGGAGAAGTTGTCTCCTCGACTGTGGGATTCGTTCGTGTTTTTAAAGACCAGGGAAGAGGCGGGATCGAGGCGACTCGCGGGATTTGCGGACCGCTTCGGCGCCGACCTGTACGAGGTAAGCAGGATTTGCGCATGAGCTCGGCGGGATTTGCGGCAAGGCTACGGGATAGGCAGTAGAGGTAGGTTGTGTATTTCTTCTCATTTTCGTTTCTTTTTTTTTGTATTATACTGAGGTCAACAAATGCCCCCCAACAAATGTGGTTCGCGTCTAGGGAGAATCACGTTTGTTGTATGTTGATTGACCTTGTGGATCTCTAGATATTTTGCTCTAGATGTCACACAAAGGTTTTCACTTAGTGGATCTCCAAGAGTTTGCTTGGATGTCACACCTAGATTTTCATTTAATGGATCTCCAAAATTTTGCTTGGATGCCACGCTCAGATTTTCATTTAGTGGATCTCCAAAATTTTACTTGGATGCCACACTAAAATTATCATTCTGTAGATCTTCGAGGATATATTTTCATGCCTTCGTGGATCTTTAGATGCACTTGTAATCAATAACGATTGATATGTTGGCTCTTGTGAAGTAGAAATCCGTAATATAATGATATGACACTTCGAATTCATATCTCTGGAGTGTTATTTTGTAGATTGATAGTAGTAGATAACATCTCCACTTTCTGTTCTTCTTTTACTATCATTTGTCACATTAGTTTCTAGCAATTTAGTAATTGCTCAATATTTCTAAATTCATCAGTTGGTGGGACTTTGCAGTCTCTTGTACTGATTATATCTTGCCCAAATTATACTTCTTGCTGATGACACATCCAGTCCATTGAGGATCTTCCATTCTCCTCTCCTTTAACTGTATTTCGGCAAGAAATTTTAAATATTTATTTGGGGATCTCGGCATGCGGCGCGATGTCGACCCAAATAAATATTTAAAATGCCCCCAGTCTCTAGGGACATTTGTAGATGTCATTCGGGATACCTCTTTTTGTAGCTTTAGTTTCCCTGAGATTTCGGTTCTTTCCGTCCTGTGCTTTGTGCAGCGGACATTGGTGGAGAATTACCTGATTTTATCTTTACTGACTTGTCAGGAGATTTGTACCTTCTGCCCTATGCTTCTTGCTTTGGCGGGCTTGATGAAGGAGTAGATGCCGGTGACCAAAACCCTTAGGTTTGTAATAGGTCGATGGCGAAAAGTCATCGGTCCAGAGCTTTGTGCATAACGGACTTGTTGATGACAGAATCCTCTTAGTTCAGCCTCAGGCTTTTCATGAACTTTGGGATAATTTCTTCGGTCCTTTGCTTTGTGCTTTGGTGGACTTGTTGAAGAAAAATTCCTTCGATCCTAGCTTTGTGCTTTATGGATTTATTGAAGGATTTACAGGCTTTGGATTCAGTTGATAGTACCAAACTTGGGTAGTATCTTGATCCTTAACCACTTGAGGAGACTTTAATCTAAGTCACTTGAGTTCATCAGATCGGGAGAGCTGGGATTTGACAGCTCTTCGTCCTCTGGTTGCTGAGATGGGGGTTCCTCTACTACGACCTTTCTTATGGCGTATTGAGTAGACGGAGCTGCCAGCGATCCGGCCATATTTGGGCTTGTTGGATCCGACCTCTTACACCCATTCAGGCTTCAGACTTGAGCTAGGGGAAATGTGCTTCCCAATGCTGATTTTGCTGAAGTTGATAGATTTTGAGTCTTCCTTTGTGGTTGAAGATTTAGAGCCTACGCGAATTTGGTAGTTGCTCGAGATTCTTTCTTCCCACTGGAACTTTGATTCTCCAGTCATTTAGGAGAATTTAGTAGACTACGATCACTTGAACTTGTCGAGCCAAATTTGCCTTCGTACTTCCTACAGTCCTTACTGACGGGTTGACGAAGTGGGGGTTCCGCTACTACGGCCTTTCTTGTGGCGTGTTGAGTAGACGGAGCTGCCAGCGATCCGGCCATATTTGGGCGTGTTGGATCCGACCTCTTACACCCACTCGAACCTTAAGCTTCAGGCTGCTGAAAGGCTTCAGGTTGTTCTGGCTCAATTTGTTAGAGTGTGTAGTTGCAAAAGTCTCTTTCTGACCTTTGAGATCTTGGTACATTGGAGAAGGTGGTGTCTCGATCTTTTGAAGCTCACCTGCGCATACTTTGAAAAGAATTTATTGTATTCTTCAGTATGAAAGAATATTTGCGTTGGTTATTTTAAATATTTATTCGGGAATCTCGGCATGCAGCGCGATGTCGACCCGAATAAATATTTAAAATGCCCCCTGTCTCGCAGAGACATTTCATAATGGAGTAAATTTAAAATTTTGTGGTTTTTAAATATTTATTTGGGGATCTCGGCATGCGGCGCGATGTCGACCCAAATAAATATTTAAAATGCCCCCTGTCCTGTAGGGAGATTTTGAAATGCATTCTTGCAACACAAGAGAATTTCAAAAATGTAGAGTGTATATGTTAGTAAATATGCATGGAATACACAATACATAAAACGTAACATTTCTTTAAGCAATTTTACGCATGATACTTCTTTAGATGTCGACCGTTGATCGGCGGCATAGGCCTCTGACCGTGTAGATCGATAAGCTGGTAGGCTCCTCCTTGATACGCCTTCTCGATGACGAATGGGCCTTCCCAGTTGGACACAAACTTGCCACCAATTCTTCGGTGCGGGATGATTGGTCTTCTCAGCACCAGGACCAATTCCCCTTCTTGAAAGGATCGAGGGCGCACCATCCGATCAAATGATTTTGCCATCCTTCCTCGGTAGATTTCTAAGTTCTGTTGGGCTTGCAGCCTGACTTCGTCGAGTGCATCGAGCTCCTCAATTCTCAGGCGGGCATTCTGCTCTTGAGTAAGCTCATTCTGGATAGCGACCCGAAGAGACGGTAATTCAACTTCTAGTGGCAAAACGGCTTCAGCTCCGAACACTAGTGAGTAGGGAGTGGCTTTGGTTGGTGTTTTGTAGGTTGTACGATACGCCCACAATGCTTCTGCCATCTTTGTATGCCATTCTCTTTTATTCTTGGTGAGGATCTTCTTCAACAACTTCACCAGCGTCTTGTTGAAGGCCTCAGCCAAACCATTGGCTCTTGGGTTGTATATAGACAAGTAACGCCAGTCAATCTTATGACGATCTACGAACTTGTAGATTTTTGTACTCTTGAATGCTGTGCCATTGTCTGAGATCACGCGGCGTGGTACACCGAATCTGTAGACGACGTTGTGGGTAAAGAAATTGATCACGTGCTCGGACGTGACTTCCCTGAATGGAGCCGCTTCTGCCCATTTAGAAAAATAGTCTGTTGCTGCCAGTATAAAGCGGTGTCCCGCCGAAGACGGCGGATCTATTGGCCCAATTATGTCTGTGCCCCAACATTCAAATGGCCAGGATGCAATTGTTGGATGCAGTGGATTTGGCGGTTGATGAATGACATCACCGTGAATCTGACACTCGTGGCACTTCTTAGCGTGGTTGATACAATCTCTCACCATCGTAGGCCAGTAATAACCCATTCTTTTAATTTTAGCGGCCATCTTGGGACCTGACTGGTGTGCTCCACAGAGTCCTTCGTGAACTTCTGTCACCACTTTATCAGCTTCCTTAGTCCCTAGGCACCTTAGCCACATTTGATCAAAAGCTCGCCGATATAGCGTATTATTGACAAACGCGTATCGCAATGCTCTTTTTCTAATTTGTGCAGCCAGAGATTTATCTGTTGGAAGTTTGCTTTCTTTGAAGTAGTCGACGAATGGTTGCCTCCAATCGTTTTCGACTTCAACATCTAAGCAATCCAACCACGACTCTGAGAATCTACCAGTTCTTCGTCTTTTTACTGCTGGACGCTCCCCTGGTTGATTTTTAATAGTGATTTGTTGGGGAGGTTGAGGATCAACCGGGGCTGCATCCTGTTGGCTCGAACCTGGTATTCCCTCTGCCTGCGGGAATTGTAGGGTTGCTGGCTCTAAGACTCGGCGGTTTTCAACCGCAATGAATATAGGTGGCCTCTTATCCTCATTTGCAAGCTCCTTGGCCAGTTTAGCTAGACAATCTGCTTTTGCATTCTGTCCTCGAGGAACCTGAGTCATCCTGACATTCGGTATTTGTTTTAGAAGCTCAAGAGCTCGTCGGTGATAGTGGGCCAATTCAAGCTTGCAAATCTTGTAAATGCCCAGGACTTGATTTATCACAAGTTGAGAATCACCAAAAATTTGAAGATCTGTGATTTGGATATCAATTGCAATCTCCAGTCCTGCTATTAGAGCTTCGTATTCGGCTTCATTATTGGTCCGAGGTTCAGTTAGACTGAACGAGAATCTCATTATGCCTCCCTCGGGTTCTATAAAGACTAGACCGATGCCAGCTTGGGCCTTTGCAAGATTTGGAGGTTTGGGAGACTTTATAGACGATGCCCCATCAAAGTACATCTCCCAAAACGGTACCTTTTCTTCTTCATCAACTTGCATGATTTGTTCATCTGGCAAATCATCATTGAGCGGAGAGTCAGCTGGGATTGGATGTGCGGCGAGGAAATCTGCCAAAGCTTGTCCCTTTACTGCTTTCCGTGGCATGTACACTATATCAAATTGCAGTAATAGCACTGCCCACCTTGCCAAACGACCTGTCAACGCTGGTCTTGTCATCAAGAACTTCAGCGGATCGATCTTTGATATCAAGGTGATTTTGTGAGATAACATGTAGTGGCGAAGTTTCTGGACTGCAAAGATCAATGCCAGGCAATGTTTCTCAATTGGAGAATATCGTATCTCTGCTCCGATTAATCTCCGACTGATGTAATAGAGTGCATTCTCTTTTCCTTCCTCATTGTGCTGAGCCAGTAACGCTCCGAGGGACTCTTCTAGTGCCGCTGTATATAGTATAAGAGGCTTCCCCGGAATTGGCGCTGCGAGAATGGGTGGATTCAACAAGTATCTCTTGATACTGTCAAATGCTTCCTGACATTCTTCATCCCACTTGAAACGAACGTCTTTCTTCATCAGTTTTGAAAATGGCTGGCACCTACCCGACAGATTCGATATGAATCGTCGAATGAAAGCCAATTGTCCTTGCAAGGAGCGGAGTTGACGGAGGCTTCTTGGCGGTGGCATCTCAATGATCGCCTTGATTTTGTTGGGATCGACTTCTATGCCTCGATGACGAACGACATAGCCAAGAAATTTACCGGAGGAGACCCCGAAAGCACACTTAAGGGGATTCATCTTTAGATCGAACTTCCTGATTCTTTCAAATACAACCCTCAGGTCATTTAAGTGATCCTTTCGATCTATGCTCTTAACGACCAAGTCGTCTACATAGCATTCGACCTTCTGATGTATTAATTCATCAAAAATACGGGTCATCGCCCGTTGGTAGGTGGCACCAGCGTTCTTCAATCCGAAGGGCATGACCGTGTAGCAGAAAATGCCGATGGGCGTTCTGAATGACGTATGCCTTTCATCCTCAGGAGCCATCTTGATCTGGTTGTATCCTGACGATCCATCCATAAACGAGAACATGTCATAATTTGACGTGTTGTCTACTAGGAGTTCGGATACAGGCAGCGGAAAATCATCTTTTGGACACGCCTTGTTGAGGTCCCGAAAGTCGATACAGATACGAATCTGTCCATTCTTCTTCTTCACCGGGACGATATTGGCGATCCAGTCAGCGTATTTCTCCTCACGGATGAAGCCCGCTTCTATGAGCTTTTTGGTTTCAGCAATCACCTGTTCTTCAATCTCCAATCTCATTCTTCTTGGAGCTTGTTTGACGGGTGCGACATCCGGTTTGATTGCCAACCTATGAACTGCTACCTCAGGGGATAAGCCAGGCATTTCAGCGTATGTCCAGGCAAAGCAATCCCTGAATTCACAGAGGAGTTCTTTTATCTCTTCCACTTGATCTTCTGGCAGAAGGGAACTAATGAATGTTGGGCGAGGGTCATCCTCGGTTCCCAAGTTGACTTCTTTTAGTTCGTCCATAGTGGTTGCCTGTCCACCATCTTCAAGCTCTTCTGGTGCAGGCTTGGCCTCTAGAGGCTGATCATCGTAATCATCAACTTCATAGACCTCTTCATCAGACTCGTCATTGGGTCCAACTTCCCTGCAAGTGATGGCTCGGCAAGTCTCCTTCCGGATGCATTTTCGCCTGACGAATCCAATACCTTTACATGCATTCATCTCCTTCCGCCGCATTGGACGTGGATTCCTTCCATACCAGAGACTTAAACACATACGAAGTTGTCGTTTGGGGGTGGGAACATTGATCCACTTTCGCAACATTCTTTGAATACCTTTGGTATTAAACCTAGGTATCCTCGTAGGTAGTAATTCTTCAGAATCGATGAAGACATGGTCCCAATCACGATTCACTTCTTCGTCCTTTCCTACGGAGTAGAATATATTCCCTGACTCGATCCCCTTTCTGATTGGAGGCAGATAAAGGGTTACAAGTTCTTCAACTTTATGCACATCTCGTTGAATTATTTCTTTAAAATACTGTAGGGGAATACGAGTGACTACGAGTACGCTATCTGAGATTGACAGGCTATCTATTCTTCTAGAGAATACCTCTTGTACCGTGTTCATATAGATAGAGTCGTAGTCATAGTCATCATTTGAATATGCGACCTCCCTACTCCATTCGTCCATCGAACGACATACCCTCTGGGATTTTGCGGGGGTGACATTATCTTCATCTGTGTCGCTCCCAAGGTGAGGTACACGTTTCCTTTCTTTAGAAGTGGCAGTGGTAGCTTCTTTGGGAAGAGTCGGCGTTGCCTTCTTTCTCCCCACCTGCTTCCTCTCACCTTTCTGTTCAGGTTGCTTTGCACTCTTTGGGTTAGATGCTTGAGCCTTTAGAGAGCTTGATAACTTTTGCTTCTTTGGCATGAAGTACTGCGCATCTTCATAAACTGTAGCTTCATGGACTGCAAAGGGCTGAATATCACCAGAGATCCTGAATTCTTCCCCATCCCTAAGGTACTTCATGCACTGGTGTAGTGTTGATGGGACGATGCCATACTCATGCAACCAGGGGCGACCCAGGAGCGCCTTGAATGAAGTGTCCGCATCAATCACGTGAAATTTAGCTTCTGTACGGAATTCTCCAAATACAAGAGGGAGCATAAACGATCCAAGGGTTTTCTGCCCTTTTTCGTTAAAGCCATGTACCATAAGCTTATCTGGCCCGAGGTGCTCTACGTTGAGGCACAATGAACTTAGTGCTTTTAAGCTCATGAGGTTGATGGAGGATCCAGGGTCGATCAGAATTCGACTGATTACCAAATCGTCACTCTCTGCAGTAACATACAGAGGTCGATTGTGGTCTGCCGTCCCAAGCATCATGTCGTCCTCAGTAAAAGTGATGAACGGTTCATTTCGAGCTTGCAGGACCTCAGTCAGGTTGCGCTCAGCGAAGTACGCCTCATATCTTTCGGGGTCTTTGAGAGCCTGAATCAAAGTCTCCCGAAGATCCTTGGACATCACCAGAGCGTCGTATATGCTGAGCTGGGCAGGGATCTTCCTCAGATGGGATAAGATATTATAATCTATTCCCTTAACTGGAGTATGTTTCTTCTTGGGATCCTCGGAGATAATGTCTTCGTTGACAATTATCTCTTTTCCCTTATCCTTATTGGATATTCCTTTCTTTGGCGGAGGTGGTAGTATCTTGCCACTTCTCAACTGCACTTGAGCGATCTCTTCTGGATCAGATTCATTTGACGGTGCATTTTCTTCAGAGTCTGCCATCGTCGCGTCTAGGGATTCATTCGTTGACTCAGAATCACCTCCCAGATTTACATGTCCTATCTGTGACGCTATATCGGGATCAGATTCATCTGTCTTTGGAAAATGCAGATCCTCCTCTGAGCTGTAGTCCATTGACGATGTTGCCAGACAGGTTTCAACGATCATCTCTCTGACATATTTTTCTTTCGTCAGAGTTATTGGCGTTGCTGAAATGACCCGACAGACTTCTGTGGGAAGAGGATCCTCATCAGCTTTTTCTGCTTCGTCAATCTTGAGCTCTGACATAAAGTCAGCAAGCTTAATAGGACGCCTCGCGGTCTGGTAGTATTCATCCAGACTATCTATAACCCTTTGGATTGCTGTTTTCTTTTCCTTGGGCTTCTTTAGTTTTGTCTTCTTCTTGGAGGACTTTTTCTTTCCAGACTTTGAAGTTCCAACTTGGTTGGGAAATTGTTTAGAAGCAGACGCTCGCACCACGGGCAGAGCCTTGGGGTCTATCACCGGCTCAGTGGGAGATTTCCATTTTACACATGGAACTTCTTCAAGCTGTTTCAACATTTTCACAGTTTTCTTAGAGACCACAGTCTCCCACTGTTCTTCTGGAATCGGCTTCTTCCCTTTTCTCCTTTCTTCAATCGGGGGTACGGAAGAGGTTGTAACTACCCGAATTGATTCTTTTCTGGGATGAGTCAGCACATTGTCGGATAATGTGAGCTCTCCCCTTCGATATTTTCTTTCAAGCCAATCCTTGAAGACATAGCAATCTTCGATTGGGTGACTCATCACTCGATGATACGGACAGTAGTTTGGATCGCCACTGTGTTTTGACTCCTCGGGTCTCTTGCACTCTGGCAGTTCTAAACCCGCTTTCAATGCCTGTCGAAACAGCTTGGCGACACTTTCCCTCTTGAATGAATATTCTTTGTTCATTTTATCTTTGAGGGAGGGAAATGTTCGATCACCAGTTCCCGTTGTTTGCCTCGGACGTTCTCCACCGCCCTGATAAGTTCGTGGTTTATCATTACCCCCGAGTATCAGCTTCGGCTGGGGGTTAGGATTGTAGACTTGCTTAGGCTTTTCTTGATATTGCATCGGCTGCTTGCCTTTGTCTACGTTGTACGTCATCTGCTTCTCCTTGTCAGCTCTGGAGAAAAATATGGAGTCAGCCTCACCTCTTCTAACACCTGAGGCTTTAGTCTTCTTAGGCTTATCAGAATAGTTTTCTGATTTTGATAGGTTTAATTTCTCAAACTTCGCCACCCTATCTAGTAGGTCTTGAAATGTGGTGATTGTAGCCATGCACAGGAATGGTTGCATCTTGTCATCAATGTTTCCCATTAACAACTGTACGGCATGCTCCTCCTCAAGCTGTTGTTCACATTTCATACTCAAGTTGCGCCAGCGAGTGATGTATTTAGTCACTGATTCTTCCTTCTTTCTCTTATTCAGAGCAAGGTCAGCGATCGTTATCTTCTCGGTCGCACTGGCAAATCTCTTCACGAACATATTTTCTAACTCTGCAAATGTCTTTACAGAGTCATTTGGTAGTTCGGCATACCATTCGAAAGCAGCTGCTGTCAAACTGCTAACGAATTGTCGGAAGAGTAGAGCATCATTCCCTCCAGTATTCCCGCAGGTGGCTTTGAACTGCGCCAGGTGCTGTCTGGGATTTTTGTTGCCGTCAAAAGTATTGAATTTTGGCACAGAATATCCCTTCGGGTATGGCACCTGATCATACTCTGCCGGGTACGGGCGACCTTTACCCACTAATTTTTCTGCCTGATCAATGGCTATAATAGCCCTGATCCTCTCTGTAATGATCCCTTCAAGCTGTGCAGCAGTTACAGGCTCGGAGGTACTTGCAATATTCTGCGGAGTGGGCTGACGAGTGGTATTCTGAGCCTCGTGGCCACCTTCAGGAGTGTCCCGTACTCCTGAGACTTGCGGCACTTGGAAGTTTGGAGGATCAGGGGGAGGATTGGGCATAGAACCAACTGCAGCATTTCTCTGCATGATCTGCATCATTGCCGTCATTTGGGTCATCATCTCTGTCATTTTCTCATGTAACTGAGAGATTTCCCTATCCTTGGCCCTCATTTGACGTTTCATTTGCCTCTGCATTTCTGCGAGCGTGACGTTCTCGTCAGCAAAGGGATTATCCTCAGCCTCTTCTCGCTCTTCTTGGGAATGGACACCTCTGCCAGTGGTGGACCCGGCTTCATGGCGGCGCCGATATACTTGTCTAGGCGGTGGTTGCCAACGATCGTCATCTTCATCATCGTCGTAGTAGGCCTCCTCTTCGACATTGATGTGTCTCACCATGTAGACCACTTCCATGTCCAAGGTGTTATTTACCTCTTCTAAGTTTTCTTCTATGTATTCTTCCATATTTTCTTCTTCCATATCTTCTTCCTCTTCTTCTAGTACTCGAATCTCCGAGCGGCGGCGCCACTGGATCTCCGGTTCTTGGTTAGGCAGGAAGATCTCTTCGACCTGTGGGCTACGGTCGAAGTTAGACTCTTCCTTGGGAGGAGTTGGTGAGCGACGGGATCCCCTGGAGGATTCTCCAAGGTGTCTACCGTCGGGAGGAGCATCATCGTGGGCCTTCTTTTGGACCCACTTTTGATGTTGTTTGTAACTGGGGGCGGATCTCCGGGAAGCAGTACCGGATGTCACACCCAAATCAGTTCTTTTTCTTCCATTATCTTCTTCTCTGCGAGGCTTTGGCCTCCAGATTTCTTTTCCTTTTCGCCGGGACCTTTCGGCGGCGGATCCCTGAACTCGAGATTCAGGTGTTACGCCCCGATGTTCACCGTGCAGGGTGTATTTTCTTTCATTTCTCTTCACAGCAAGAGACAGATGCTCTCTTGGTGGAGTTCTTCTTGTTTCGACCATCAGTGGCCGCTGGTACCTTCTCTTTTTCAGTCCTCTCTCCTTCACGGTCTTCAGGACTCTGTAGACTCGAGCTGAGAGAGTTTCAGGCTCCTTCTTCTTTTGAGGAGGTGGGGCTTCAGGCTGTCGGTCCCAGAATGACTTCTTCAGCTCCCCAGTTGAGCTGTTCCTCTTAACCCACTTCAAATTTGTGAACCCATTCCGGGTAGGGATGTTCGCTTCTAGCTCTTGGGCCGACAGATTTGAGGGGTGAGTTGAGAATTGTTGCTGAGCCCGGAGCTCAGCATTCAGTTTCCTCCTCTGTCTCCTGGTCAGTTTTCCTCCGGATGAGGAAGCCTCAGAAGAGTTCTTCACGGGGGCAGGTAACCCAGTTGGCAGGTGTGTGGTGTTCGTCGTCACCACGGAGATCCTTCCTCCGGCTACAACCCTTTTGGTGGCCGGGATTTCTGGCTGCGACAGCCGTTCAAACACAGAGATCCTTCCACGAGGATTTTCAGCAGCAACATGTCGTTGTGCTGACAGGTGCACACGACGAGTGGTAGTCCCAGCAGAGTGTGGCCTCCTGGCAGGCCCTTCAATATTTCTGCCATTCGTAGGAATGGCGGTGGCCCTTTCAACAACAGCAGGGAAGTCAATGCTACCAAATTGGATGGTAGCTCCAGCATTCCCTGTCTCAATGATAGCATTTGCCAGTTGGATCCTGGCTCCTTGTCCCAGCTGGACAGTCATTGGTGTATTCTGTAGATCCATCTGCATAAATGAAAGGTAAGGGTTAGTGATCAAAATTTGATACATCACCCCACACTTTCAAAAATGCAGAGACTTGCACAGAATAGAAAACAAAAATAGATAACATTAGCGAGCAAATTCAAATAATACAAATTTAAAACACTGCTAAATACGTTATCTTAATAAATTTGTTCGAATGATCATTCTTAGAATATTCAGAAATTTTGATTCATTAAATGATCATTTTGAAAGGTTCAGAATTTTGAATTCTGAGCTGAGAATAGCTGCTACTGTAGCACTGAGATGACTAGCCAAAGATGGAAAGAGAAACCATTCCCCAGCGGAGTCGCCAGAAATCTGTGGGCTCCAAAAATTCGGCCCCGGCCTCCGCCCGACTTTTTGGTTTTTGAGGGGGGAGTTTTAACGATTTAAGTTCCGAGGTAGATTTTGGAAGGCAGATGAGATAGTAGATAAGACACTACCCAGAGATTTCGCCCTCATTTTGCGAGGACTTTATGATCTGAGTTCTGGTTTCCTATAGGCGCAAGCCCCTATAGTTAATTACCCCTCCCGGTAACGAGAGAGAACTTTCGATTAAGGCTAGTCGTCGATCAGATACGTAAAAGATACATGCATCTGGCATATAGTAGCAGCATGGGTTTAAGGTATAGGAAAGTTTGAAGACTTGATATTTAAAATTGAAATTTCACCCTCTTGCACTTAAAGCAGATGGTGGGGGAATGGATGATAGACCCGATCAAGATCCCATGGTTCCGTCATCCCGGGCCATCGTGGTCCCTGGTCTACTTAGTCAGAGGAGGTAGTCGACCCAACCTGACAGAAGGTCCTTGTCGGCAGCCATGGGTTGCTTCGTCCAAGGGTACCTTGTAGACCTGGGGTGGGTATTTGCCTAAGGGGACAAATTTGAATCCACCTTAGCTAACAGAGGACTTTGTGCCCTATCAATCATATCCTATTGATTCATATCTCAAGGATTTGATGCCATTGGGGAGCATACGGGCTCTGGCCATAACCATAATATAATGGTGCCATTTGGCGGCAACCACCTGGTTCAGAGGGCCCCGAGTCATAACCGTTTGTCCTGCAGTGCCATTTGACGGCGAAACTGCCGGTTAGAGGACTCGTACCACGTCCTTGCTGGCAGGAGATTGTTTGAGAATGGATCCTAGTGATATTTTCGACTAGGCATTAGCTCTTTGCGGGCTGAAGTAAATTTTAACTTGTCCACCTCGGCAAACTATTGCGGAGGATGGATGGATTTTATGCTTTGAGTGATTGATGATTGGATTTCAGTTTTAAATATTTTTGGAATTTTAGGATTTTGGGAATTTTTGTGGAGTTTTGGAGTTTTGTGAAATTTGGGATTTTTGGGAGGTATTTGGGATGATTGATGTAAACCCCTCCGGTTGAGATTTGCATTCAACACGGCCATCATCAGGGTGCGTGGGGTCATTTATATTTTATTGATTGGACCCTGTCGACTCTATCTACTGGTCGATAGAGGATCGGGTTTCGTAGGCTTTGAGCCTTTATAAGTGAATTCTCTTGATTATAGGCTTTGAAGGCCTAATATGAACGTATAAAATAAATATCTCAGTCGACCTCGCGACCGTATATTCATTTGATAGTTTGAGCCGTGTCAACTCCTATCTACCTGAATAGAAGGATCGGGCTCGAACTTGAATTCACCTATTGACCCGCGCAGCATCCCTAGACGGCACGTGTGTACCAATAACATGCTCGTCGGGGCCCATGCGGGTGTTTGGGGGCATTTTATTATTTGTTGAACCTTGTCGACTCCTATTTACTTGCTTTAGGAGGGTCGGGTTCAAATTTATTGACCCGCGCAGCATCCCTAGACGTCACGTGCGTTCTTACGACACGCTCGCCGGGGCCCATGCAGGTGTTACAGTTACACGTACATTTCGGTGCACCTATGTGTATACAAGCTATAGTGCGTGTGCGGGGGCATTTTAAACATTAGGCAGATCTCCTACGGCAGCCCGCAGAAGCTTGCACTTGCCATAACCCCTTTGCCATATATACATGAACTATTGACTTTTCGGCGCTTGCTCTTAGCTTTATCAAACTTCACTGCTTGAATTTCCAATCCATTTGCATTCTGAATCCTCCTGCGAATTCTTTATGAATACTCAGATGTATAACCTGATTTACGATGTCTGCCTTTCAATAGCCCCAACCAGAGACTGGGAAGATCTTTATCGGGTAAGGAGATGCTTTCTCACATGCTGAGGTGTTATCTCTTGAATACATTTCTCCGCCTAGTAGAGCCTTCATGAGGATGGAGCAAGGGGACAGTTTTGACACAATCGATCAAGTATATGAAATAGATGGGAGGAACCCCAGCCAGGAAATAAATGGGTAATGCTACTGCTTGTATTCTCAATACTGATATCAAGAATAATATTTTCTTTTGCAAGCCTCGAAAATTTCTCCTCTCCTTGTTATTAAACACGTTCAGAGCAGCAATCTTCTTTGTCGTAATCACGCCGGTCTCGACTTGCTTGCATATACCCATCATTCTATTTTTTTGTGCATCTATTTCTAATTAGATCACAAGGATTCCTCTTCCCTACATCATACCCTTCACTATTGTCTGTTGTGCAGAGTAATACGCTCATTCGTAGCTTGATGTTGGTTGACGGTTGAGCTACATTCACTGATGATCTTTTCATGCCTTTTGCTCTGCAAATCATCACATGTTGACTATCACTGCTTGTAGTGAGAAGACACTTGATGCTAGTTGTAAAGAGATTGTTGCTCTTGCGTCTTACTTATCGTCGTTATCTACAAGTGGACTCGTGTACTTGCATGATTGTCGTAGGGACTATTATCCTCTCTATTCGGATGTAGATTGGAGAATTGCTGCATTTGCTTGCATTTATTTCAATATTTGTGGGAGAAACTAGTTGACATTAGTTGTATGGAGACTGTATCCTCATAAGTCCATTGCTCGTATCGTCACTACATCCTCCGAGAATTTTCTAGTGAGTCAACACATTCATTGGGAGTCTTAATGATTTCAGATTCCTTGCCTAGACTCGCAAGTTTATTAATGCAGGCATCACGAGCTTCATATCATTTAACCGCATAGTACCTCACTACCACTTGTTGATATTTGTTTGCACTCCGATTACATACCGAATCTTCTTAATCGGAGTCCAAATCAAAGTCCCCTGTTGTCTTGTAGGAGTTCGAGTCTTGTATGTCAAGTTCCTTGTTATTAGATTGAATTCCAAGTTCTTTGTAGTTTAACTCAAATCCAATTTGGGTTCATGTCTTGATCAATCACTTAGATAAAGTCCACAAGTCCACTGTTTATTCTCATTCGAGCCCGAGTTCTTGTTCTTTTGATTTCAAATTAGTGTCATTTCAAATCCGAGTCCAGTGTGAGTCTTCAACTTCAAGTCCTTGCTCAGTTTGAGTTTAGTGGCTTGTTCAAATGATTCAAATTCTGCCCACTTGATATCCAAATCAAGCTCAAGTTCCTTTGATTGTTCAAGTCACGTTTGCATTTGAGTCTTAACTCAACTTGAGTTTAATATGAAGGTTTGTTTGAGTTCATGAGTTCAGATTCAATCCAATCAGAGTCCCTCGTAATCCTTGTAAGTTCAGTTCCATATGGTTCATTCAACTCCCTCGTATCCATTCATATGAGTTCAAATTGAGTTCAAATATATGTTCAAGTCTTATTCAAAGTCTTTTGCATTTTTGTTTGTTTTAGGTTCTTTGAGTTCAATCAAGTCCAAGTACGGTCATATTTTCACCCGAAATTTCGGCAGCATTCCGGCATCTCCCCCGTTTAGGGGAAATAACGGAAAACTGGGCCTTTCCCACCACGCTTAAGAAAGCGTGTATGGTAGATGCCCTCTTTCGAGGACACCGCGGCCGTATAAAGTCTTCAATCCCCCACCACGCTTAAGAAAGCGTGTATGGGTCTTCGACGTACCTAAAAAAGAAAAGCATTTGTTTCCCCGCGAGCGGGTACTTAAGATCGTCCCCACCACGCTAAGAAAAGCGTGTATAGGGCCTACCCGCCTCGTCGTAGGTGTCGCACCGGGTTCCCTTCCCACCACGCTTATGAAAGCGTGTATAGGCGGTTTGCCGGCTCGACACGAACGCCGAGGATAGGATTTTGAGGTGATTACCCGCCTCGTTGTAGGCGCCGCACCGGGGTCCCATCCCACCACGCTTATGAAAGCGTGTATGGGCGGTTTTCCGGTCCGCCGCGAACTTCGAGGGCGAGAATCTGAGTTAGAAAATTATACCTTTGCAAGCGTCGAGGTTGGCATGTGGATCGAGGCGAGAAAGAGCTTGCATTTTACTTTTTTGTATACTTTTTTTTTTTGACTCTTCTCTTTGAAACCTCATTTTTTTTTGTACATGTATTAGTAAAATTAATGAGATCTTACTAATACAAATGTTTAATGTCATCAACCTGATTACAATGCTAATGTAAACAATTTAGCTACACAACAACACTAGTATAAATTGATAAGGAAATCAGCTCAAGATGTTAATATAAATACGAAATATCATAAGCTTAACCAACTATAATATCATGCTAATATGATTAGTTAATAACCTCAGCTCGGATCAACTCTAATAATTAGCAAAAAGGCGTAGGAGCTTATTGCCAAACTATGAAGTGGATTTGAAGTAACAGGAAGATTGTGATTTGGGCTGATTTAGAAGTATATAGATGAGACTTGTTAAGTGGGGGTCGGCTAAGCTAGGGCAGATGTTTTTAGCTTGCGGTTTAAGGCAGGGTTTGGATCGGATTCTCCACAGGTAGAGAGGGCGACGGGTGGTGTAGGAGTTGGGGTTGGAAGACAAGGCGACGGGCTCGGCCAGGTAAGACGACGGGATGGAGGGACTTCGGCCACAGGGATCTGCCGCAAGGTTAATCTCTCTCTCTCTCTCTCTCTCTCTCTCTCTCTCTCTCTCTCTCTCTCGGCGGAACAGAGAGCGACGGATAGGGGTCCGGCCTGAAGGTCGGGGTCGGACAGGCTTGCGTATAGGAAGAAGGAGAAGGGTCGGTTGGAGCTCGGCAGTGGAAGAGGTAGGGCACGGGTGGCTTGGAGGCTTGAAGACAGAGGAAATGGGAGAAGCAGAGAGTGGAAGTCGCGAGAGCTTGCGAAAGGGAGAAGAGTCGGAGAAGTTGTCTCCTCGACTGTGGGATTCGTTCGTGTTTTTAAAGACCAGGGAAGAGGCGGGATCGAGGCGACTCGCGGGATTTGCGGACCGCTTCGGCGCCGACCTGTACGAGGTAAGCAGGATTTGCGCATGAGCTCGGCGGGATTTGCGGCAAGGCTACGGGATAGGCAGTAGAGGTAGGTTGTGTATTTCTTCTCATTTTCGTTTCTTTTTTTTTGTATTATACTGAGGTCAACATTGTTAGAAGGCTCGATAAGGCTCATTTTTTAAGTTACTGTACATCTAGAAGTAGAGCTCGTTTATAACTCAATAAGACTCGTTTGTTTAAAGCTCGATAAGCACGAAATGAACCGAAAATGAATCAAACAGGAACACCCATTAATTTAAACGAACCAAGCTTGAACACAAATAAGAAAGCTCGAATCAAACTCGAATCAAACTCGAACAAGATAATAAACAAACTCAAACATGAACACACACATACTCGGCTCGGCTCGTTTCGTTTGCAGCCCTATCCATGACAATCAAGGATAAAAATATCATTAGATCTTAATCAAGCATGTTGTCATTCTCCCATTGTTCTATTTGACCTAATAGTTGTATATTTTTGTTTTCCTAATCCAAACTATTGTTATTAAGGCATTATAAATTCTATATGTTTAATCGAAAGTTCTCTCTCACGATTGAAAGAGGCAATTAAAATATTGGCTTGTGCCTATGGAAAGCCTAGAATCAAAATATAAAGTACTTGCAAAAGGTTGACATATTTGAGTAGTATTTTATTTAATATTCAATATATTCTCTAAAAAATTGATTTGGAATCACTCAAATATGAACAAAATTGAGTGGGCATTATGGTTATTAATAGGTGATAGAAATTGATGGGAGAATTTGTATTTAATTTTTCAATATTATATGATATTGTATTAAAGAATACATTCTTTAAGAAGCAAGAAGAGTCATAGTTATTTTCAAAAAGTTGAGTTGTGAAGATTAAGGTCATTCGAGGAGGAAGTTTGGTCATATAATACGAAGTAGCAGTTGTGAATGCTCATCTTAGAAATATAAATAAAATAATCAGATGATATAATCACCTTATGATAAGATGATTGAACTTAAAAAGTGAGTAGCTGGTAATCTTTTAGTAGTTTAAGAGTGGTATAGATGTATTCTTTAGTTAAACACAATATGATGTAGTAGATATTATTACAAATTTTGGACAAGCTAGAAATAATTTTTATATGAGAAGATCTTGTGGTATTGGTAGACTGAGGGGTGCATATCAAGGTGGGATGATTCCCCACCCACACACATACATACAAATATAAAAAGTCTGAGAAATATGTTTCTATTATTCTCTTCGCATCATACCAAAATCTTAGATTCAACACTAGGTTTGGTGAGGAGATACGAAATGTTATTAAAGAAAATGCTCTCTTAAAGAATAGTAAAATGTAGACAACACTAAAGCTTAAAATAGTTCCTTGCAATGGGGTAGTAATAAATCAAAATCTTTAAGTTTTGATGATTTGTCTTGTAAGCTCATTATTAAGAATGCATATATATATACATATATACATATTGAAAGATGAAAAAATTTATTTTGAGAAATTATTAAGTTTTTTTAAGGGAGAAAAACTTTCTCAGAGCCACATAATAAATCAAATCTATAATATATCCCTTGTATAAATCTAAAAAGAGAAATTGTATTAATTTAAAAGAAAACACATAAAGGTAAAATCCAAGCCCATATAAGATACCCATTGAAATTTATTGGGTATGATATATATTTAATTTGTTTGTTTAGCAAATATTTCTAATGGAATCTTGAATTATTAAAAAATGCTAAATGATTGGACAAGGAATATTTTGATACAAGTATTTAATAATACATGAAGCATGCATGATTGCGATCATTATAATGGAATTAAAATTATGAGTCATACAATGATATTTTGTAAAGTGTGTAATGGAACAATAGTTTATTAAACTCCGATTATGGAGAATCAGTCAATTTTTATTCCTAGAAGATTCACTTTAGTGACAATCATTGTGCTTTAGAAGTTAATAAAAAATTAGAGATTGAATAAGTGATATTTACATATATTTTATTAATCTTAAAGAAATATGAACTAGTAGTACGCCTTAAGTAAGAAATATGTGTGTGAAGGCTAATTAAAAGTAGTTATGGATGCATAAAGGATTATTACTAGTATTAAAAGCAGTTTTACGAAGGATTTTATGATCATAGTAAGATTACATCAGGGATTAACATGTCTTAAGCGTCTCTTTGTATTGGTCATGAATGCTTATAAAAGATACTATATGCTATTTTCAAATGGTGTAGTTTTAATCGTTGTCATTTATTGAAACAAATGAGAAGTAAAAGATAATGGATGATATATATATAGAGAGAGAGAGAGAGAGAGAGAGAGAGAGAGAGAGAGAGAGAGAGAGAGAGAGAGAGAGAGAAGATAAGGCGTTTAAAATTAGAAAAAAAAAATTAAATATATGATATGCTATTGTGGCGGTAGTAAAATTGATAATTGTTTGATAATGTTGTTGGCTGCTCAAGTGATGCCTTTTTTTGAGTATATAATATTTAGTGTTAAGATTGGGTTATTAAAATAAATGCTATTGAAGTTCTAAATAACGAGAGAATTATAAAGATTTATGGAATATTATAAAATTGCAATCAACTGTCTCTATATAGGAATTAGAGTATTGGGCGATGTAGAATTCACTTATAATTTTTGACTAAGTCAAAAAGTGAGGATTTTATACATATTGTAGAACTGGGAGTGATCGATTGAGATGATTTAGTTTGACAGACGGTGGAAGTTGATCCATTCAAGATGTGATAGTTAAAATAGATGTAGGTGATTTTAGCACATAAAAAGGATGGTAATAGATACACAAATAAGGCAGGTAGATATAACTAATATGAAAATTAGGAAGTAAAGGGGTAGGGTACTGGCGATATGGTTAATATTTATACAAATAGATTTCCATCAAATCAATTTAATGTCTCAAAACAACACCTAAATATATGAATGGAGAGTAAGGATTCATAAAGTTGAGGCCATAGGTGGGTTGATGTTAGTTAGAGTTGTTGATGATCATCATCACGGTTCATATTTTGTATCTGGCTAGAAGCTATGCCATGTTATCTTCGTTGGCTCTTGTGGCTCCAACATTTTTTGTTCTTAGTAAGATTAAACATTCTGATAGCCTCGGCTTTTTATCACGAGTTGTTTTCTGCATGATAATCTTGCAGAAGATTCAGAAGAAGACAGTGATATTGGTGAAGGGACTCCATATGATGACACTGAAGATACTTTTATGCAGTCTTACTCTGATGCTCTCAATCAGGAACTAAGCTCAACGATCTTGAAAAAAAGTTTTATTCGTGCCCCAAGACAGCCCAACATGGAGGATGAGGTAGCTTTTGTCTGAGCTCTTTAATCAAATATATTGTTGTTATATTTGCTTACCACGGTCTTATGACAATTTTGCTTATTCTGTATAAACATTGCGTCTCGCTTTAACTCCTTTCAACCTGCTTTATCATCCAAATGCATGAATCTGTAGAGGTTTTATTTCATTGAATTCTATTTTTTCGAGGTTCCATCTGGTGTTGTGTTGCTTTCCAAGTGCATGTAATACAATTTTGTATGCGTTAGACAAAAAAAAAAAAAAAAACAATGAAAAGCCGCACACTTACAGATAATCTCCTTCACCCTGTGAGAATAGCAATGACTTTTATGTGGATAGCAAAATATAGCACGCATCAACAAACAATGATTAAATTAAGTAGAGTTTATAGAACACCGAAAACATGCAAATTTATTAAAGAATAATAGTTACATGACTACCTCCTTACGGAGTATTATATGACATAGAAGGCTTGAGCAAAAAAGAGGGTAGCTAATTGAAGGATGGCATCGACTTCTTCTAGAAGCAAAGCTTAGGGATAATGCTTCATCTGTTACATATTCTGAAAGTCGTCATTTTGGACAAGGATCATGCTTTAGTAATCTGTTCCTAAAATTATGACCCTTCTTTGTAAAGAAGAATCTAATAAGAAAAATGCCCCATGCCCCTTTACATTAATGTAAACTAGATACGCAAGTTTTTCAACCGATCTGATGAAGCATGAATATGATTAGGAATAGAATACTCACATGGACAAATGTTGACCTACATATTAATCACACGCATAAAGGAGCAAAATCGGTGACGAAATTAATAGTCGGCCCGCGCGACGCGCCACTTGAAGGTTCAAATGAATTCCAATTGCCGAACGGATTGCGCCGTTGCGACTAGAACGTCGAATTCTCCTAAGTGGAATCCCCTCACAGTCGAATCGAAAAAGACCGGTCGAAATTGGCGACCGATACCTGAAAACAACGCACAACGCTATCCAAATGACATTGGATCGCGAAACGGACTGCGTTATTGTATTCGGAACGTCCTAATCAGCTAAAAGGAACTATAGATTCGCTCAATGAAAACCACGTGCGCGGATCGACACGGTTTTCGAGGCGACGATGCACAAATTTTGAGAAATTGGCATGAAAATCAAGGCAAAATTTTCTGTTATGAATTTTGTTATTTTTATAATTAATAACTGTCATTATAAAAAAAATAATTATAAATCAAAATCAGACCTTACCAGATGTCCGGCGTCGCTCGCTTCACGTTGACGACGTGCTCGGCGATGTCTTACACGACTTTCGTTCGTCTTCTTCGTGCTACTGCCGCTGGCTGCTCATCGCTAATTAACAATGGAAGGAAGTCACACTTCTTCGGCTTGCAAGCGAATTCCCGTAGCTTAAATCTACCTCCATCTTCCTCTATCCGACGCTGCCTACTTCCAATCCGTTGCAGTTGACGACATAGCCGTCGTCGCCCTAACACAGCCGACGACACCGACGACATCATCGCCGTCACTCGCAAAAGGTATAAAGTTCCAAATCTCGTCCTCAGCGCTCGTGACGTGCCGGGCAAACACCTATACACGCTTTTCTTAGCGTGGTATGAGGGAACCCGGTGCGACGCCTGCGACAATGCAGGTAGGCCCTGTGCACGCTTTTCTTAGCATGGCGGGGACAACTCTTAAGTACTCGTGCGCGCCTCAGTATCTGCGGGGAAATAATTGTGCATTTCAAAGCAGGTACCCCGACGACTCATACACGCCTTTCTTGGCATGGTGGGATTGAAGATCACGGCTGCGGTGTCTTCGGACGCCTACCATAGACGCTTTTCTTAACGTGGTGGGAAGGCCCAGCTCCCCAAATTTCCTCCAAACGGAGGATATGTTGGGGTGCTGTCGAAATTTCGAGTAAGTGCACGAAGATTGAACGAACAGTGAACCAGACTTGACCTAAATGACAGGGAACAGGACCATACAATTGAACAACAGGGAACTGGACCCTAATTTCTAAAATGCACAATTAAACTAAAAAATGAAAATGATAAATGATAATTCAATACATTCAAATAAGTACAAGCAAGCAAGCAGGGGACCCGCGGTGGGGAACTTTCAGTTGTGATCGACTTGCAAGTAACATCAGTCAACTATGAAATGCATAAGTACTTCCACATGTAACAACAAAAGACTTGTTATGCAAGCAACTGTTAACTTGTAGATTGAAATGGTGGCACTCGCAAGTAATAGCAGAAAGTCTATCATGCACACAATAGACCAAATAAAGATGACAATTGACAATAAGGATTGAATGCAGCGATGCTTTGCAGTCAACGCTAACAACTTGCATGCAATTAATGCTATTGCAAACAAGCGCACTAGGCCACCTGTGAATGGCGAGGGTGGATATGATGCAAGTACATGTAGCATGCAATAAATACTTGGGTGTCTATGCAGCCGACAACAATAGTACCTGACAAGTACATTTAACCATGCAAGCAGCAATGAGCAATTATGCTGCGAATTGCCAACCAAGAGACTGTCAAAGATCTTGAAGCAAATGTAATATAATCATTGTCGCCTGATTACTAAGAGCACATGGTGGCCAATTCACAGGCAATTACAGGAGATAGTGACAGTAATTTACTCACAATCATATATGAAGAATGCAACTTGATTAGAAATGAAGGGAAGAAGGCTATAGTGAAAGTAGTCCACCTACAATCAACAGTCACTAGCTGACAAACAAATGCATTAGTTCGCTTGTGAATGACAATAGTGGCGATCGGTGGATGTAATAATCTCCTATCAATCAAGGTCAATTGGCTTGCATATGTACGGGATAGTCTACTATGAGCACAAAGCCAACATGCATGAGAGAGTTGGCGATAAATGTAATTCAACCAGCGTCCATCATCAAATTAGATGAATGCAAGCAAAGATGGTTGATATGACCTATTTATGGATAACAACAGTGGATATATTGCAAGTACAACAAATCACCTGTGGACACAAATACATACATCACTTGCAAACAACTATTGGAAGCCCATCAAGCTATACAATAGTCCACCCACGGGTGATGACAAACAATATACAGTAGATGCCAGATCACCCCTGCAGTCATCTACCATTCAATGCCAGGCGAAGACACTTATCTTCTGCAAGCAAGGATGATCGATTTGCAACAGATGCAAGTACCTACGAACCACTGTAGGGAACCCCATCACACATATTATGTGTTGTTTACAAGCAATTACAAGAGAGTTACAGTTTATGCAAGTACCTACAAGTAGTGATTGAGAACTTGAGGTGTATGCGACTTCTTGCATGTGCAAAGTGGCAGGTGACCTGAAGCGACACCTGCGAATAATAGTAGACGACCCATTGTGCTATAACAGCCTACCTGTGGACGACAATAGAAGACATGTACCTAGCACAGCTTACCCGTATGTGGCATCGAACGGCTTGTAATGCATATTATAGTGCTCCCTACAGACACTTACAAGCAGTGATGATTGAGATGCTGCGAGTGTGGTAGAGCCCCTATAAGCATAGAAACGTGTTCACTCCACCACAGCTGAAAGTTTTGTCGATCAAGTACAACTAAGTCCTTCAATTGATAATTTTGGAGGTTCTGATAATGACAGTTGTAGTAGAAGCTTTTATGTACTCTGTGCATATCAGATACTAGAATGTCGCTGAGACATCTAAGATGACCTTATACTCTATCTTGTTCATGCTTTGAGGAGAATACTGTTAGACCGGTCCATTGGACCGGCCCAGGGCAACAGAGGTGGAACTTCTTCGCCTCTTGCGCATGTCACGAGATCCATGGAAGCTTTTTTGGAAATTTTTTTGAGGGAATTGGGAGGGAAATTTGAATGTAGGGACTATTTAGGGATTTCCTTTTGTTTTGTATGCATTAAATAGTTTGTTTTCCTAGGGTTAGGGCATCTTGAATTTGGCTGAAATTTGATATCTCTTAGATTTAGGTTTTCTTTTGGGCTCTAGCGGCGTCTAGAGATTTGGGAGAGAAAGATCCTCCTCTCGAATAGAGGATCAATTGTAACTTGCTATTTTCCGTTTCCCTTTCATCAAATAATACAATTTATCTAATGTTTTCGTGGTTTTGTGCGGATTTTTGTTAAGAATTCTCATTGTTTTCCGAAGATTGATAGGAAATACTTGAGATCTACAAGTGTTTCCTATCAAATTGGTATCAAAGCACGTCGATCGAAGGGGAACCAATGGCCAGAAGGAAGGTTGAAGTTTTGGAGGGAGAACTTGGACAAGTCAAAGCACATTTTGAGGAGAAGATTGCTGATTTTCAAAATCAGATTGCATCCGTCAATGAAAAGATGGATGAAAAGTTCGTCGTGGTGGAAGACATGTTGAAGAAATTGCTTGAAGCCAAACCAAACCGATGACATCGGAAGCAAAGGAAACTACCGGCGGCCATGGAAGAGATGGGAACCCTAACACGTTTAGGGAGGGAGAAGACGAAATGCCTTCTCTAGAACCACTTTCTAGGGAGGAAATGAGCATTGGCTATGCAAGAAGGTGTGCTGAATTTGAAAGGAGAGGGGATGATTTCGATCGCCGGGGTGCTGATTTTGAAAGAAAAAGAGGGGATTTTGATAAAGGGTTTGGGTATGATCGCATGAGAGAAGATCGTAACAATTGGGGAGCACCTCCTCTTCGAGGAATGGGAGATTATGGAGGATTTAGGGGAAACTGGTATGACTCGAGGGTGAGAAAACTGAAGATGCCAATCTTTGAGGGGGAGGATGCGCACGGGTGGATCTACAAGGTAGAAAGATATTTCGCCGTCAATGAGTTGACAGAGGAGGAGAGACTGACGGCGGCTGGCCTATGTTTGAAAGGGAAGGCTTTGTCTTGGTATTAGTGGAGGGACATGCGACGACCCATACGAAGTTTGTGAGAGTTCAAGGATTGTTTGGTAGAACATTTCCGAACTGGCAGGGGAGAAGACTTCTATGAGCAATTCTTAGCCTTGGCACAGGAGGGTTTAGTGACAGAGTATCGGGAGAGATTCGAGTACCTTGCTAGCCGATTGGACCGCCTTCCTGAAACAATGCTAGAGGAAAATTTCATGAAGGGACTAAAAATCAAAGATCCGGGCAGCGATTAGAGTAATGAGGCCTCGTGACTTGGGAGAGGCTATAGAACTAGTTTAGTTGGTAGAGGATCAGAGGCACCTGGATAAAGGGGTGGAAGGCTACTCAAGAGGCACGTACAGGATGGCCACCAGCATTTTGGCATCCAAGGAGCCGACACCGGGTACCTTTAGGGAGACTTCGAAGGAGAAGACTGTCGGTGGAAGACCCGAGGACAACTTCAAGAAGCTCACAAAAATAGAATTACAGGAGAAGAGGGCGAATGGGATCTGTTTCAGATGTGACGAGAGGTATACGCCGATGCACAGGTGTAAGGACCGAACTCTTCCGGTTCTTACCGTTTGTTATGAAGAAGGAATGGAGGAGGGTGTCGTCTTTCCACCTTGCGGACAAGGTGGATCTTTGGGAGGGGAGTATTGTTAGACCGGTCCATTGGACCGGTCCAGCCGGTCCACATGAGATCGGCCCAGCGCAACAGAGGTGAAACTTCTCCGCCTCCTGCGCATGCCATGGATGTTGTGAGATCCATGGAAGTTTTTTTGGAAGGTTTTTGAGGGAATTGAGAGGGAAATTTGAATGTAGGGATTGTTTAGGGATTTCCTTTTGATTTGTATGCATTAAATAGTTTGTTTTTCTAGGGTTAGGGCATCTTGAATTTGGTTGAAATTTGAGATCTCTTAGATTTCGGTTTTCCTTTGGGCTCTAGTGGCATCTAGAGATTTGGGAGAGAAAGATCCTCCTCTCGAATAGAGGATCAATTGTATCTTACTATTTTTCGTTTCCCTTTCATCAAATAATACAATTTATCTACTATTTTCGTGGTTTTGTGCGGATTTTTGTGAAGAATTCTCGCTGTTTTCCGAAGATTGATGGGAAATACTTGAGATCTACAAGTGTTTCCTATCAAATACCCTCAAGTATTTCCTATCAAATACCTTGTGGCAAATTGAAGACAAGGAGAGCCAATAGTGCATTAGCCGAGCATTTGATATCATCAGCTTATGATACTTCATCTATCATAAAACGACATCATATCATTTGGCTGTCCTTATCCAGTCTAAACAAAGACCGGTTGATTTATGGACTTGACCTCCTGAAGAATGAGAAAAAGGGAGTCTACATCAGAACAATGAGGTATCTCATAACAGTCGGGTGACAATGCTACAATTCACCTATAAATAGAAGCAGGGAATAAGTAGTAAAAACTAAGGGCCATTGAAGTGCAAAGTCATGCCACCGGATCTGCAGCACTAGTACAAGCAGACAGAAGACGTCAACAAAGCTTGAAATAAAGCCCCGCGTATTCGGCGGCAATAGTCACCTGTGCAGCTGGCTGCATTTAAAAATGCAAAACACCCCTTTGCACTGCATGCAATATTTTAAAACGTCCCTCGTACATGCATTGCAACATGCATGACAATTAATCTAAACTTACTATTCAGCATCGCGAGATGCGTTTAATTATAATAAATGATTGCATTTACATGATAATATGTTGCATATATACGTGTCATAACTTGCGTAATACGTTATACGGGCATGTTGCCCGACATTGCAAGTATGTTTCAAAGTGACCTCCAGTATGCATTTGTAGGGTGTCAAGGATTTCATTCTAGCATCTCATCTCGGCATTGCTATTGTATTCTCAAAATGACCTCAGGCACATATCGCTAGGATGCCGATGATTTCATTCTAGCGTGTCATTCCGACATCACTGTTATATTTCAAAGTGACCTTCGATATGCATTTGTAGGGTGCCGAGAATTTCATTCTAGTATGTCATCTCGACATTGCTATTGCATTCTTAAAATGACCTCAGGCACGTATTGTTAGTATGTCGAGGATTTCATTATAGCGTGTCATTCCGACATCGCTATTACATTTCAAAGTGACCTCCATTATGCATTTGTAGGGTGCCGAGGATTTTATTCTAGCATGTCGTCTAGACATTGCTATTGCATTCTCAAAATGACCTCAGGCATGTATCGCTAGGATGCCGAGGATTTCATTCTAGCGTGTCATTCCGACATCGCTATTACATTTCAAAGTGACCTCCTGCACGTATCGCTAGGATGTCGAGGATTTCATTCTAGCGTGTCATTTCGACATCACTATTGTATTTCAAAATGATTTTCCACATGTATCGTTAGGATGCAGAGGGTTTCACTCTAGTATGTCATTTGACACTGTAATTGCACTTCAAAAATCGTCCTCCCGCATATGCAGAGGGTTTCACTCCAGTGTGTCACTCGACATTATGATTGTATTTCAAAAATTGTCTCATGTACATATGTGAACGCATCATGCGAAATTCATCCAACAACATACACCCGCATGAGCCTCGACAAGCGTATTGTCGATACATACGTGACGTCCGAAGAGGCCGCACGGGTTAAGAAATGAATTTAGATTTGAATCCGATCCTCTGTCGGCAAGTAGACAGAGTCGACAATGTTCAATGAACAAAGATGAAAACAACCTATGAACTCTCCGATGATGGCCGTGTTGAATGTTTATTTCAACCGAAGGGGATCGTATATTTTCAAAAGCCCTCAAACTTTCACGAAATACAAATACTTTCAAATGACCTCAAAGTCACCCCGATGATGACCGTGTTGAACGTAGAGCTCAACCGGAGGGGTTAATTCCAAACATTCGAAATGTTACCCAAATACCCACAAAATTCAAAACTCAAAATCCCAAAATTTAAAATAATTAAAAATCGAAATTCAACCATCAAACACTTAAAACAAAAACTTATCCACCATTCGCAACAGTTTGTCGGGGTAGACAAATCTTAAAACTACTCCAGCTTACAAAGAGTTAATGTCTAGTCAAGAATATCGCTAGGATTCATTCTCAATCTATCTCTTGACAGTAAGGATGTGGCACGTGTCCTCTAATTAGTGGTTTCGCTACCAGATGGCACCACTCCATAAGTTTCGCTGTTAAATATTACCACAGGTAAACAATTATGACTAGGGCCCTTTGAACTTGGTGGTTTGCCGCCAAATGGCGCCATTATATTACGGTCATGGCCAGAGCCCGTATGCTCCTTAATGATATTAAATCCTTGAGATATGAGTTAATAGGATATGATCGATAGGGCATGAAGCTCTCTATTAGCTAAGATGGATTCAAATTTGTCCCCTTAGACAAATACTCACCCCAGGTCTGCAAGGTACCCTTGGACGAAGCAACCAATGGCTGCCGATAAGGATCCTTCTGTCAGGTTGGGTCGACTATATACCGGATATCACGTATCCACGAGTACAATGTATTCATTTGACAAATAGCCTTAATTGAAAGTCTCTCTCGTTATCGGGAGAGGTAATTAACTATAGGGGCTTGCGTTTATAGGAAATCAAAACTTTGATCATAAAGTCACAAAATGAGGGCGAAATCTCTGGGTAGTGTCTTATTTCAAATTAAGAGATGAAACCAACAAGCTCATTTTCGAGCGTTCTATCTCCCTTTGGTTTTTTCAAACGGCAGAAATGGCATTCTCTCTTTCGACTCCAATCGGCGCCTCCTTCGACCTCTTCGTATACCTGCGACTCTAGGCTACGGAACGAATGCTTTGCCTTCTTCGTCTTCCTCGCCTCTGTCTTCTGTGGCCCCAAGCGACCGAATCAATGTCTATCGAGTTACGAAATGAGTCATTCTTCAGCTATTTCACTTCTGTCTTCTTCAGGAAACGAGAAACTCATTCATCTTTGCGTTACAGGACCTCGATTCAGGGTATTACATCTTGACATGGAGATACATGATGCTCCGCAGTTCACTGTATCGTTATCTTCAATTGTTAATCTTATAGGTTGACTTTGTATGTTCACTATTACAACAACCATGCTACTATTGGACCCTTTTTCATGTTGACTCGATGAATTTACCTGATGTATGAAAACAACCAAATCCGAAGCACCCCCAGTCTCTTATTTTTGCATCCCCCTCTCTTAAATTGTTGAGTGGGCTTCCGGTAAAGACGTGGCCGTCCTTCTGAAGTATTTGATTTTGATGGAGACTTATGAAGCGTGTGTGAGGGGGCTTCCAGTAAAGACATGGCCATCCTTTTGAAGTATTTGTTTTTTTATGGAGACTTTTGAGGTGTGTGTATATGTGTGTGAGAGAGAGTAGTAATAGTAGAATCAACATGTGTTTGAATAATATTGGTAATGTTTAGTAAGATCCAGTATTACAAGTATTATCAGTTGATTTATACAAGGCAAAATAAATTGAAGTGCATCCAGCCAACAAGGCATAAACTAATTCTGATTATAGTTGGTCAAACTGTTGTAGTTTCCTTTTTTTTTTCTTTTACGTGGGATACCAAGTGCCAGCCACCAAGACAGGGACTGTCGTAGTTTCCAGTTAAACATTTATCAAAATTACATTATCCAGTCAACTAAAATATAGATCTTTATAATGGTCCATTGGACCTGTCCTTTTGGCTGGGACTTGCGCTGCAGTACTAGATTTGCCAACAATATTGCTTCTGCTTTTGAGATCTGCATCATAGAGGCATATATTACTATGAGAAATCCTGTTCAAAGTTATGGCCTCTGTCAAACGCAGATTTTGATTAGTTGGACGTTTTTGATGAATTGATGTCCACCCTTGAAATGTGAGGATGTTAACGTTACAATTCACTGCATCTGAGCTTCAATCATCTATGCTTAGATAACTTTGAGCTTTTTTTGAATGTGTAGGGCACATCATACTCTGGGAAGCACACAGATGAAGATCTGACACCTGTTGATGTGGACATGAACCTAGTGCAAAGCTTCCTTGATTCCTTCGCATCTCAGAAAGGTCTTCCAGGCCCTGCCTCAAACCTGCTTGGACTCATGGGCTTGGAAGTTCCAGCTGACGAGAAAAAAATTTGATCTACTACTATGGTATCTCTCAAGTTATACTTCTTTTTTTTTGTTTTTTTCCTATCAAAAGCTCTGGCCTCATTGTCAGGAATGTTTGATATATTATTCTCTCTATACATATAAATAGGCGAATGGACTTTATTGTATTGGACAGTAGTATAAGTTTTTCTAAATAGTTATATTATTATAATAAGTAAAGTCATTGTCCTCTTAACAATTGACGTGGCCACCTCTTCTGCTTTACCTGCTTGCTCTCCTGATTTGGTTTTGGACAGTTTTTGATTACTATTTCTTTACTGTTTTCAAAAATCTTTTGTAATAAAAAATCATTTCTAAAAAATAGTGAGAAAAATATTTCAAACGAAGCCTAGACCATCTCTAACCTAAATACGCATTCCAAAATACAGTAACTCACTCCAACCGAATTTTATTTCATAACATCAAAAAAATATATAACGGGTATATCCTTTCTCCAATCGAACAAAATGGCGAAAAAATGATGTTTATGAACAATGCGACGCAAATATTGGTGCGCACTGTTTAAGGTCATCTCCAACCGAACCCCAAACAATCGTTTGTAGTCACTGCGAGCTCCAATAGAATGCCAGATTTAGCGGCATTTTATGTCAGGTGAACAGTGTGACGTCAATATTGGTATCGCACTGTTGACGAACGCCATTTTTTTCATCATTTTATTCATTTGGAGTTTGGTTGGGGAAATGATATACCTGATGTTTTTTTTTTTATGGTATAAAATAGAGTTCGGTTGGAGATGAGTTATAGCATTCTAGAGTATAAAATGAGTATTTCGGTTGGAGATGGACTTAGTCTCATCATAAAATTTTAAGTTTGATAATTTCATCAGCATCGTGATTCAAAATTTCAGTAGTGATTTCGATTGTTTTTTGTCATAAAATATTATAAAAAATGTATATTTAAGATATAAATAAAAAAACAATTTAATTCAACTTTAAAGTTATGGTACACAAAATTTAATAGATCTGAAGGATATAATTATGCTAGAATTGGTATATATATATAAGTTTAACTTGCAAATCTATACATCAATGCTCCTTCTCAAGTTGAATTAAAATTCAATATCTTTCAACACCCTACAAATTAAAAATTATTACATTTGTAACCTCGTGAAATGTCCCTGTCTTGGTGTATAGTTTTTTTTATTTTTATTTTTTAAATAAATCATATTTACTTCTTTTCTTTGTCAACTGACGTATGATTCTTTGGTAGTATTCTTTAAAAGACTACAGCCGTGGGTTGAGTGCCTTCTGTTAATTAAAAATCAACTAAGATGTTTTAAAATGAGCTTATTACTAATGAATGCTCAAAGCTTTCATAATGATAATAACAGCTATTCACTTTTCTTTCAAATTTTCTTTCTATATTCTTTTACTGTAATTAAAACTTAAAAGACCCTAAACAATGAAAATTAATGAAAAGTTACACTTAATGAGGGATAATCATTGTATTCCAAGACCGCTCAATGGAAAGTTATTCAAAACATGTTCAAATCAGTTCGAATTTGATCCACATTTTAGATCCTGTTCAAATGTGGTTCAAATATGGACTCGAAATACAAACTCGGTTGGTTTAACATAATCCTTTTTTCCTGTGTAAATTTTTGCATTAAATTTATAATAATACTTTGACTAAGAATACGAGAAAAGTCGAGGTATTTATATAATCTTTTTCCTCCGTAGGAAGATAAGATGAAAGATTAGAAGAAAAAGAATTAAAAAGGCGAGAAAGAGAGAGATATAAAGAGACAAAGCAAAGTGGAAGTAGAAACAAATTTTCTCCAAGTAGATAAAACAGCTTTGCTTTAGCGTAAAAGTGTTTAAAAATAAAAAAGCTATTTTTGATATTATTATTCGATAAAAAATATTAAGTTTTTTAAGTGAATGACACATATCCGCATGACAATCAAGTTGGCTTTCACCCGACTACCTAATCTATCTTACTAATTTAAATTTATATATAATATTTTTAAAATCTGTCCAAAGCAAATTACAATAGTTTAGAACAAAAATTCAAAATATATTTTTTTTAACTTTTGAACTAATTAGTCAAACTCACACACAATACATACATAATTTTTAAATTAAAAATTTTTTAATTGATAATCAAAATTTTCAACCAACATGTCAAAGTTAGCTGTTTACTTCCCATCTATTGATATGCGAGAATAGTAGAGAACAACGGATCCATAATTTTCAAGAAAAGTCAACTGCACAATCGTCGCTGTTTTTTGCTGCGTGGAGTGTAAAATCTTACTGACGATGATGATCAGTACCACGAGGAGGGGAGGAAAACTACGAAATGGAAGCGGCCATTAAAAATACGATATTTGCGTGTTGTAAGAAGGTGATGGTTCGTTTGAGGAGAAATTTCTTGAAAATCAAAGAATAAATAGAAGGCCTTCTTTTACTTTGCTCTGCATTCGAACTCAATTTGACCTTGTGCCTCCTTGTCAGTGGCGGATGTCAGGATGTGTATTAGTTTGGGTTGCCGGTTGTGCTGCCTAGGTCGGTTGAGAAGTCCGAGCGCCTCTTCATTTCTTCCGCCTTCCAACGCCGAACGCAGTCCTGCCGAAGGCCTTCGCCGGTTGTGCTGCCTTCCGAGCCCGAACGCTGCCGAGGTCGCCCTTGTCTCGACGTTCCCGTCTTCCGCCATCCAAGAGAAGTCCAAACTTTCCAGCTTTTTGTAGACCGCTTGAAGAGCTACGTAAGAATCTGCTTTGTGCTTTCAATCTCTTCTAGTAGCCTAGAATACAAGTTTAAGATAGTTTTTTTCTCAGCTTTTACAGCAAATTAGCAGTAGCTTTTCAACTCAAGTTTAAGCTAGTTTTTTCTCTCCTTGTTGGGCCAAAACTCTTCATCTAAAATCACTCAAGCAGGGTTAAAAGTTAAACCCAACTGACTAAAAGGAATCGGTTTGTTGTCTTTGGTCCCTTTATTTGAAGTCTAGGGTTCAAAATTTTGAAACAGATTAAACAAATGAGGCAATAATTTAAAACAAAGAATGAAGCATCAAATTTAAAACAGGGAAAAATGGGAATTGATTGGAACACACAAGATCAAGTACTTTTGACAAAGTTTCTGTAAGTTATGAAGAAAAATATTTCAGCCAGAAAATAATTGAATGGTTCTTTCAGTTATGATTTTTATTAGTGTATTTTCATTGACAGCTTCTATTTTATTAAGTGAAAGTTTAGAAGTGCACCTTGTGTGTGGTAAGGCTTAAAAAAAAGTGCATAAATGTTTTTCTTGACTTAAAAAGGCAACCTCACTTCAGATTTATATTTGCTAAAACAATCTTCTTTATCTATCATAAACCAACAATACATTGATAAAGAATATGCAATTTATTATAGAAGCTGAATATGCATGAAAAAACTCATTGCCCAAATATACAATAGACTAATGAAACAATGGCTATTGACCCCAGAGCGCAACTGCTTGGAATCATGTGCGAAATATGCTAAGAGAACAAAGAACTTTGAAAACCCTATAATTTAACTTTATTTTGCTTGAATCCGGATTACTCATTCAAACAATAATAATGAATTATATTAGATATTCAAGTCACTAAAATTTTTGAATGACTAGCTTAATTTGAAAGCAAATAGAGGAAATAATCTATAAAGACTTTCCGAAGATGCCTCGCCGTTGAAGAAGTGAACAATTTGATGAATGACTATTTACTTGCTAGATTTAGTATTATCAATTGTAAATTTTTTGCTTTATCATATATTTTATGTTTTTATAATGAATCTAATAATAAAAAAAAAAAGTTAAAACCGTCAATGCTGGTCCCAAGCCCGGATGAAAAAGGCTTAGGGTTTTTTTTTATTTCAATGATTTGCGCCCCCACATGAAAAAAATCCTTGCTCCGCCCCTGCTCCTTGTTCCTCCAAGGGGTTTAAAACCGAGCACACATGTGGGCTCCGAAAATCATTGAAGTAAAATTTATTCCAAGACTGCTCAATGGAAAGTTATTCAAAACATGTTCAAATCAGTTCGAATTTGATCCACATTTTAGATCCTTTTCAAATGTGGTTCAAATCTCGACTCGAAATACAAATTCGGTTGGTTTAACATTGTGGGCTCCGAAAATTCTATTTTGAATGTGCACCCGGCCTCTCCGCATCATCAATCTATTTTTCTTATTTGATAGTGTGATGACGGTAGAGAGTTTTAACAAGATTAGGTTCTGGGTGAATTTTCAGAAGACAGATTAGGTTTTAGATAAGACACTACCCAGAGATTTCGCCCTCATTTTGTGAGGACTTTATGATATGAGTTCTGGTTTCCTATAGGCGCAAGCCCCTATAGTTGTTAATTACCCCTCCCGATAACATGAGAGAACTTTCGATTAAGGCTGGTTATTGAAGATGTTGTATAGGTTGTAAATACAACATATAATAACAACAGTTTTAGGGTTTGAATTTGAGATTTGAATTTATCATTATGATTTAAAAATTATCACCACGAACTTAAAAGTGGTGGTGGGGGGAATGAAGACGAACCCGATCAATATCCCATGGTTCCGTCGTCCCGGGCTGTCATGATCCCTGGTCTACTTAGTCAGAGGAGGTAGTCGACCCAACCTGACAGAAGGTACCTTATCGGCAGCCATGGGTTGCTTCGTCCAAGAATACATTGTAGACCTGGGTTGGTATTTCTCTAAGGGGATAAATCTGAATCCACCTTAGCTGACAGAGGGCTTTATGCCATCAGATATACCCTATGATTCATAACTCAAGGGTTTGACGTCATTAGGGAACATACGGGCTTTGGCCGTGATCGTAATATAATGGTGCCATTTCACGGCAAAACCACCCGATCAGAGGGCACGTGCCACGTCCCTATTGGCAAGAGACTGTTTGAGGATGAATCGTAGCGACACACCCGACATGCATTCGCTCTTTGTGAGCTGAGGTTAATTTCAAATTTATTACCCCCGACAAATAGTTGGGGGGGGGGGGGGGGGTGGATTGGTTTTAGTTTTAAGTTTTTAAGTGATAGATTTTATTTCAAGAATTTAGATATTTATTTGATTTTGAGATTTTAAACCCCTCCGGTTGAGATTTTCTGTCAACACGGCCATCATCGGGGTGACGTTAAAGTCACTAGTAGTTTTGTAGGATTTTGGGAGGCATTTTGTGATTTAAGTCGCGTCGACTCCAGTCCTTTCGAGGAGGAGGATGAAACTTGAATTTAGACCCGCGCAGCATTCTCAGACCATTAGATTTTGAAATCGTATGCGGTGGTTGGAGCACATGCGGGTTGATTTCAGTTTAAGGGATCATATTTAATACATAAGGAGGCAATTTTAAAATATTTAAATATGATCCATTGTGCCAGTGATTTATTTAGAAAATTGCCCGACATTTCACTTAGGGGTCTACGAACGCTTTCTGTCCGCTTGTACACATGTTGCGGATCCGGTGGCGTTTAAGTGCATTAGCTTTTAGCTATATATGTGAGGGATATTGTTTAATTTTGTTTGCTTTAAGTGCCATTTAACACAACTCATAGAGGATCTTTATCCAGAGTTCTAGGAGATCATGCTCATGTTTATATGAGAATTATTTTGATTGCTACACATTCCCCTATTCTCTCTTGTAGGTAGACTGATTTGTTTGATATAAGCTCCTTGTCCTTGCTTGTAGACTAGTTGTTGTGGATACTACGAATTCTCTATTCCTACAAACAGGTGAATTGTAGTATGTTGTATTTTAACTTTTGGTTATATAAATAGTGATTTTATCCTCCCTAGAAATCATATAGATTTATAAATGTAGCTCAAGAGTAAGCTTTATCTGGTCGACATAGAAGTTGAAGCAAGGTTCATTCAATTGTCATTGATGATGATAAGTTTATAAAATTTGTCAGTAACTTAGAGTTAAGTGGGAAGTTGTAGATGCATTTGCAATCAAATTTCAATTTGCAAGGTAATTGGCACATATCACACCATGACTAAGTGTGAGTTCTTCCTCTACGTCGCGGATATCATCGCAAGGGTTACACTAAATCATGTCATCCCCTTAGTTATCTCACTCATTGCCATAGGTATGAGATTTGGAAGCCTTAGAAGTAGTTTGTACTTAGGTTGATTGGATAGTGGAAAATATTGATTTATGCATTTTATTATTTGATTTTAAATTGCATTTGGTTTGATTTGATTTTAAATTAGTTGCATTAATTAATTGAGTTGATTAGTTAAAATATTGAATTTTAAATTAAACATTAATTTGTTCAATTTGATTTTAATTTATTTATGTATTTTGAAATTATAAGTATGTTGCCTTCAATTATTCAAATTAAGTTGATTTAATTAAATTCAAGTTTAATGTTATTAAGTTTTAGATTAGTTATTTTAATTAAATTCAATTTATCGATTTAAATTATTTAGTTATTTAAATTGATTTTAATTGATTAAGGTGATATTAATTAGTTTGGCTTAAAGCTTTAATTAAAATTTGATTGATTTTAATTTAATCAATTTAAATTTTATATTAATGAATTAAAGTTTTCATATTATTTTATTTTGTTTTATTTCAAAATTTAGTTTAAAGTAATCAATTAGATTTAGTTTTGTGATTTTGATTTTAATTAAGTTTTTTTTTAATTAGAATATAAATTAATAAATAATATGATTTGTTTAAATTAGATTATTTAATTTATTAATTATTAATTAATTAATTTGATCAAATGATGGCTTTGATTTATTATTAAATTAATTATTTTGCTTGATCGAATGTTCTCCACTTTTTTTTCAAAATTCGTGTAAGTCCAAAAAATTTTCTAAGTACCAAATTTTTTAGAAAATTTCGGCAGCCTTCCAGCGTCCCCTCCCCGGCGCCAGAAGGTAAGGAGGGCATTTGCCCTTTCAAGTCCACCCGGCCGGAAAGATAGTCAACAGCCGAGGGCTTAGGGGCGTTGTCGGGCCCCGGAATGGTCTTCAGAAGCTTCCAATTGACAATGGTTGGTTGCCGGAGATTTATTGATTTGAGGATCCCTTTTCTTTTTATCAATTAATTTATCAAATTAATTAATATTTATAATTATTTTTAAATCAAATAATCATTTAAGCATTTTTCGATTTTCTCAAAAATTTGGCTAAGTCCCAAATTTTTGAGAAAATTTCGGCAGCCTTCCGGCGTCCCCTCCCCGGCGCCGGGAGGTAAGGAGGGCATTTGCCCTTTTGGCTCGACTCGACCGGATCAAATCGACGGCGAGGAGATTGAGTCTTCAAATCTTCAATCCCTCGGTCGGATAAGCTCGACGACCGAGGGCTTCGGGGGACCGAATCAAACCCCGGGACTTCCTTCAAATCTTGTATTGCTTTTGTATCTATAGAAAATCCTCACTTCTCCTCTTTTTTCTTTTTTTTTTAAATATATATTATATTATAATAAAATGTATAATATAATATATAATATAATATAATATATTTATTATAATATAATATATCATTATATTATAATATTATATTAATATAATATTATATTATAATGTTATATTATACTGTTATAATAATATAACATTTATATATTACTCTATATATTATAATAATATGCATATATATATTATAATATATATATATATATAATAGTGAGGGAGAGAGGCAGATCGGGAAGAACAGAGCCCGATCGGGCAAGAATCGGAGGCGGCGGGAGTCACGCACGGAGGCGATTGTCGGCGTCGGAGGCGGAAGGTCCGGCGAGTCGGCGGCGGACGGCTGTTCTCCTGAGGCCGAGTAGGTGGCTAGGGCACGTAGGCCTTGGAGTTGGAGTCGGGAGCAGGTGTTGGACTTGGTTTGTGGAGGCGGATGTCGGCTAGGGCTCAGCAGCAACAGGCGACGGATCCGGCGGGGTCGGCAGTAGTCAGGCAGATAGTCGGCGACGTCGGATCAGGTAAGGCCGGAGGATTAGAGGCTGGTGGGGAGCAAGAGGTCGGCTAGGGCACGTCAGATTCGATCGTCGGAGAAGGTGGAGGTGGTCGGAGTCGGGAGTTTGAGTCGCTGGCAGGATAAGGAGCAGAGGGCGGCTAAAGCCTTGTGGGTTTATGGAGTAACGTCAAAAGCCGGAGGAAGGTCGAGTTGGCAAGATCGGTCGTCGAGCGAGAGCAGGCTTCGATCGTCTTCAGTAAGCTTCTGAAAATCCTTCCTTCTTTGTGTGCGTCTGAGAGCGTAAAACTACGAATGAGGTCGAGCGGATGTTTTGTATCGTGAGAGGCGGTTGGAGGGAGGTCGTGGGATCGTGCACCGGTTGGGTCGTTTGAGTCGTGGGACTGGCGACAGTTACAAGTCAACAAACATAATCTTTTTTTCTTGTGTAAATTTTTGCATTAAATTTTTAATAATACTTTGACTAAGAATACGAGAAAAGTTGAGGTATTTAAATAATCTTTTTTCCCCGTAGGAAGAAAAGATGAAAGATTAGAAGAAAAAGAATTAGAAAGGCGAGAAAGAGAGAGATATAAAGAGACAAAGCAAAGTGGAAGTAGAAACAAATTTTCTCCAAGTAAAAAAAACAGCTTTGCTTTAGTGTAAAAGTGTTTAAAAATGAAAAGTTACTGTTGATATTATTATTCGATAAAAAATATTAAGTCTTTTAAGTGAATGACACATATCCGCATGACAATCAAGTTGGCTTTCACTTGACTACCTAATCTATCTTACTAATTTAAATTTATATATCATGTTTTTAAAATCTTCCCAAAGCAAGTTACAATAGTTTAGAACAAAAATTCAAAATATTTTTTTTTGTAACTTTTGAACTAATTAGTCAAACTCATACACAATACATACATAATTTTCAAACCTAAAATTTCTTAATTGATAATCAAAATTTTCAACCAACATGTCAAAGTTAGCTGTTTACTTCCCATCTATTCATATGCGAGAATAGTAGAGACCAACGGATCCATAATTTCCAAGAAAAGTCAACTGCACAATTGTCACTGCTTTTGCTGTGTGGAGTGTAAAATCTTACTAACGACGACGGTCAGTACCGCGAGGAGGGAAGGAAAACTACGAAGTGGCAGAGGCAATTAAAAATATGATATTTGCGTGTTGTAAGAAGGTGATGGTTTGTTTGAGGAGAAATTTCTCGAAAATCAAAGAATAAATAGAAGGCCTTCTTCTCCTTTGCTCTGCATTCGAACTCACTTTGACCTGTGCCTCCTTTTTCCTCCAAGGGGTTTAAAACCGAGCAGACAGGAGTGGAAAGCTTCGATTTTGGAGCTGTAAGAAGGTAATGGAACTCCCACCGCTACTTATTCTCTAGTATTTTGTGGTAAAAAAAAATCCTCTTTTTTAACTAGAAGCGGCGGTTTTCATCGTTCTTGGATTGGCTTATTTTTGTATTTTGTTTGTAGACTTTTTAGTTTTGTGTTTAAAGCTACTGATTTACTACTTTGTGCATTTTGTAAGAGCAATGGTGGATATAATTTCATGAAAGCCTACTGTTATAAAAAGATTTCACCAGCTTTCACTTTCCTCTACATAAAGTCATTTCTTGCCCACTTCTATGGCAGACAAATCAATAATAATAACCAAGTCTTCTACTCCTCTTATTTTGCTTATCATTTGCCTTACTTTCTTCATTCATCCATATAGCTAATTGAGAGCTAAAAATGTCTGCTTTCTTTTCATTGTATGTGCCTATTTTAACAAATTATTTGCACAACTAATGCTTCCAAATAAGTGCATGAGTAAAACTCATCAACAATGCTTTTCTCCTTCATTTTGATTCCTTTACTGCATGCTCTACTTCAAATCAGTATATGCCCTTGAAGTAACACAGCTAGTTCATGTTTGCATTGCTTAACATCCTCCTTTCACTTGTTTCATCATCTCACTCATGTTTGTTGTATTTATGAGACATGAATTTCTTTTCTAGATTTGCTTGTGTTGTTTTAGCTAACTGTTCCCATTTCTACTTTAGATGGCTTCTCTTTTCTGGCAATGCACATTCCTCTTATCAGCTTTTGCTCATCATTCGTATGGCTTGAACTCTGAAGGGAAGTCACTTCTTACTCTTTCAAGAACACTTGAATTGCCATCTGGCATAAAATCTACCTGGAAATCTTCAGATTCAAACCCTTGTAGATGGTTTGGAGTCCACTGTGGTAGAAGTAGTTATGTTGTTTCTCTCAACTTTTCATCTATTGGGATATCAGGCAGCTTAGGACCAGAGGTTGGACAATTGCATCATCTTGAGAGAATTGATCTTGCTTTCAATTCTCTCTCTGGTTCAATCCCGCCAGAGTTGGGAAATTGCACACGCCTCCAATACCTGGATCTTTCATACAACCTTTTGTCTGGTGACATACCTAAAACCCTGGGAAACTTGAGCAGGCTTTCCTTTCTCTCTCTCTACAACAACTTCCTCCATGGAAGCATTCCAGATTCATTGTTTCAAATTACAAATCTGGAAATAGTTTACCTTCATCAGAACAATCTCACTGGTACTATCCCACCAAGTGTAGGGAAAATGAGAAAGGTCATCCTTTTATGGTTGAGTTATAATCTCTTGTCTGGTTTCTTGCCTGATTCGATTGGAAATTGTACCAAATTAGAGGAGCTTTATCTTGACCAAAACCAGCTGATAGGGTCTCTTCCAAACAGTTTAAATAGAATCAAAGGCCTTAATTATGTTAATGTTAGCAGTAATGCTCTAACAGGAAGGATTCCTCTAATCCCAAGCAGCTGCAAGGAGTTGCAATGGTTGGACTTGTCAAATAATAAGTTTGAAGGTGAAATTCCTGAAGGGTTGGGAAACTGTAGTAGTTTGAGTATTTTAGCTGCTTCTAACAATAGCTTAACTGGCCAGATACCCTTCTCTATTGGTTTATTAACTAAGATTTCAGATCTTTATTTGTTTGAGAACTCTTTGTTGGGGCCAATTCCTCCTGAGATCGGCAATTGCAGTTTGCTGTCAAATTTAGAGATTTCTGAAAACCAATTAGAAGGAGCAATTCCTAAAGAACTAGGTAAACTAATTAATTTGCAGAAACTCCATCTCTATTACAATGAACTCTCTGGGGAGCTCCCACAAGAGATGGTGGAGCTGAAAAATCTGAAGGTAATACTTCTTTTTGGCAACAAATTCAGCGGAGTTATACCACAGGGTCTGGGAATTAATAGTAGCCTTTTGAAGTTTGATCTCACCAATAATTTCTTGACTGGTGCAATACCACCTGGAATCTGTCATGGTAGAAAGTTGGAGATTTTGACTTTGGGTCTTAATTTACTGAACGGTAGCATTCCTTCAGATATTGCAAATTGCATAAGCTTAAAGAGGATGATACTTAGCCATAACAATCTCACTGGTTATATACCAAATTGGGCAATTCAATCAAGTTTGAAATATGTGGATGTAAGTGTGAATGATTTGAATGGGAGCATTCCTACTACAATAGGCAACTGCATGAATCTTACTTTGATAAACTGGTCAAGAAACAAGCTCGCTGGACCTATACCTCGAGAAATAGGTAACTTACAGCAACTAGGAGTCTTGAATATTTCTTACAATAATTTGGATGGTCAGCTACCTCTTGAAATCTCTCACTGTAAAAGGCTTTTCATTTTGGACCTGGGTTTCAATTATTTGAATGGTTCAATACCATCAAGCATAGCAAACCTAACCGATCTCTCTCAGTTTATATTGCAAGACAATCAATTCAGTGGAGGGATCCCTAATTTCTTGTCCCAGCTTAATCACCTAATAGAAGTGCAACTAGGAGGAAATGTTCTTGGTGGACAAATTCCATTCTCATTGGGTTCATTACAAAGTTTGAACATAGCTTTGAATCTTAGCAGTAATGGGCTTATAGGCCATGTTCCTCCACAGTTGGCAAATCGAGAAAACATCCTGAGGTTGGATCTATCTCTAAATAATCTGTCAGGAAGCCTTGAACCATTGGGAAAACTCAGCTCATTGATTTATGTGAACGTTTCATTTAATCAGTTTGCAGGTCCGGTACCAGAAAGGTTGCGTAAGTTTCTGCAAACTTCGCCAAGCTCTTTCATTGGAAATCCTGATCTTTGCGATTCTTGCTCACCTTGCTTGAATCAAACCATCTTAAAACCATGTAACAGCAAGTCGAAAAGCTCTCTCAGTAAGATTGGATTGGTTGCAATAATTATTGGCTCATTACTTTTCTGTTTATTAGTGATTTTTGCAGTAGGCTACTTGGTCCCCTTGCTTAAAAAAATAGTTATAGAAGAAGTTCCATCTTTACATGAAGGTTCTTCTTTGCTTTTGAAGAAAGTGATGGAGGTGACAGAGAACATGGATGAGAAATATGTCATAGGTAGAGGAGCTCATGGAACAGTTTATAAGGCTTCATTAAGTCCAGAAGAAGTGTATGCTGTGAAGAAGTTTGTCTTTGGCGCTCAGAAGGGTTCTAATGTGAGCATGCTGACAGAAATTAGAACACTGGGAAAGATCAAGCACAGGAACTTAATGAAATTGGTGAATTTCTGGTTGAAAAGTGATTGTGGATTAATTTTGTATGAATATATGAAAAATGGAAGCCTTAATGATGTGTTGCATGAGATCAAGCCATCTCCAGTTCTTGATTGGAAATTACGCTACAGAATAGCTATTGGGATTGCCCAAGGTTTATCCTACCTCCATTGGGACTGTAATCCAGCTATCATCCACTGCGACATTAAACCAAAAAATATTCTTTTGGACTCGGAAATGGAGCCCCACATCACAGATTTTGGAATTGCAAGGTTTATGGATCAATTCTCAGCCACCCCAACCACCAGTGGGATAATGGGCACCATTGGTTATATGTCCCCAGGTATGAATTCTGAATCTATGCTATTATTTGCAATGTTTTATCCTCTTAAACATATTGTCTACTTCATTTTTTTAGCATAAAATGCTTGTTATTATCTACGGTACTCAAAAATCCTTGTTGAAACCATCATAAAATTTGATTTTGAAGGTTTTGTACAGAGTTGAGGTTCTCTTTCAGGCATATCCTCTAATTGTTTTGTTCTTCATGCATTACAGAGATTGCATTTACTGTCAGGAGGAACAAGGAATCTGATGTTTATAGTTACGGCGTTGTTTTATTTGAACTGATAACAAGAAAGATGGCAGTAGACCCATCTTCTTCAGAGAACTCAGACTTGGTTAGTTGGGTGAGATCTAGCTTGAGTGGCATAAACGATATAAACGTGATCATTGATCCAGTTTTGATGGATGAAGCTTTGGAATCCAAAGTAGCAAAAGAAATATACCAAGTATTCATGTTAGCCTTAGAGTGCACAAGGAAAGAACCAAGTGAGAGACCTTCAATGAGAGATGTGGTGAATCACTTAACAGACATCAAATCCAATTAGTTTTGTTCAAGGAAACAAAAAATGGATGCGACATATTCTACTATGGACTAAGGTACTGAAATGGAGATTTTTTGGCCATTGGAAGCTTCTATTGTAAGTAATTTTTATTTTGATTAACCTTTTGCTAGGCATATTTCCCTAACCCCCTTGTGATTATTGTTCTTGGGTGGTGTTAACATCATGTTAGCCTATTTTTGCATCCTCCTCTCTTGTTGAGTGGGCTTCCAGTAAGACATTGCCATTCTTTTGAAGTATTTGTTTTTTATGGAAACTTTTGTGTGTATGTGAGAGAGTGAGAGAGAGAGAGTAGTAGAAGTAGAATCAAAATGTATTTGAATAATGTTGGTAATGTTTACTAAGGTCAAGTATCACAAATATTATCAGTTGATTCATACAAGCTGCACTACTAGATTCACTGACAATATTGCTTCTGCTTTTGAGATCTGCATCATAGAGGCATATATTACTATGAGAAATCCTGTTCAAAGTTATGGTCTCTTTCAAACACAGATTATTATTAGTTGAACGTTTTTAATGAATTGATGTCAAATGTGAGGATGCTTACGTTACAATTCACTGCATTTGAACTTCAATCATCTATGCTTAGATAACTTTGAGCTTTTTTTCATCGCGTAGGGCACATCATACTCTGGGAAGCACACAGATGAAGAAGATCTGACACCTGTTGATGTGGACATGAACCTAGTGCAAAGCCTCCTTGATTCCTTTGCATCTCAGAAAGGTCTTCCCGGCATTGCCCTGCCTCAAACCTGCTTGGACTCATGGGCTTGAAAACTGACGAGAAAAAAAATTGATCTACTGCTATCGTATCTCTCAAATTATACTTCTTTTTAATCAAAAACTCTTTGTCCTCATTGCCAGGAATGTTTGATATATTATTTTATCTATAAATAGGCGGATGGACTTTATTGTATTCGACTGTACATAGCATAAATGGCAGAATTTGTTACACTATCTAAAGCATATGTTCTCTCTTGTTTTCCAAGTCATAGGAGAGGGAGCATACAACATTTTATGTTTGTTGTTGTTGCAGGCGAGAATATACGCGGCAGTAGAGTAGGAGAATAAAGCGTCTTAGCAATGTACAAAATCCAGCACACCAACAGATATTTGAGGAGAAAAGAACACCATAAGTTTTTTACGTGGAAAACTCAGAAAGGGAAAAATTACGGGGCCCGACCAATATGAGAAAATTCCACTAAATTTGAATGAATTACGAGGTCTCATTCGCTCCTTTTATTAGAGACGATGGAATTATAATAGATTGGAGAATCGGTCAGAAGACTGGCGATGATTGACGAATGAGCAGAGGTTCGGCAGCGGTCGGGAAGAAATTTCGGCGATGGTTGACGAAGGGCCGAAGTTGGAAAGAACTCCGGCGGTGGTCGATGAACGGGCAGAAGTCTGGCGGTGGTCAGGAAGAAACTTTGGCAGTTGTCGACGAACGGGCAGAGTCGGGAAGAACTTCGGTGGTGGTCGACGAATGGACGGAAGTCGGGAAGAACTCCGACGGCGCTCGACGAACGGGTAGAAGTCTGGCAATGGTTGGGAAAAACTTCAGCAGTGGTAGACGAACAAGCGGAAGTCCAATGGTGGTCGGGAGGAACTCCGGCGGTGGTCGACGAACGGTCGGAGGTCGGCAGCAAGATAGCTCCCTAAGCTCTCTCCTTTTTTTTCTTCTCTTCCTCTTTTTTTTTTCTCCCCTCTTCATGTGAAGAATGTGGGCCTATTTATTGGTTTTTAAGAGTGAGATGACTTGTAAATATGGGGAGGATCAAGGTTAAGATGGGAGTGGTTTGAATGGACGGTTGATATTGATCTCCTTGATCGTGAACCGTTTACTGGTTATTTGAATGCCTTAATGATATCAGAATTTGGCGATCTTGGGCTCGCTGGATTTGTCTTGTCGAGCCGCTTGATTCGACTATAAGCATGTCACGTTTAGAATTCGTTTGGTAATCCAAATTATAGTTTGAACCTTCCAAATGTGCTTTGAACCCTTGTATGGGCTCATTTGGGCTCGGATTGGACTGATTTTGGTGTCGTTGGGTTCGTCTTTTCGAGACATTCAGTTTGACTATAAGTTTGCTGAAATCGGAGTTTGGATGATTCCATATTTAATTTTGGAAGCTTTAAACTCAATTTTGCTTCGAGATTCGTGCTGGATCAAGTCTATTTTTGATGACATATCAGTTGTCAGTTGTAATTTGTTCCTAAACCCTAAACCAGAAAAATTGAACAAAACAATTACATTTTGATCATAGAAAGTCAGTTTAATATTCATATATGTAAGTATAATTTTGTTTTTGTTGATTGAATATAATGTGATCAGTGGGAAACTGTAGACCATGTAGAGGATGCTTTATAGACAAATTATATATATATAAAAAATTGTATAATCAATAAAAGACTCTAATAGAATGCATGCAAATTATAAAAAAATAATTGAAATTATTTTGCAACATATTTGTAAAGGGAATGAATTAATTTTATTTAGCTTAATACTATTAATAAATAATATATAGATTGAAGAAAGCAAAGTATACTGGGGTTCTCCATCTTCAAGATCACAGGCGTGCCTCTATATTTCTCCTTCACCCACCAATCGAATGGCGGCGCCATTGCAGCCAAGATCCAAGCTTTCCTTCAAATCTGGCCCAGGGACTGAAATCCCCAAAGCAAGACTTCAGCTTTCAAACCAAGAATGCGGAAATCAAAGACAATAAGCTGCCATCATTTCCTTGCATGCAGCTCAGACAAGCTCTTGTGAGAAGCAGAGCTCAGTAATGGAAAAAACGAAAGAGAAATGCAAATAAGAATCACCCAATGGTTTTATCGTGTTCTTCTTAATATTGTGTTCATCAGCATCATCCAGAACCAAATTCGTGTGCTCATCTAAACCTTATAAAACAACAAAAAGATTGACTGAGGGAAGTTAAATTGAATGCATATTGCTGAACGTATTGCATGCAGGCTGAATGTATTACAGTATGTGAAAATGAAAAATCACACATTAACAGATGGTGAGATGGATATGAGATACCAACCAATAATCCGCATTCAATTCTCCCCATATCATACAACATTCATACATTGCGTGGAGTGATGTCGGAACATCTATTCCTATCAAACCAGGTGCTAAATTTTCCCTGTGAGTAGGGCTGTCAAAATCGGGTCACGGGTCGGGTTTGGGTCCAACTCAGAACTGACTCCGCACTAGTTAACCCAACCTGAACCCGACCTGTTTTTACATACGGGTTAGGTTTTTCAAATTGGACCTGACCCACAGGGTTACCGGGTTGACCCGAACCGACCCGCGGGGTGAGGCATCAGCGGCTCGATAGTGATGGTGGGCCGACGCAATGCGAGCACTCGATGTGACGTGGGCACTCGACATGACTGTGGGCAGACGCGAACAGCGCGGAGTTCTTCCCGACTCATGTTAGCTTTAAAGTGCACAAGAAAAGAGCCAAGTGAGAGACCTTCAATGAGAGATGTGGTGAATCACTTAACAGACATCAAATCCAATGAGTTTTGTTCATGGAAACAGAAAATGGATGCCACAGATTCTTCTTCTGACTAAGGAATGCTCCTATTGTAAGTCGATCTTTTCTGGATTAACTGATTGCCAAGCATGTTTTCCTAACCTCCTTGTGATTATTTGTCCTCGGGTGGTTATAACATCATGTATTTTACATTGAAAAAGACATTAGAACTCCTTTTTCTCAACATGTACCCACTTTTTTGTATCAATCAACTACATGTATAGTTTGTATCATTCTTTCTTGAAGCTTTGGGTTACTGGTGGATGACTAATACTTTCTCACTACAAAAAATAGTTCGGCAAAAACTTGGAAAGCACACTTCAAAGTATTCAATTTGATGTTGTGCTGGATTAGACACTTGTAGACTATTCAAAGAACTGTAATATGATCATCATGGACTCTGCCCTTGATTATGAGGTTGTCTACATAGCATTTAAAAAGAATGTCGGTTCAAGAGAAAGTAGAAGACAAAAAGGATCGATGGCCCAGTATTTGCTTGACAAAGTCTTTTCCTCCATAAGTAGCATGACCTTCATCTTGATATTTATTACCCTTCCTTATCATCATCGGAGTATAAAAAAATCTTTATTGGTAGTCTTTTTCTCCGAGGTTAGGATGTGATAATCTTACAGTACAGAATACATATATCACTTGCAAGTATCTTATCTCTAATTTTCTTTTACAGTTCATTTTTATAATAATTATTATATAAAAAGCTCTTTCAATTTATAGTGTATTTATCTTAAAATAAATTCTAAAATTTTAAATTTTTCATAATGAATTTTTTATTATTATACACTAACTTGATACATCATCAAAAAATTATGTGGATCGGGCACGAATCTCGAGGCAAAATCCAATTGCAAACTTCTAAAATTAAATTTGGGATCATCCGAACTCCGATTTCAGCAAACTTATAGTCGAACTAAACGTCTCGAGAATACGAACCCAACGACACCAAAATCGACTCAATCTGAGTCCAAATGGGTCCAAATCAAGGGCCCTAAGCGTCATTGGAAGGTTCAAACCACAACTTGGATTGCCAAACGGTTTTCAAACCTAACATGTTTATAGTCAAATCGAGCGGCTCAACGAGACGAATCCAACGAGCCCAAGATCACGGAATTCCGACATCACTAAGACCTTCAAATGTCCAGCGAATGGTCCACGATCAAAGGATTTACATCGGCCGTACATCCAAACAACTCCGTATTTACCCTTGATCTTCCTTCTATTTACGGGTCATGCCACTCTAGGAAATTTATAAATAGACCCCTCCTTTCCCATGAAAAGAGGGCCTAAGCCTAAGGAAACAAGAGAGAGATCGGAGATCGCTCTTACACAAAGATTATACTAACAAAAACAGCAAATCAATTAATCACAAACCAACGCATCCTAATTATGCAAATTTGTGAGGAAATATAAGAGAAAGAATATGTACAGTGTGCATATCAAGGGTATATGTATTTGACACATTATTATATTACAATCCAATATATTAGACTATAAGCAAGTGAGAGATTTATATTTAATAAATTAATCAACTCCTACAAGTAACATCACTCAAGTCTAGGGGTGCAAACGAATCGAGTCAAGTTCGAGTCATGTCAAACTCGAGCTCGACTCGTGAGCCAAATCCCGAGCTCGAACTCGAGTTGAGCTCAGAAGACGAGCTCGAGCTCGGCTCGTGCCACTGAAAACGAGCTCACGAGCCACTCGTGAGCTTCTGTGGTCCTCCTGTCGCACGCGATTCACCTTCTGCAGTTCTTTAGTTCGCATGCGGACGCTGTTCGCCTTCCGCGTTTCACATTTCTTGTTTTGGACGTGCTTAATCGAGCCACTCGACTAATAAACGAGTCGAGCGTCGATTCAATCGAACTCAAGCTCGATAAGCTCGACTCACAAGCTTGTTAACGAGTCGAGCTCGAGCAGGCTCACAAGTCAACTTGACTCGTTTGCACCCCTGCTCAAAGTTTAACTTATGGTGCAAGGTATATGAATAAGAAACTAAGGGATTTATGATTATTAGGCTAAATCTAAATAATTTAATTAACTACATAATCTATTGTAATTAATTCACTAACACCAATAGTTATACGAGTACAAAAATCTAGAGTATGTTGATTATATAATATATGCCGCAAATATTTATGAGATTAATTATTTGTTCTTCAAAAATAATTATTATAAATAGTAAATAGATTTTATGGCTGAAGTTAAAAACATTAAGGTAATCTCAAATTATAAGTCATTATTTCCTAATCTAATCAAAATTAATTTATATTCCCAATAAAAAAATTTCAGAATAAAAAAATTTCATGACTTAGTCACTGATTATATTTAAATCATTTCAATATTTATTCAAATTCAAGACTAAATTGACTCCATATCTTTCCCACCTCCAGAAAATTTCTTTCTTGCGTGTTAAGAATATTGCTTTACCTTATTGCCCCTGGTATTCATCATAATTTCGTCGAGAACTTATGACATCGGCTTCCTATCAAACTCTAGGATCTTTGAAAAGTCAACATGCAAAGAATGGTTGGATTATTTGTAGTCCAACTCAATCTTTCAACGCCAAACACCATTCAAAGTCCTCTTTGAGTTCGTCTACGGTCAAAGATCGATCGAGAACTAATATTCATTTTAATTGAACGGTTAGAATTTCGCCGGACCTAAGTAAACTATGCTGCTCGCCCGCACCTTATTAAAAAAATAAAAGTCAACTTTGCAAAACTTATAAATAATTTTTATGAAGAATGGGTCAAAAATTTAATGATTATGAGATTATCTAAATTTTCATCATAATCTTATAAGCTAATTCTTTGTATATCATAACAATCTAATTAAAATTATATTAGAATGGTGAATTAGTTTAAGATGAGAAAAATTTATAATAAATCAACTAAAACTTTTCTATATGTTCTAGAGAAATTAATAAAATGGGGATTTATATTCATAGCATTAAAAATTATCCTATTAACATATTTAAGATTTAAAACAAATTTTTTATTCACATTGTATATTCATGAATACATTCACAAGTGTGTCACATGTAACTACCAGATCTTGATGAGGATATTTACCCTAAAAAGGGGTGCCTTGGGGAACTCATCTGGGACCAATAAAGGGATCCGCTCGAAGGGATCAACAGGCTCAACTCGTTTGAGCATAATATGAAGCTTGCCTAGCATGAAGCGAACAAAGGCCCCTCATCGCATTGCCATGTGCTGCTACTTTTCTCAATTGCACTCCACCCAGAGTATCAAAACTCACCCGACTCAATTATAGGAAGTGTCTACTTAGAAAACACATTATTCGATTACAAACTTCCAACCTGAAGCTCTATCATTCATGCAACTTCTTAGTTGCCTTCTTCCTTAAGGTAATAGAAGATTTTCTACACAAGTTATCAATAATGCTAGACCACTCGCCAGGGCTCACTCGCAAACTCACCCAAATCATACTCATTGCCATCAAACTGGTCAATTGGTAGGCAACACGTGTCAAACCATCATATTGCATTGTATGGGTATTCTATGTAGCATGAATTTTTTTTTACTTTCTCTTTGTGTAGTCCTTAATATAGCTCTCAGAACGCTATAAATAGTGGGTGATGATGAACAATTGTGAGAATTTTTTTTTCTGGAGTTGAATCTCAAACTTAGAAACTCTGATGTAGAATCTTGGACTCTGAATTTTTCTTTAGTAGTGAATATTCCACCAATTTGAAATTTATAATCTTTTTTCTATCTGGACTCTCTCTCTCTCTCACTCTATACACTCTTCATTTCTTATGCACAAGTTCGAGCTCAACAAGTTGACTTGTTAATAAGGTTGGACATCATCCAAAAATAAATTTGAGTTCAACCCACAATACTTAATTCTTCAAATAATATAAAAAATAAAATCCTCATCTTCCTCTCACTAATAATCTCATCCCTAAGGTCATCTTTCATAACTTGCCTATCTCATCATGTTTCACCATGTCTCTTTTTTGTCAACTGGCGAGATTTAATCTTGATTTTCTCTTTATTGCCTATTTGTTAAAAAGATTTAACAAAGTATTACATCTGATAAATAATAACTTTTGTAGGTTGAATATATAAAAAAGAGAGTTGAGAGAGTTATAAGTGTTGCGCATATAAACCCCTCATTTAAAATTTGACCTGTAAAAAATTTTACGGAAAAATGTCAAAGTCAATAAGTCAACATTGTCCGCTTCCCTTATTTTGAAAATTAATTTGTCTAAGTCATATTAAAGGAAAGTGAAGCAAGCAAAGAAAGCACCGAATCACTCTCTTGGGTTACTAATGAAAAACCTCGTCCTGGTCTCGATCTTCTTCTCTGCCACCATCGCCTCCGCCCTGTCGCCGGCGACGGTGAAAGTGGGCGTAATCATGGACCTCAGCACACCCGTCGGCCGTGGTTCCCTCGCCGCCCTCTCCCTCGCCTATAACGACTTCTACGCCTCCCACCCAGACTCTCCTGCACGGCTGCTCCTCCTTCCCCGCAATTCGTCACGCTCTGACGCTGTCGATGCCGCCTCTACCGCCCTCGACCTTATCTCTAACCATCAGGTCGCAGCCATCCTAGGCCCCCAAACCTCCTCATCCGCCGATTTCGTAACAGATCTCGGCGCCCGCGCTCGCATCCCCATCATCTCCTTCACTGCTACATCTCCCTCCCTCTCCCCCACCCTCTCCCCATTCTTCATCCGCGCCGTCCCCTCCGACGCTGCCATGGGACCAGCCATCGCCGCCCTCGCATCCGCCTTTTCCTGGCGCCACCTAGTCCCAATCTACGAAGACTCTGATTTCGGCGCTTCCCTTATCCCTATCCTCGTCGACGCCCTCTCCGCCTCCGGCGACTCACAAATTCCCTACCGATGCCCTATTCCCCCCACCGCCACCGATGACCGCATCTTCATGGAGCTTTACCGCCTCAAAACATTACAAACACGCGTATTCGTCCTCCACGCTCCTTCTGCCCTCGCCGCCCGCATTCTTTCCGCTGCCGCCGAGTCGGGCATGACTGAAACCGACTACGCTTGGATACTCACATCCGCTGTCGCCGGCCAGCTCGGTTCCATCAATCCAAGGATCATTCTCAATTCTATGCAGGGCGGCATCGGCGTCCGCCCCTTCATCCAACGAACCGATCAAGTCCGCGAATTCGAAAAACGTTGGATAATCGAGTTCCTGAACCAGAATCCTAACCACACCGCCGACATCGCCGGCAGCGACCTCAGCACCAGCAACTACTACGCCTATGACGCATTCTGGGCAGTCGCGACGGCCGCCAACGCAGTAATAGCCGCCGACCCCGCCGTCGTCAGATCACATACGTCGAGCGATCGATCCCGCACCGTCCCGGCCGAGATATCGAAAATACAGGTTTCTAACATTGGGCCGAAGCTTCTGAAATCCATTCAGGAAACACAGTTCAACGGAATCGGAGGGCGATTCCTTCTAGTAGATGGCGAACTGAACGTAACGGTGTTCCAGATCGTTAATGTGAATGGGGAAATCGCAAGGGGAATCGGATTCTGGACAGCATGGAGTGGGTTATCGAAAGATCTGAAATCCAGCGGCGATGGGAACTCGACGGAGAGAAGTGGTCTTGGCCCGGTGATATGGCCGGGAGAGTCGGCGGCGGTTCCGAAGGGGTGGGAGACACCGACAGGCGGGAAGAAGATGAGGTTTCTGGTGCCGGGGGCAGTGGATCCCGGATTCCGGTCATTTCTTAGCGTTGTTAGCGATCCGGCGACCGGCGAGCTAAATGTCGGAGGGTACGTAATCGAGATGTTTGAAGCTTCTGTGCGGCGACTGCCGTACGCGCTACAGTTTGAATACGTTACTCTGCCGGAAGCCGAGAAGATGAACACCGTCGACTACGACGAGCTGGTTAAGACCGTGTACGACCAGGTCAGTGCTCTCAACTCTGCCGTGAGTTTGGTTCTAATTCCAGTTAATTTCTTCCCGCCATTTCATAGCATGTTCAAGTTGTTAGGATTATTTTGATATTAATTATTTATATATTATATTCATCTTAAAAATATATTTATAAAACTTAAGATTTATCATTATAATTAAAATATCATGAGAAGATTTTTTTTCCTTTATAAAGCTTTGGTTAATAGAATTTCCGTACGAGTTAATTCTTAAGAAAAAAAGATTTGTTAGATCCCCTTATATTTCAATTATATATATATATATATATATATCATAAACTTTTACTTATTTATATATCTAATATTTAAATTTTTATGTTTATTCATATAACACTTAATTTATGTAAATCTCTCTTTAATGCATTTTATATTAGAATAAAATTATTTTTGTAAGTTATATTTTTTATTTTAAGTATCATATATTATTCTTTAATACAATTAAAATTTTAGGTGACTATATCTAAATTATTAATCAATATAACTAACTTATTAGATATTAATAAGTATTATTATTAAATAAAAGTATTATAAATTTTTAATAGTTTAGACAAATTATTTTCTAATTTAAGTATATTAAAGTGATAATATTTGAAATATAAATTAATGATATATGTCAAAAAAATAGTCTTCGTGAGGTTATGAAATTATCAAAATTATTTGGATATTTATATTTTTAATTATTGTCACAGTGCTGAATTTATTTAGAAGTTATTATAGTTAAATTAGGGATCTCTTATAAATATTACCTTCCTCATGCTGTTTCGATAGCTGCGTCGCCTATTAAAAAAATGCATTCTAATGAATATTATAATACACATATGTTCATCCTTTTTTTTTCTTCGTTTTATTTTATTCATTAAAATTATATAATTTATTACTATTTAGATTAACTAATGTCAAAGATGACAGCCAATTATATATCTTTTATAATTAACTAACTAACAATATCATATCAGAGAGAACAATATAATAAGCAATATCTAAGATTTATGAGGTGATTTGATTTACTTAAAAATTAAGTAAATGTGTTAATTATGATTATTTAAGTAAGAAATAAATTGATTAATGAGCTTAAGTGATTAACAAATCATTAATCGTTAGATATTAACATAAGTTAACAAAAAATTTTAATATTAAAAAATTATTTTAAAAAATAGTTAAAAAATTGTCTCAAAAAAGCCTGTTGACAGATGAAGGTCTTTCATGTTGTTTGACGCAGATAATCTTCTATCATTCCCTCAGCTTTTTCTTTCTAAGACACTTTGAATCTTCTTTTAATTTGCATTCCTTTGAAGGTCACGCACGAATCACGATGGACCTCATCATTTATTACGTCCGCACATCATCGTAAGCATGATGTGTTTAGTAATTAATAAATAGTTTTTTTAAGCTGAAAGAGTAATATATGCTGTAATATTACGTCCTAGATGCTAGTGAACTAAGCATGCATGGCATTAGTGGATTTGAATGCATCACTGTTATGTGTTATAAATTTTATAACAGCATAATATGCGTTTTAAATCTTAGTTTTATATAACAATTTAATAACCATAGGTAAAGATTATAAGAGATTATGATTTTTTTACTTAGAAAGTTTCAGAATGAAAAAAATCAAGAGGTCTGGCTCAATTACAATAATTCATTATATAATAAAAAATTCATGAATCTAGAGATTACACAAAATTAAGAATAATTATTTGTTGGGGAGATGAGGAAGAGTAAACACCACAATGATGAAAAAAACAAGAAAGTAAAAGCAACGGAAAAGTAAAGGAAACTAGAATTTAGCGTGAAAAAATCCAAACTAGAAAAAAAATTACGGAGCCACACTACACCAAGAACTCAATTATGAAAATTGGAAGAAATAAGTACATATCTCTCTTCTCTCTCTCTTTGTTTCTCTTCTCACAAGTACCATTTTTTATGTTTACACACAAAATACAAGAGAAAGCCAAGTAAAATAACCTCAAGGGACGCAACCCTTCAGAAAAATAAGAAAAAAAAAAAGTCCAGTTCGTCTCGCAAAGCTGCGACGCTAGTTTGGGGCGCTGCGATGCTTAAGCCATTGTCATGCACCGTTGAAACGACGTATTTATACTGTTGCAGCGCTCTACTCTCTGTCGTTCAGCGCTGGACTGCTCGGGAACACAGCGCCGAGGCGTTGTATGGGAAAAAAATGAGGCTAAGCACCCGAACACAAGCACCAGATTGATCAATACAATCAGATTCCACACATAACGTTGTTTGATTTTTATTATAGAGATTTTAGAAATTGAGTGTCTATAAGAGGGTAATTGAAGTCCAACAATAGAATTAAATGTTAATAATCAAGTGATAACAATCATATGATGGAATTTAGGCAATGACAACGGTAATTGTTGATAATGGTCATTGGTTCTGATAACCGAAAAATGCACTGAAGTTTTTTTAACTCCCTTAGCTATTGAACTTATTCTCTAGTAGAAAATGAGGCTATATTTGTAGTTTTTGAGAGAGAAGTATTTTGATAAATTTGTCCAGAATCCAAAATACTCTATGAAACACTCAATATTGATCAAGAATTATTTATCATGCATTTGAGTGTCTTAATGATGTTAGAAATAAATGATCTTAAGTTCGTTAGATTCATCTCGTTTAGCCACTCAGTTTGATTATAAGACCTTCAAAACTTTTTAATTATACTTCAAGTGCTTAGTTTATGTTCATTTAAATTAAGATCAAATCATCGTGCTGTTGCTGGCTTCATTCGGCCGTAATATTTTTTATTTTGACTATAAATTTTTTGAAATCGGAATGTAAATAATTTTAATTTAAATATTATCTTAAAATTCCGGTTTCTATAAACTGTAAAATGATTTTCCGGTTTTTAAATAAATCATTTGTGTTATAATATTTAGATCGACTGATTGCCATTATTGCTGGTGTTCAATACGTCATGAAAGTCAAATTTTAATTATTAGAATTATTTGAAAACAATTTTACTACAGCTAATTAAAGTTTTAATTAATTAATCTAAATGTCTCGTTAATGAACAATTTTACTTCACAGTAACACGGAAACTGATGTTTTGATATGGTCGGCGGCGCTTGCAGAAATACGACGGCGTTGTGGGGGATGTGACCATAACGGCCAACCGGTCGGAGCACGTAGGCTTCACTCTCCCCTACACATCCTCCGGCGTCTCCATGCTAGTCCCCGTGCGCGACGTCCGCAGCCACAGAGCCTGGATCTTCCTCAAGCCCCTCACGGCCGACCTCTGGCTCGTCAGCGGAGCCTTCTTCATCTTAACCGGCGCCGTCGTCTGGTTCCTCGAACACCGAATCAACCCAGAGTTCCGCGGCCCACCCGCCCACCAAATTGGCACCGTCTTCTACTTCTCCTTCTCCACCCTCGTCTTCGCCCACAGTAATTCCTTGACCAAAAATCACATTTTTAGTCAACATGTTCAGCTAGCTTTTTTCTTACTATATAATTAATTGCAGAGGAGACCATAATGAGCAACCTATCGAAGCTAGTGATGACAATTTGGGTGTTTGTGGTCCTGATACTGACTTCGAGCTACACGGCTAGCCTGACTTCTATGCTCACCGTGAGGCAGGTCCAGCCAAGCATAACTGATATTCAGGAGCTCATCGTCAATAGGAAGAACGTCGGCTTTCTCCAGTATTCCTTCGTGAAGGGCCTTCTTCTCAAAATTGGCTTCAACGAGTCTCAACTCTTCGGTTATAAATCTCCTGAGGAGTACAAGGATGCGCTCTCCAACGGTGCCGTCGCCGCCATCATCGACGAGATCCCGTACCTCAAACTCTTCCTCAATTCTTTCTGCGACAACTTCACAATGGGCAATCGGCTCTACAAAACATCTGGTTTTGGATTTGTAAGTCGGTTAATTCCTCTCCCTCCGATCGTTTTCTTAGATGATTATTATGGGTCTGTTTATTTTGGTTATTTTGAAGAAATCGAATTTTTTAATTGATTTTCATCTTAAACGCCACTTCAGGTTTTTCCCAAAGGCTCCTCGCTTGTTTCCGACATGTCAAGAGCAATATTGGATCTAACAGAGAGCGATGAAATGGTGGAGATCCAACGGCGGTGGTTCGGAGAGCAATCATCCTGTCTGAACCAAGGCAGCAGCTCCATCTCCACCTCCAATAGTCTCGACTTCAATAGCTTCTACGGCCTCTTCCTCATCACCGGCGGAGCCTCCCTTCTCGCTCTCCTCATCTACTCCCTCTCCTTTTGCTACCGCTACCGCCACTCTTTGGCGGCCATTAACGCAGAAGAGAAGACCTTAAGGAGGAGGCTGAGCTCCATCGCTACGCTCTACGATGAGAAAGATCTTTCCAGCCATACCTTCAACAAGTCTGTTGAAGTTTCCATAGATGTCCGAGGACGGAACAGTTCCGGGACTTCACATCGGTTGGACGCCAGAGCTGGTTCTCAGAGCCCCTTTAGTTTTTCCCTGGGAACGGAGACTCCTCCATCGTCGGAGTTTGCGAGTTCGCAGTCTGGGACTCCGCAGTGGATGCCGCCTCCATCTGTTGGCTGGCATGATGGAGTGGAGTTGATCACTCCGGCGAGAAGCTGATGATTTCGACCTGAAGATCACGAGATGCAAGTGGTAATCATTCAAAATTTCGTGATCGATCGCATTGATTGATTGGTTATTTGAATGCAGTAACGGTTAGGATGACATATAGCTTTATTAAATTTCAAAGGTTTCAATCTTCATTGTCTATAGATTATGTTCATATTATTTAATCCTTGTGCTGCCCTGAGGCCTAGTGCTCAAGAAAGGTTCATGTATAGAATACTCTAATAATCAACATAAATGTAAATCTTTCGATGCATTTTTTTTAGGGCACAATAATATATTCTTCATGCACAACTTATTTGATCTAACCTAAGTTTTGATATTTTTTAGATCCCTAAGAATTTGAGTCATCTAAGCTATATCTTCAAAAACAACTTTAGTGTGATTCGATTAGATGAATCCAATGATATCATTTGGGAGAGGCATTTGGCTTCCAATTTTGATGTATATTATAATATCTAAATTGATTGCTAAAGAAAGGATATGAATTGGTGTAATTAATAACAAGTGTCTTGAAATATAATCAACATATAAGAAAGGCCTAGGATTCATTAAAATCATTTTTATTAAGAACTGGTTAGTATTGCTTCATGTGGAAGTCCTCCACATTCTTTATTAAGTTAGGCTTCTTTTGGGACGGCTTTTTTACTATTTTCTAAAAAGTCATCACAAATGAAGACTTAATGCCACCTCAATGATAAATGGAATTAGATTTTAAGGAATTTCATAATAAAAAATTTTCAAACTATCTATTATATTATCTTTTTTTTTTTTAACTATTAAATATATTAAAGAACCAACACCTGCCTCTTATAACCATCTTTCTTTTATTACTCTGAAAGATAGGATACGAAATGAACATATACGTGAAAAGGTTGGAGTAGCTCTAGTGGAAGATAAGATTATAGAGAGTCATCTTAGATGGTTTTGTCACATAAAACGGTAGCCTTCTGATGACCCGATTAGGAAAGTAAATATATTAGATTTGATTTATATTAAGAAAGGTAGAGGTAGACCTAAAAAGGCTTGGTTAGAAAATATTAGAAATGACATTTCTTTATTAGATTTAGATGAGAATTTGACCCTTAACAGAACACAATGGAGAAAACGGATTCATGTGGCTAACCCCACATAGATAAAGGCTTATTGTTGTTGTTTTGTTGTTGTTTAATTTTAGTGTATCAATATAACATGCATGCATCACCCACTATAAGGTGTTATGGGAATTATTTAGGGTTGGCTTAGTTAGTCCACACTCAATATTCATTCCTATTGAATATTGTGTGAGATTTTAAATCTAATATGTATATATTTTTTTATAATTTTTATTCATGCTATTTTTAATCCACCCCTTATTCTTTTCAATTCTTTGATGATATATTTTAGTCCTCATATATTCCTCCTTTACTTGCCTTTCTAATATGTTATGTGAGGTTCCCATTCTCCTACCCTTTTCTTTCTCCTCTACTCGGTTTGTTCCTCTTCAAATATTAATTTCTCTTCCTCTACTTGATCACTTCATGTAACATCTGAGTTCTCTTTTCCCTTTCCCAAGTCTAACTGATAACCCCATCTTCTTTACTCCAAACATTTGGCACCACTTGTCTCCATATACCCCACGGTGCCCACCACTACAGGAAAACTGTCTGTTACCGTCGAAATTTCCGGCGGATGATATCCGCCAGAAACTAGCGACGTAATTACCGGCGGATTTGTCGCTGGTAATTGTGCGACTGAATTTCCGGCGGATTATCCGTCGCTTATTTACAGGCAGATAATACGTCGCAATTGCGCCGGAAAAGTTTCGTTTTCCGACGCAATATCCGCCGGAAATTACTGGCGGTCTTACCGGCGTATTTTCCGCCGGCTTACTTAAACTCGACGAACTATTACCGGTGGATGTTCCGCCGGTAATCTTTCCGACGGAGTATCCGCTGGAAAATCCGCCGGTAAAGGCCCTATTTCGAGCCATCCCGCGCCTGGTTCCTCATTCTCGTCTCGTTCGGCTTTTCTAAGTTCGATTCCGCTCCGACGATGCATTCCGCTCCGACGACGAATTCCTTTCCTTCGACGCTGGCAGACTCTCCTTCTCCGGCGACGCTCCGACGACACTCCGACGACGTTCCTTCGCCGCTAGGTTTCGCTCCTTCAACGACGTTCCTTCGGAATCGAACACGGTTTCGCTCCTTCGACGACGTTCCTTGGTGTGGAGGTAACACTCTCTTTTCTTTAGTCATGGATGTTCTTACTAGATTGTACCATTGTGTGATATTATTAGTAGAATTCAAATTGGATTGTTGAAGTGGAGGAATGCATTGGGCTTGTTGTGTGATAGAAAAGTCCCCCTCAAGCTTATGGGCTGTTTGGTAGAACCTAGGATTTCATTTAAGTAGGATTTTATAAATTCTCTAAATCCGGATTTACCAAATAATTTATCAAATCTTAAGGGGGTTAAATCCTGAAAATTGTTTGGGGAGTTTACTTAAGTGGGTCTAGGGCAAGGAGAGGGATTTGGCCAACCAAACCAACCCATGCAGTATGGTGTAGAATATTGGCCATTAGAAAATCCAGATTTACAATGTAGCTTTCGTAGGAATGTCTAAGAGCAGGGAGATGGACTCCCATGGTCAGTGGAATTTCGGAAATCCGGTATTTAGAGCGAATCGGGGGAATTTTCCATCTTGAGAGGATTTCGTTTGCCGTGAGAATTGGATTTGCATTTTAGGCTGTTTGGATGGATTTCGCCCAAATCCGGCCGAAATCCGCATACCAAAAAGCCCCTTAAGGGGAAATTCTATAAGATGGTGGTTGGATTTACAATGCTTTATGGTGTAGAATATTGGCCATTAGAAAAGAAGCATAATATTAGGTTAAGTGTTGTAGAGATAAGGATGCTCAGGTGGATGAGTACGTGGTTTGGTCACTTAATTAAAATGATTGCCTTCTAAGCAGGCTAAGAGTCTTTGTATATTTTTTTAATAAATTTAATATATTCATATTATATGTAGGTTATATTATGGATATCAAAACTCAAAGAAGTTGGATGTATAATCAATTGGCGCAAGGAAGAAAGACATTAACCGATGAGTTCATCAAAGGGGTGAATATTTTTATTCAGACAGCTTTTCAACTGCCCAGCTTCATCAAAGATGGAATGATTCGTTGCTCATATTCTAAACATAAAAATCAGATCTACCTAAGCCCAGATGATGTTACTGTTGATCTATATCGTTGAGGCTTCATGCCAGAATATTGGTATTGGACTTCTCATGGTGAGTATGAACCACATTTTGATTCTCGATGTGGCCCATCGATAAGTGCTACTATAGGTGAGGAAGAGCATATCATACCTAATTTTGAGGACTTAATTCATGATGCAAGTGGAGCACAATTTGAACAGTATACATAAGTTAATCCTGAGTCACATAATAAAAAAGCTCAAAATTTTTATGATCTACTGCATGCATTTCAACAACTAATATGGAAGAGTTGCACTACTCACTCAGAGTTATCCATTGCTATTAAGATGTTAAGCATCAAGGCAAAATATAATATCCCCCGTGAATGTTTTAATCAATTCATTGGGATGCTCAAAGAAACCAATCTGGCAGATAATATAATTCCTACAGATTTATATCGGACTAAGAAGCTAGTTTCCAAGCTTGGTTTGACATAAACAAAGATAGATTGTTGTGTCAATGGATGCGTGTTATTCTATAAAGATGATCAATCAGAAATTGCATGCCGTTATTGTAACGCACCAAGATTTAAATCAAAATCTATCACGAAAAGAAAGCTGAAGGAAGTACCAGTTAGTAGGTTATTTTACTTACCCATAATTCTTAGACTGCAATGGTTATATGCATCCATGAGATCTACTGCACATATGAGATGACATAAAGAACATATCTCACAAGAAGGTTTTGTTACACATCCGTCAGAAGCAGATGCCTGGAAACACTTTAATCGTACAAATCTCACCTTCGCCTCAGAATCAAGAAATGTAAGATTAGGTTTATGTGCAGATGGTTTCACTCCATTTAGCCAGTCTGCTTCACCTTACTCATGTTGGCCTATGATACTCACTCCATACAATCTTCCTCTAGAGTTGTGCATGACAACTCCTTATATGTTTTTGACGCTTATCATTCCAGGGCCACACAATTCAAAAGCAAAGATTGATGTATTCCTTCAACCGTTAATTGATGATTTGAATTTATTATGGGAAGAGAGAATAAGTACATATGATATCTCCACCAAACAGAACTTCATTATGCGAGTAGCATTACTTTGGACAATTTGTGATTTTCCCGCATATGGTATGCTCTCAGGTTGGAACACTTTTGGAAAATTAGCTTGTCCACATTGTATGGAATATACATAGTCATTTACTTTAAAGCACGGAGGGAAGAACACTTGGTTCGACTGTCATCGCATGTTCTTACCTACAGATCATTCTTTCAGGCAAAATAAGGATGGTTTTATCAAAAATAAAATGGTTATGTCGCCACCTCCTCCAAATTAACTAGTGAAGAAATATTTAAAAGAGTAAGTTTCATGCCCACAATAGTGGATTCTCCAACATTAGCTGATTACAAATTGTCAGGGTATGGTGTCAACCACAATTGGACTAAGAAAAGTATATTTTGGTCATTACCATATTGAAGGATAAACTTGATCAAACATAACTTAGACGTGATGCATATAGAGAAAAATATCTTTGATAATATATTCAATACAGTCATGGACATCAAAGATGAATCCAAAGATAACATAAAAGCAAGGATGGACTTAAAGGAGATTTATAGGAGGAAAGTATTACAATTGAAGGATGGTGGGAATAGAAAAATTTTAAAACCAAAAGCTCCTTTTACCTTGACTTTAGAGCAGAGACAAGCTGTTTGTGAATGGGTCAAGAGTTTACAGGTACCTGATGGATATTCTTCAAATCTAAGCAGATGTGTTGACATTAGAACTGGGAGATTATTTGGTATGAAGAGTCATGACTGTCATATCTTTATGCAATGTCTGCTACCAACTACCTTTAGTTATCTGCTAGATCAAATTTTAAAGCCTTTGGTCGAGCTTAGTATCTTCTTCAAAGATTTATGCTCCTCAAAACTAAATGTAGAGCACCTGATTCTTATGGAGCAGCATATATCTTTTATTCTCTGTAAACTTGAGAAGATATTTCCTCCAGGTTTCTTTGACTCTATGGAGCATCTTCCCGTGCATTTACCATATGAAGCTAGAGTTGGTGGACCTGTTCAATATCAGTGGATGTATCCTTTTGAGAGATATTTAAATAAACTTAAGAAGACTGTTAAAAACAAAGCACATCCTGAAGGCTCAATATGCGAAGCATATTTAATGTACGAGACAACCCAGTTTTGTTCGTATTACTTTGAAATAGCCTCACAATCAAGTCAGAGCACTGCACCTGAAAAAATGGCTCAATCCTCAAACTTATCTGTATTCAAAGAAAATGGTGAACCCTTAGGCGCTAGCACAATGCACTATTTGACTGATAAGGAGATGCAAGTTGCCACTTTATATATCTTACTGAACTGTGATGAAGTTGAATCATATCTTGAGTAAGTATGAATAAGCTTGCTCATAAATTTATTACTCATGAATTCAATCTAAATCTTAATATATATTTACAGGAGTTTTATTAATGGTTTGAACACAACAGAATAAGTAGAAGTACAAAAGATAGTGGAAATAGAATTCCCTATTTGATTTAAAAATACGATACATATTATGATTACTCATTTCAATTAATGTCTTTAACTAGTTAATTATTTTACTAATGACATTTCACCTACTGATTAGGTGCACACTCAAGATAGTATTTTGCAAAATAATGGGCTACTTGATCTAGCTTGGGGACCAAATAGAGCTGTGAAGTGTTATCAAAAATTTTTAGTTAATGGTTACAAATTTCAAACAAAGTTTTGGTGTGAAGATAGAAAAACAGAGAATTCTGGTGTATGTGTAAGAGGAAATACCCATACATGTGATGATTCTGAGTACTACGGGGTATTACAAGAAATAATACAGTTGGAATATCCTGGATATGGTAACAATGTGTATCTATTTAACTGTGAGTGGTTTGATCAAGTACTGAATAGAGGTACAAGAATACATCCAGTTTATGATATAACAGAAGTTAAGCGGGGTAGGAGATATTCAAAGTTCGATCCATTCATCATTGCTAGTCAGGCAAGCCAAGTCTACTTTGCTAATTACCCGAGTAGAGTACGAGGCAAAAAAGATTAGCTCGTAGTTATGAAAACCAAACCTAAGGGAGTTATTGAGAAGACTACTTCAATACCACTAGCACATCAGGAAGAGTTTATGTCAAACATGAAAGATCTTGCTTATGATGTGGACTATCAAATTACAACTACTGAGAGTGAGTTGCAGTTAGAGGAAGTAGATTTAAATCTAGAGAACATTCATGACGAATCTGATAGTGATACAGAAGTTTTATCATATGAAAGTGAATCATCATAAGGTATATAATTTTTTGTTGTACTTATATTTATTTAATTACTGATTTATATTTAATTAAAATTTTGTTGTGCTTGCATTTATTTAATTATTATTGCTAATATTTCTTAAATTTTTATGCAGATGGCTTCAGGTGATGACTGTCAGAGAGGAATGATAAAGAATATATTTGGTAGGCGCAAGAAGGTTACAGTTGGCGGCTCATCCAGCAGGCCTGTACGTACTGAGAGCACCTCTTCATCTCAGCCTGCTACCCAGAGTCAGCCTAGCCCGCCTTTACCTACTCCTGGAGCTAGTAGCCCACAGACGTTCTACTCACCAGACCCACGCTTACCTTCCCCTGATGTTACACAGAGTACTCCTTTCTACCCCTACTTCCCACCCCCACCTCCTCATAGTGGCCATCTTCCATATTTATATCCATATCCATATGCACCATATGTCCCACCACCACATCAGACCACTACAGCACCACCTCAGCCCGCAACAGGTGGACCTTCCACCCCAGCTGCACCAGAGCAGGCGACAGAGGGTCGCATGTTGATTGAACATAAGGGTGACACGTATGTATTAATTATATTTCAGCTATACAAATAAAATTGATTTAATTTTTTTGACAACTAACATATTTCTTTCAGGTTTCATCCGTCAAAGCAGCTAATACATAAAATCCGGGATATAATCCGGAGCAGATACGATGCTCCTTATCTTTCTTGGCAGAAAGTCCCAAAGGAAGTACGGAACATATGGTTCAGAGAGTTTGAGGTTTGTAATTAATTTAAAATATTGTGTATTATATATTTTATTTAAATAAGTTAACAAAAATATATATTCTTTATTGTATGTTTTTAAATGCAGAAAGATTTTTGTTGGATGCCACAACATAATGATAGAATTAGAAAGAATTTTGAGAAGCGTGGCTCGAATCGCATGCGAGACATGTTTAGAGATCTTAGAAAGTCAGGCCAGCGACCACTTTGGATGGCTGAGAGTGTATGGGCAGAGTTGAGCGCTGCTTGGAGTAGCCCAGACTATAGCAGGAAGAGGGATCAAAACAGATAAAATAGAGCTTCTGATGTTGGGGGCTTGGGCAGTTCCCTTCATACTGGGGGTTCTGTTTCACATACTGAGCATAGAAGACGTCTGGTAAGAAATTTTAAATTTTTTTAATAATTTTCTTTAATAAGAATGCTAATATATGTATGTTACAGAAAGCGGTGTTGGGTAGAGAACCTACTCATGTTGAATTACATAGTCATACCCATAAGCGACAGGAGGACCAGCGATGGGTTGACGAGCGTGCGAGGAAAGCCTTTGTAAGTATATAAGTTCAATTTTTGTAATGTTATCTAAAAATTGCTTAATTCTTTATTCACTTTCATAGGATGAGTATATATTGATTCGAGAGAGCCAGACTGCAGCAGGTGAAGGTTCTTCTGGCGGATCAACTGAATATTCTGACTACCGCACTTGGTCGCAAGCGGTAGGAGGAATGCAACACGGCAGAGTGTACGGGTTAGGCTCGCAGGCTTATGTATATGAAGGGCAGACATCTAGTGGCTGCAGTTTTTCATCTAGAACCCAGGAGTCTTTATATACCCAGCAGATAACTACCCTTACAGTTGAGCTAGAACAGGTACGGAAAGCCCAAGCTGATTGGCAGATGTAAATGTAGCAGCAGATAGAGATACAGCAGCAGATGCAAATCCAACAAACTCAAATGTTAGAAGAAATGCAAAGGATGAGGGAGCAGATGAGCAGTGGGAAGAGTACAGCAGTTGAGGAGAAAACAGATTCAGACTAGATGTTTTTTATTCATTTTATGGATGTGGACATTTATATTTGTGTTTTGAACATATTTTGTAATATAATTATGGATATTTAAATCTGTTGAGTATGTGTTTTGAACATTGTTACATTGTTTATATAGTGTATTGTCTATTGTGTTGTGGACATCGTTGTGTATATCTGTTTTGTATATGTTTTGTTTGCAGGTTATGGAAATCCAATTTTAAAGGGAAGAAGGTTTTTTTTTGTCAATGCTACAGGTTTCCGGCGGATTATCCGTCGAAAATGGTGCCGGTAATACGATATATCAAACTTTCTGGCGGATTATGCGCCGGACATTTCCGGCGCTTAGTCCGCCGGAAAGTCCGACGGTAATAGTAACGTCGGTTTGTTGCGGCGTATAATTCGCCGGTATTACCGACGGATATTTCCGCAGGCAATACCGGTAGATCATACGCCGGAAACTAATAACATAATAACGTCATTTTTTATTATTTTTTCATCAGAAATATGCCGGAAAATCCACCGGAAATATTACCGACGGATTAAATCCATCGGTAATCTATTTCCGACGCGCGAATTACCGTCGGATGAATTTTCATCAGAAATCCGCCGGAAACCGTATATTTCCGGCGGAATTTCATTATTACCGACGGATTTCGTCCGCCGGTAATAATGAGTTTTCCTGTAGTGCACCCCTTCATTACTACCATCAAGACAAATTCAATCTTCACCTATAAAAGACATGATCTCACCCTCCAAATGTCAATCGAATCAAAGAATGTCCTCCTCTATAAATATCTATTGCCACCTCCATCACCCATTCAAAGCAAGAGATCTGCTCTAATTCTACCTCCATAGGATATGAAATCATCCTTCGACCTTATTCTTTTATATAGTAGTAGTAGTAAATATCTCATTTTCTTATTCCTCAGTATGCAGATTATTATATGAATAATAAAAAACTATGACTTTTAATTTTTACTCATCACCCTCATTGAAGACTTCTAACTTGTAATCATTTGAATAATCGATAGTATTTATTTTTTGCCACTATTTAAAAGCTTTTTTTTTCTTTTAAATAATATTTTCAACCTCACCATTTCTCCATTAAAGCCCATTTATATACGATGTATCTCAAAACTATCCTAAAATCTCATTCTTAATTCAAGATTCATCATCCTACCAATATAAACAAAAGATTAATATCGGAAAAGTGATCATAAAATTGCTAGTGTAAAAGTAAATGAATGAATTTTTAATATAAACCCTACTACAAAACACATAAGATTCTATGGAAGCAATGCAGAAATAATCAATTAAGAGAATTAAAATTGAAAAAAAAAAAGAACACAATTAAAAATTGATAGAACTAAGATGAATAGGACTAAAAAAACCCAACAAGAAACTAAAATTAGTATTTGAAGTATTTTAATACATCAATAGCTTGGCTTAAAACACAAGGTGGTTTGAACAAGTATTTTCTTATTTCCGTTGGATTATATCAAGGATCAACCTTATGTTAATTTCTTTTTTTGCTTTAGTCATGGATATTCTTACTAGACAGTTACAAACGGATGTACCGTGGTGTATGCATTTTGCTGATGATATTCTTCTTGTTGATAAGACTAGAGAGAGAGTTGAAGGTAAACTTGAATTGTAGAGGTCAACCTTAGAGTCTAAAGTAAGAGTACATGTTTTAAATATCTTGTGTCTATTGTTCAGAGTGATAGTGAAATAGATAGGGATATTATTAGTATAATTCATATTGGATGGTTTAAGTGGAGGAATGCATCGGGCTTGTTGTGTGATAGAAAAGTACCCCTCAAACTTAAGTGAAAATTCTATAAGATTGTGGTGAGACCTATAATGCTTTATGGCGTAGAATGTTGGCCATTAAAAGAGAAGCATAATATTAAGTTAAGTGTTGTAGAGATGAGGATGCTCAAGTGAATGAGTGGCTTTACTCTTAGAGATAAGATATGAAATGAGCATATGTATGTAAAGGTTGGAGTAGCTCTAATGGCAGATAAGATTAGAGAGAGTCATCTTAGATGGTTTGGTTACATAAAACAGTGGCCTTCCGATGACCTGGTTAGGAGAGTAGATGTATTAGATTTGGTTTATGTTAAGAAAGGTTGAGGCAGACCTAAAAAGACTTAGATTTAAATGAAAATTTGACTCTGAACAGGACACAGTGGAGAAAAATGATTCATATAGCAGACCCCATGTAATGGGATAAAGGCTTGTTGTTGTTGTTGTAATAGCTTGGCTTAACATGCCAAAATGATCATATGAGTAGATGGGGAGGGGTTGCATACAATGGGTTGGGTCATAATCCTTTGGACCTTCGTTGTCGTCATGGCTGCTCTCTCCCATTCACTGGCTCACTGCTACCAGCTCCTTTCATCCCTTCTATGGGGTAAGGAAATGAAGTGAAATGAGGAAAGCTCTATAAAACCCCACAAAACTAGATCGACATAGAGCGAGAAAGAAGAAAAAATAATATATATATTTTAAATAATGTAGATTTTTGAAAGAAGAATATCGTGTAAAAAAGTATCATTCTCCATGAAAAATGAATGTAAATTATTTTAAATGCATAAATTTTAGATTTTTAATATTTCATTTGATGGAAAAGAAAAAACTAAATAAAAACTTGGTGAATCTAAATGCATTATTAATTTGAACATAAATTTGACAAAGCGCATCTAGGTATTTAATGCAACTATAAAAAAATTGAGAAGATTGGATATTTGCATGTAAATCTTCTATGTCCCTTCTCAAGTTGAATTAAAATCAATCTCTTAACACCTTTGAAAGTTCAAAGGATGGTTCTAAAACCACTTAAATTATTGAATGACACACCAAGAGGGGAGTGAATTAGTATTTTAAATTTTTTTCAAAAATCCTTTTTCAAGTTTAAAACTAATTCCACAAACTTAAAATCAAAATTAGATTTTCTTAATGCGGAAGTGAATAATGAAACAAAAACTAATTTTTGTCTTTTGGATTTTTTACAAAAAAACAAATATAAATTTTTTTGTTCTTTTTATTTTCTAATTTTTATTTCTTTTTCAACTAGGAAATAAACCCAATCAACCACAATTCTTGAATCACAATAATCACCAAAACAAATCAAATTGCAAGAAGTAAATTTGCAAGAATATTGTGGGCTCCGAAAATTCTCACGCCCCGGCCTTTCTGCGCCAACTCCTTTCTTTAATATTACACCAGAGAGTTTTAGTGATCATAGGTTCTGGGTGAATTTTTAGAATGTAGATTAGCTTTTGAATTAAACATTACCCAAAGATTTCGCCCTCATTTGTGAGGACTTTATGATATGAGTTCAGGTTTCCTATAGGCGTAAGCCCTAATAGTTAATTTCCCCTCCCAATAATGAGAGAGAACTTTTGATTAAGACTAGTCATTAAAGAGGTCGCATAGGTCGCAAGTCTAGTATATAATAACAATAATTTTAGGGTTTAAATTTGGGATATGAATTTTGAAGTTTAAGACTTTAAAGTTTATCACCATAATCTTAAAACTTATGATGAGGGAATGAAGATGAGCCCGATCAAAATCCTATGATTTCGTCGTCCCATGCTGTCATAGTCCCTGGTCTACTTAGTCAGAGGAGTTAGTCAACCCAATATGACAGAAGACACCTTATCAGCAGTGTGGGCTCTAAAAATTCCATAAATACTACCCAGCCTCTCTGCATTATATCTCTTTTCTTGTTGGTGTTGATGACAGAGAGTTTTAACAAATTTAGGTTCTGGGTGAATTTTTAAAAGGCATATTGGATTTTAAATAAGACATTACCTAGAGATTTTGCCCTCATTTTGTGAGGACTTTATGATCTGAGTTCTGGTTTCCTATAGGCATAAACCCCTATAGTTAATTACCCCTCCCGATAATAGGAGAGAACTTTCAATTAAGGCTAATTGTTAAGGAGATTGCATAGGTTATAAATCCAACATATAATAGCAATAATTTTAGGGTTTGAATTTTGATATTATAATTTAGAATTTATTACCATGAACTTTAAAATTGGTGGTGGGGAGAATGAAGACGAGCCTGATCAAGATCCCATGGTTCCGTCATCCCGGGTTGTCATGATCCCTGATCTACTTAGTTAGAGGAGGTAGTCGACCCAACCTGACAAAAGGTACCTTATCGATGGTTATGGGTTGCTTCGTCAAAGAATACCTTGTAGACCTAGGTTGATATTTGTCTAAGGGGATAGATTTGAATCCACCTTAGCTGACAAAGGGCTTTATGTCTATCGAATATATCATATGATTCATTACTCAAGGGTTTGAAGCCGTTAGGGAACATACGGGCTTTGGCTGTGATCGTAATATAATGGTGCTATTTTGCAAAAAAACTACCCGATCAGAGGGCACGTGCCACGTCCCTGCTGGTGAGAGACTATTTGAGGATGATCCTTAGTAATACACCCGATATGACATTCACTCTTTGTAAGCTGAGGTTAATTTCAAATTTATCACCCCCAACAAATGGTTGCGGGAGGTGGATGAGTTTTAGTTTTAAGTTTTTAAGATGATAGATTTCATTTTAAAAATTTGGGCTTTTATTAGATTTGAGATTTAACCCCTCTGGTTAAGAATTTTCATCAACACGACCTTCATCGGGGTGACGGTGAAGTCACTTATGTTTTCATAGGAGTTTGGGAGGCATTTTATGATTTAAGTCAGGTCTCCGGTCCTTTCATGGAGGATGATAAAACTTAAATATTTGACCCGTGTAACATTCTTGAACTGTATGTTTAGGAATCATATGTGACGATTGGAGCACATGCAGGATTATGTTTAGTTTGAAAACATAATATTATATTGGTGAGCATTTAACCCTGCGCAACATTCTCAGACATTTGTGTTTGTAACTTTACTTGTTTGTCGGAGCACATGCAGGATTATATATAATTAACATATTCAAATAGAAGAAGTTTATCTTGTAGATGTTAGCTTTAGGAAAACTAATGTGCTGAACTAGATATAGGTAAACCTAGTAATTTTTCTTCTTTCTATTTTAATGACTTGTAACAACAGACGACTCATTAGATTTTACAAATGAAACTTCATTTGTCTTGATTGGATTAAGAATGTCCTTCTTTGTTTAAAGTTGTAATTATTGGAATGACCATAATGAATGATATCCAAATAATATAGCCATAGTCCCTTAAGAAATATATGAGTAACATCCACGAAGAGTATATCATATAGATAAAATTAGATAGGTCTAATTATAAAGAGTCAAGATACCTTGGGTGATCTGAATAATGATTTTATCCTCCTAGAAAACCATGCAAGGGAATTGCCCGTATGATTAGATTTGGGTATGGGCTTACAGCTTTCAATTGAAAGTAGCATTAATAGTGGATCTTACGGCCTCTATTAGAGGTGGCACGAAGATTTTAGGTATGAGTGGGTCTTATAGCTTCTATTAGAAGTAGCCTGATGATGGGTCTTATGACCTAGCTCTATAAGCTAAGTGGCTCGTATTGTGGGTCTTACAACCTAGGCCTATAGGCTAGGATGCCTGAGTGAGGGGTCTTACAACATTTGAATCCATTTCAAACTAATCTAACACTTCAAGATCATTTGTTTGGACACTCATGACATGTCCAAAGACTTCCAAGTCAATCCCCCCTAGGTTTGACTTGGTCAACCCATTTGGAGGGGTCAAAACCTTCTCCAAGTTCATGTATTCACTCAAAACTTCAATACCATAACCCTATATCCCTTGAGATTGACCCCTACAGCATCTTTGACTCCTCCCATGCACATCCTAGTCACCATTGACTAGTCAACAAGTCAATAGGTCAAAAAATCTTTGAAATGAGACCAAACCATGGCCATTTGATTATGCCACATGTGCAAACCCCTTCTCCAACCCAAAACCTGCTTTAGGCTAGTGGAGACCAGCTTTTTCCCTTCCTAATTGACCTCTAATCCAGCTCTATTAACCAAGCCATGCCTTGGTTTTGCCAAATCGAGAAAAAGGGGTGTAGTCCCCCCCCCCCCCTCTTGGCTCAAGGCAATCCTTCTCAACCTCAGCCCTTTCTCCTAGTTTTGGGCTGCTCAAGGGACACATGGCAAGCATCCAAGGCACCCTTGATGAGATCCAAGCCATCCATTTCAAATCATGAGGGTTAAGTGGGCAAAACTTACCCTAACCCCTCATCTTGTCCATTTTCTTGCCTAACTCCCAAAACCCAGCAGCCCCAAGACTCTCCAAGAGCTCCCCACACTCTCCAGCACTCCCCACACTCTCCAGCACTCCCCAAGGACATTCCAAGCTTTCCCCCACCTTTTCCACCACTCAAACCTTTATTTTAGTGGAAAAAGAGAGAGAAAAGAGAGAAACACTATCTCTCTTTGATATCTTCAAATCTAACCATCAAAATCTTTTGGGGTCTTCAGTAAACTTGTAGAGGACATCAGCAGGAGCAAAAGGAGCCTAAGTTTGCAAAAATCCACCGGATAGATTGTAAGTTATCATCACTTTTAGGTGGATTTTGAATTTGAAACTATCGAAAATAGGACGGTCCAGATCAAGGTAGACCGCGCAGTCTGCCCCTGGCTTCGAATGCGGGATCTCCCACGGACCAGGATGGCCACATGGCGCAATCCTGGCCGCCGATCTCGTTATTTCGTGTTCGAACTGTTGGATCGTCGGATCCGACGTGTTTAAGTGAGCTCTCCAGCGTTGACACGTGTCCTGACAAGTGTCAGCTGGCGGCGGCGCAATCATTACCGCCGCCGTTTTATTACTTTTTTTGAATAAAAAAATAATTTAAATGCTTGAAATCTTCCAAAATTCATAGAAAATTAAATTTTCCACCAAATTGGACATTCTTGGGCTCGTTGGAAAGGTAATTGAATGTAGTATTTATTAAAATTAAGTTGTTTTGACTCTGGATTGGGAGAAAATACGTTTGTTTGATTTTAGTTTTTCTCAATTTTCTTGCAATCCAGGGATCAAATGGATCCCAAATTTTGGTGGAATGTTCCTGAGCATCTTAGGCATATTCTGTGATTTTTCTAGGGTTAGATGCTCTCTAGTTTTCTGTGATGTAAATTTTTAAGGTAATGGGTCCATTTTGGACCCAAAACATTGAAAATTCATAACTCCATTTTTCTGTAGAATTAGGTTGCATAATTTATGTGATATGATTGCATATGTATCAGGGTTAGATACACCAAATTTCAAGCCTATTTGAATAGTAGATACACCTAGAAAAAATAATTAAGGAAAAGTCTAAAAATTAATTATCCTAAGTTTCAGCCCTTTTTAAGACCTAGAAAATTCACAAAAATACAATAAATCCAAATTAAGTCCAAAAATTATAAATAATATCTCAAATTGACCAGAACGTAGTCCTCTACATAGGAAAAATAAAAGCCCCTTGAATGGACTCCTAATTCAACTTTAATTTGACTTTTAATGAAAATCAATAATTAATTAAAAATTATTAAAATTCTCAAATAATTTTCAAACACTTGGAAACACTATCATGTGTCATATCTGACCTTTGGGAGTGATTCTAGGCAGTTTGGGATGAGTTTGGGTCAAAATGATCAAAACCTTCTTAATTAAGTAATTTTTAAAATTCCAATAATTAGTAAAACTTTAAAAATTCATAACTAATTACAGAAAAATCTAAATTGAACAAACTTAGTGTATATCAACTCCAATTAAGGTCTAGTATTTTTTAAAAATGTCAAACCTCTAAAATTTGGTCAAAGTCCTAACCTTTTGGTCAATCGTAGTTCAAATCTAGGTCCGAACTTAAAAAAATCATAATTTTTCATAGAAATCTCCAAATTGAGTGTGCTAATAGTCTAAGAACTCATCATAAGGTCTAATATTTGTTAAAAATCTAAAACTTGCAAAATTAATTTTAATTTAAAAAGTTAACTTTTGGCCCCCTTAATTAACATAATTAAATAATTCCAATAATTTCTAAAAATCCAATAATTCATTGAAATTCCAAAAAAACTTTAATTTGATTAATAAAATATTCAACCAACACTCAAATGTATAACAACCACTCTAAAGATGAAGTTTATTGGATGGACTACTCTGGGTTGCGAGGCTAAGTGTTCTTAGGAGGCCTGGTTCCTCGAGCCTGGTGGCACAACGTCACGAATGAATCCAATGAAGTGTTAAACATAAAAATTAAGTTACTATTAATTATTCAAATAGATTAAAATCTTTAATTCAACTACATAAATAAGATTTTTAGGATGGACTACTTCGGGCTACGGGGCTAAGTGTCCTAAGGAGGCCTGGTTCCTCGAGCCTGGTGGCACAACGCCACGAACCTATTGATGGAAAATATAAAATAATTTAACTTTTAAGATCAATAATTAATTGAATTAATTAATATTAATTGATCCTTAATTTTCAACAAACTAAATCAACTTAATCAACCCCGATTGCTATTGGGTAACCCAGGCCTACGAGGCTATTAACTTAGCCCCAAGGAAGGTGAAATAAACTTCATGGTCTCGGTGAGCAACAAAGGTAGCAATCATTTAACTATTAAAATAGGTTTAATTTAAACTTTAATATACTAATATTTAAACTTTAATTAAACCTCTCTTTAAGCATTCCACAAATTCAAATATTAGATAATTTGAACAAATTACTCATCCTAGGATCTACCCTAGCCACACGACCTTCTACACACACTTTAGATGATTTTCTAGGACAACTAACTCTAAATCTAGGTTAGACCGGTGTTTACTTTTCTGCTGTGTGCCGGGTTTTCTGAGTTTTCATTGCATGTTGTGATTGAAATTGATTGATGTGTTTATTTACTTTTATTGCACTTTGTGGATTGATGTGATGGATGACTAGATTACCCTTAGGTTAGGAACTATCTAGATACTCACTGAATTTTTTGTAGGTGGCCACGCTCATGCAGGGCAATAAAGGGGGCTAAATAAATAATAAATATAAATGCTACACGTGATTCAGCTGCTTAGCCCCCAAATAAAAAGAGCATGACCAAGTGTGTTTACTTTTATATGCGCATATATATAACTGTTTGAGATGTATTTTAATATTTAAATGCTTAGGATAACCCTGCAGGAGAGTGTAGAATTTTTATTTTCATATTTATGTAATTTATTTGAGTATTGAGTTGTAAAAATAATACTTTGAGTTTGGGATACATAGATCCAAAGATTGGATTCTAAAGAGGAAAGGATACCCCTTTGGGGGATAGTCCTTATCCATTTGGAACTCCAAATTTGGATCACTTTACTACCCAAAGTGAAAAGAGTAACCTCCCCCTCGAGGGAAGAGTTCTCTTTTCCATTTGGGTATCCAGCCATGAAGAATCCAAGGAGCTCAAAGAGGAGAAGACCGATGAGTTGAAGACAAAGAATATCCTGCTCAAAGTCACTTGCGTCTTTATTAGGATTAGAATCCGGGTTGTTGTCAGTGGTGCCCAACCACTTTTAATTTCTGTAAATCTTGGTTGTAATAAGCAAGACAATTTGCCTATGGATATTTATTTAATTAGTTTGATTATTTAATATGTTTTAATTTGATTTGATTGCGTATAGGGTTGTCTGCGTTTCTTAATTTTTTGGTGATTGCATGTCGTTCTTTTTTATTTAGTCTGGATTCAATCGGAGGCTCGTAAGGGTACGAAAAATTCTTCTACTTAAACTTTAATAAAAAAATTTAGGATAACATAGAAACTCTAACGCTTTTAAGAAGTAAGCCCAGCACCGTCGGGAGTTCTCTTTTCATAAATACATCATTATTCTTTTTCTTTGTTAGGCACCTCCCCACCTGACGGTTCTGGCAGATCACCTGGCCTATGAGAGTGCAGTTCTGTCCAATGGGATCTGTGCATCTTTAGGATAAAATCTATTTTTAAGCCTTTTTAAAATTTCTTCATCCCATTTTATGCATTTTTATCGAGTCGATCAGCATCCATTGCATTAGAAACCAATTTAAAAGTAAATCTAAATCTTAATTGCATTTATTTTAACATTTTCACCCAACATAAGTCAAGGGGCCTATTAGGACAATCTCTAGATGTCAGCCTCAATTCCTAAAACTCTTAATTATAACATCCCTACCACTCTTTTATAAAATGACTTGACTCATGGATTTTAATCGCCTAGGTTGTTAGCTGGCTCCCCAATCCAGGCCAGGGTAAGTCCAGATTTTGCACTGCATTAGTTAGGTTCGAACTATTATGTTATAGTGTCCAAATTTAGAGTTAGGATCCGGGGCAGATTTCTTTTTGAGTCATAAGACCCCAACCTCCGGAGAATATAATCTCAAATTTCCAATAAAATACTCAACTCAAATTAAATCTTCTCTTAATCCAAAATTTAAAGCCCAACACTTAACCTAGAATGGGACACTTCTGAATTATTTTCAGAATCCTAAAGTGTTCCCTACTCTTCTTCCTTTAATTCTAAAATAAGTGTTCAATCTTGCTCCTATCCCATTTGAAATTTCAATTTCATCTCTTTGATATCATTCCTAGAAAATCTCTAAACAAAATTTTTGCCGTTATTTTAATCGAGAGTTTTCATAGGAGACTCTGGTCTCCTACGATGTAATTAACTACGAGGGCTTACGCTCGTAGGAGATTTAGAACCCACATCTGATTTTTCAAAACTAATTTTCAAAACTCAATTAGTCCTCTTTGGGAAAGTTAAATTACTAACGATCGTTATCGTTATATTCAAACGATTATTTAACAAATGATATCTTCTCCCTTCGAGGAGACATATCTTTTGTTAAAATAAATTCAAATATAAAATTAATGATCGCTCATCTTGATTGTCGTAGACCGATATTTGATTGAACTTTACTTTGACCCTTCAAGGCCATGTGAGATCCTCTCTTGAATCTGGTTATGATAGTCAAGACGGGATTCTTAATTCTAAATCTGAATCCCATCCTGAAATTTTATTTCCACCCCCAAGGTGGTGTAATATTTTTGATGGGATGTTTGATTTTAGAATTAAATTTTAATGTCAATTCTAAAATTCTCAAAAAAGACTAAATTTTTCAAAACCAGCTTTCCAACACCAACATAGTAGCTAGATTTACTTTTTCTAGTATTTAATTTAGTCTTATTTATTGATGCACTGACTTTTGCTTATTTGCTTATAAGTACTCGTAGCCAGGAGATTAGAGAGCTCTCATGTAGCTGCAGGAGCTATTGTTGAGTGCTTTAGAGTTTGGGTTTGTTTGTTTGGAGAGTTTTGTGTGAGTTGCTGCTTGTTGGAGAGCAGTTTGAGTTGTTTAGCAGTTTGAGAGCTTTGCAGCTTGAGAGTATTTGGAGAGCTACCAGTTTGAAAGTTTGTATATAAATTGGATTAGTGAAAGCATTTCATTCATGCATTTTATTTTATTTTTATTTTAATTGCATTAATTAATTAAGCGAATTAATTAAATGATTTTTAATTGAAATTAAGTTTTAAATTTAAAACCAATTGCTCAGTTCGTTAACTTGAATTTCAAATTAAATATGTTAAATTTGATTTAATTATTAATCAATTATGTGTGTTAATTAAAAATTGAATTTTAATTTAAAATTTAATTTATTAAATTAAGTTAATTAATTAATTTACTCATTTAATTAAGTTATTAAATTGATTATGTTTTCTAATTAAAGTTTGTGATCAAAATTTTATTCAATTACTTATTTTGTTGGGTTTAATTTTAAGTTTTAAATTCATTTAAGTTCCTAATTTAACTCTTTAATTAAAAGATTTAATTTTAATTTTAAATGGTTAAGTGTTTATAGCTTTAGGTTTAGTTAAGCTCTTCTCTTTTTTTATTATTATTAATTACTTCAAGTGTTTGAGGAATCTGTTAAGCAATCTGTTTGAGGAATCTTTTTTTAAATTAATTAATATTCAAATTATCCTTAAATCAGATTTAATTTAATTTGATTTAATTAATCATTCATTATGTATTTAAATTTCAGATCAATTATAGACTTCATTTGAATGAAGAAGATCAATTAAAATTTATTTTAAATAAATTGATTTAATTAGTCATTAAAGTGGTCAATTAAATGTCTCCAAAATTTTATTTAAGTCATGGATTTTTGAACAAATATCGGCAGCCTTCTGGCGTCCCCTCCCTGCGATGGGAGGTAAGGGGAGGGAACTTGCCCTTTTTGGCTCCACTCAACCGGAGTGAATCAACGACGAAGAGATTGGGAGAGCGAATCAATCCCATAATAAGTCTTCAAGTCTTTAATCCCTCAGCTGGATCAGATCGATGGCCAAGGGCTTCAGAAGACCGTATCAACCTTGGGACTTCCTTCAAAATCTTCATTTGCTTTCGTACATGTTTAAAAATGCTATTCTCCTTTCTCTCTCTTTTTTTAAAATTATATATATATATATATATATAATGTATATATTATATTATATAACATGTTATTATATATTATAATATATATATATATAATATTACATATATATTATGATAGAAAGGGAGTGAGATAATTTATTACTCAAGCATTTGACGTCATTAGGGAACATATGAGCTTTGGTCATAATCTTAATATAATGGTAACATTTTTTAGCAAAACCACCCATTCAGATGGCACGTGCCATGTCCCTACTGGCAAGAGACTATTTGAGGATGAATCTTAGTGATACACCCGACACGACATTCACTCTTTGTGAGCTAAGATTAATTTCAAATTTATCACCTCCAATAAATGGTTACAGGAGGTGGATGGATTTTAGTTTTAAAAATTTTCAGGTGATAGATTTTATTTTAGGATTTAGACTGAGATTTGACCCCTCTTGTTGATATTTACATTCAACACGGCCATCATCAGGGTGACATTAAAATCACTTTTTTTATATAGAAATTTGGAAGGCATTTTATGATTCAAGTTAGGTCGACTCTAGTCCTTTCATAGAGGAGGATGAAACTTGAAAATTTGACCCATGCAGTATTATCAGACATTAGTGTTTGTAAATTTATCGCATTTGTTGGAGCACATGCGGGTATTAAAATAGAGTGGTGAGAGTTATATTGGACACTTACGATAGGCCATTAATAATGAACAAAGTATACTTCTTAATAATCAAAAAGTTTCAATATTTGATATTTCTTGTTGTCAGGTTGATTATGTTGATCGATTAGCAAAGTTAAATAGATAAAGCATGGGAGGCTTAAGACATTGAAGGTTGGTTGTGTAGAATACAATTGTTGAATGAATTGAAACCGGTTTGAGTGATGAGCAATGTTATTTAAACTATTTATATCTTACTAGGCATGTTATGAAGTAATCTAGCAATTGTAGAGTCTTTGTCCAACACTCAAGAAAACTTTCTTCATGCAATCTCAAAGGATACTTGTAAGTAACAAACACTCAGCTCTATTTCATTGTAAATAGCAAAATCTGAAAGGAAATGTCATAATTTTTTAATTAAAAAAAACTCTAGTTCAACTTTCTCATTATCCTCAAGAGGTATTCACCATTTTGATCAATATTATTAGGAAATTGATGATGCAAAGAAGAATAAACTAAGCATTGGATTCATCAAAACACATATTTGAAGAGTACATTACCAAGTAGTTGATGTACAAGAATAAAAGCTAGTTGCTCCACTATATAGTAGTTCTAAAATTTTGATTTTATAATAGTGAATGATCATTGAAGTGAAGATGAAGCTTTTCTGGTAGGGAACAAAGAATATTATCTCAAGGAGATAAACTTAACACTTCCCAAGGGTATGCTAAGTGTTATGCCAATTTACATTCAGCAGATCTATTTGCTAGGAGTCATTTAAAAATTAGAAAAAAAATTAATGAATTTCCTTAAGCCAGTCAAGTGCATTAACCTAATATCCACTGAAGTGAGCAAAGACTGTTATCCACATGAAAAGAAAGGACAAGAATATATACAACCAAGAGGACTGAATTAAAGAATTTTCATATGAGTATAGTGTATGTTCTCATTTCAAGACATCTTATGGGTAGCTCTTGCATTCTAGAAATATTGTGAAGGTAATCAGTTTAGCTTTGTTGAGTGTAAAGTTAATGATTCAACTATTATAAAATGGTTGAATTTTATTAAGTGTGTTGCATAGATGGACATTTGGAAGGATGAAAGAATGGGTAAGGTATTTTGCTTTACAATGTTCCACACAACTTGCCTCAAGTGTAGCTCTTTATACTTGATGGTGGACAAAATATTAATTCATTTCTGAATAGTCTTCCATTTATTATTAGCCTGGGATTGGAGCAATTTTGGATATTCATCCTTAAATGTCAGTGTTATATATTTCTGTTATCAAAGATGTTTTGACTTAGGTTTAATTGTTAGCCTATAAAAATCTTTCGGTTGGTGTATATATATTAAATCATTAAAAAATGAAAATTTTTGTTTGAAATTAAATCATGTGAAGATCATTTTTCAGTTTTCAATTTCAGCGGCCTCCCAGCATAATTTCGGCAGCCTCCTGGCGTCCCCTCCCCATGAAGAAAGGTAGGGAGGGCACTTGCCCTTTCAAACCCGCCCAGTCGGATAGGATTCGATGGCCGAGGGCTTTGGGACATCATTTGGTCCCAGAATAGGTCTTCCAGTCTTCCAATGTGTGTGACCTATTAATTTTAATTTAAAACACACATTTTATTCCCCTGGAAAATTTAACAGCCTTCCTGCGCCCCCTCCCCGCGAAGGGAGGTTGGGGAGGGCACACGGCCTTTTAATCCACCCAGCCGAAAAGAAAATCGACGGTCGAGGGCTTCGAGATGTTGTTTGGTCCCATAATAGGTCTTCGACGATCCTTGTTACGATACTTGTTTGAAAATCCCTTCTCCCTTTTCTCTCTCTCTCTCTTTAATTTTATATATATATAGATGGACTCTACACCGACTAGGTACGTGTTGGAGACGTTCAGTCGTTTAAAGCACGACGGCAGGAGTTAGGCCGATGAGTGCAGGTGATCAGATTCGACGGGCGAAGGAGTTTGGTCGGCTTTTTCAAGCTTAATGGAGGAGATGGGCTGCAGTCGCCTTACGGATGTCAGGCGTCAGGCATCGGGCATCGGTGAAGAGGCGGCCAGCGATTTGCTCGGCTGGTCGGAGGGTTTGGAAGCCGGAGGAATGTGCGACAGTCGGCTCTAGGGCACGAGATGGGTTGAGAGATACGAGAGACAGATGGATGACGACTGGGCTTGCATATGATCGGAGTCGGAGTCAGAGGCCAGGAGTAGGGCACAACAAAGGATCGCAAGTAGGAGATCAAGGGAGGAGCAAGCTACGACTTCTGTCTATGCGTTCGAATGAACCAAACGAGGTATCTCTCTTTTCTTCTATGCTTGTGAAGGAGTTACGTGGAGAGGAGTGGGACATGGGTTAGAGGGAACGGTTGAGTCATGGGATGGTTTCAGGTCTACGGTCAACATATAAATCACAGAAAATAAAATACGAAAAGTAAAGGAACAAATACACCATAATTTATAGTAGTTCGGTCAACATGACCTACTTTCACTCCCTGGAATCCTCCTCTTAGAGTATTGCACTAAACACTTTAGTTTCTCTCCTTTAGCCTCTTAGCAAGGTGCATAAGCCCTCACAAGAATCACTTCCACCACCGGTGCGACTGAGAACCGAAAATCCCTTTCACCTTCCCGGTGCGACAGAGTAGCTGAATCCCTTTCACCTTCCCCGGTGTGATGGAGTAGCCAAATCTCTTTCACCTTCCCGGTGCGGCGAAGTAGCCAAATGCCTTTCACCTTCCCCGATGTGGCAGAGTGGCCAGTGGCCCTTTGACTCCAAGAGCTTCTTCACGGAGTTTCCCTCAAAAAAGACTTTGACACATAAAGGAACAGGGTGAATGTTGATCGGAACAACAGTGTGGAAACACTCTCACACTCCCTTGCACTCACAAGAATCTTCTCTCTCTCACACACAACTTTATCTTTCCCTGTCTTGCTCAAATCTCTCTCTTCAAACCCTTGCTATAGAAGACACTCTCAAACAACCAAAGACACACACTATCAAATGAATTAAGAGATGTTTAAATAGCATGCTTCTTAAAAGCCATAATTTGCAATTTAGTCGTCAATGTTCATACATTACAATTAGTTCAAAATTTCCACTATAGTATTGTACAATGAATAATGCACAGAACGATCAGTTTAATTTCTTAAATGATCGTACTATCCAAAGGAATAATAGTACTGTATGATTAGTACAAATCATGACCTAATCATATAGGACGAACTAAATGTCATCCAGAGTACCCTCAGGTGAGTCGTATAGTATGATCTTATGATCGTACTAAATGAACCAAACTTCGTCCAGAGACTCCTCATGTGAATCATATATATAGTACAATGTATTATTATATAGTATGATATGTAATCAATCAGATTCGATTTGATTGCTTAATTAATTGACCTAATTAGGCTATGATTTAAAAGATCATATATTATGAATTCATATGTATGAATAGTTCAAATTTCAAAATTTAAATTTGCTTATTTCAGGGCAATTAGATTCAGCAGCGGGGTTTCTGGTTATAGCTAATCGTCAAGTAAGATGTTGTGGTTGTATTGTAATATTAGTTATAATTTATATTGATTTTTTAATTAAAATAATTATTTTAATTTTTTTTTTGTTCTAAATGATCGTACAATACGATTGAGATCCTACAATGTGATTTAACAGAAAAAATTAAAATCTTTATTTTTCACTCCCCCTGTTTGTGTGCACGGTTGTTAAACTAACATATACCTTTTTATATACATTGACTCAAGAAAAAAAAGTACAGACACTTTAATACATAGTCTAACTCACACTCACAATGCATAGTCTTGAGCATGAATCTTCGGTCTTTCTTCATGTATGTTGTTGTCTGAAATGTTAGTAGTGCACAAAATAAATATCTAGAATAATATATAGGAATAATTAAGTAGTTAATCATCCAATAATCTTTGTAACCATCAAAACACAAGGTCGGGCTCCCGGATTGTAACAACCTTATAGATTAAAAATATTACATTTGTAACCTCGTGAAATGTGCCTAAGTCTTGATGTATAATTTTTTTTTTAAATAAAACACGTTTACTTCTTTCTTTGTCAACTGACGTGTGATTCTTTGGTAGTATTCTTTAAAAGATAATAGTCGTGGGTTGAATGCCTTCTGTTAATTAAAAATCAACTTAGATGTATTAAAATGAGTTTATTACTAACGAATGTTCAAAGCTTTCATAGTGATAATAACAACTATTCACTTTGCTTTCAAAATTTTTTGTCAATATACTTTTACTATAATTAAATCTTAAGACTTGAACAATGAAAATTAATGAAAAGTTATATCCATTGAGGGAAAATTAATGAAAAGTTACACCTAATGAGGGATAATCATTGTATTCGCATAGTGCTCAATGAAAAGTTATTCAAAATAGATTCAAACCGGTTTGAATTTGATCCACATTTTAAACCCTTTTGGAATATGGTTCGAACCTCGACTCGAAATACAAATTCAATTGGTTTGAACATAATCTTTTAAATAATCTTTTAAATTTATATAATCTTTTTACTCAATGGGAAGGTAAGATGGTCGATTAGAAGAAACAGAATTGAAAAAAACAAGAAAGGGAGGTAAAAAGAGACAACAAAATGGAAGTAGTAACAAATTTACTACATGCAGAAAAACAGCATTTTTTGAATGAGAAAGTGTTGAAAAATGAAAAGATATTTTTGTCCGACAAAAAAAAAATCAAGTCTTTACGTGGATGACTCATATCCATGTGACAAACATGTCGATATTTACGTGATGTCCTAATGTCAAGACCTCCTAATTGGTAGTCAAAACTCTTCCCCCCCCAAGAAAAGAAAACATAATTATTTTTTTAATTTTCATATTATTATTATTTATAATTTTTAATTAAAATAGAATTATAGTTAATCACTTTTATTTTTTTATTCATCCTTTATAGCTCTGATTTTTATATGGAAACAAATTTATCATGATAAATAAAAAAATAACTTTATTTTAATATAAATGCATGTAAAATAAGTTGATAGAGTTTTTTCTATCATGACTATTATGAAAAATAGACAAAAAATAAAATTAAATATTATGAATGAGTGATATTTTAATTATTTATATTTACAAATAAATATTTGATTGTATTGATAATAAAATAATCATTTAATTTTTTTAGAATATAAAGAATATGCATTATAAATTATTAGTTTTTTATTATATTATATTTTATCTTTTTAAATAATTTTTTTTAAAGATCTGTTTTAAAGTTATTAATGTCACTCGCAAACATGAATAAAAAACGTTGAACAAATATTTAAAAATTTTAATTTGTTCCCCGCTAGAAAATTTTCTATCTCTTCCGCTACTCCCAACCAATATATAAAGGAGAGTTTGGTAACCTAATCTATCTTGCTAATTTATTTATTTATTTTTGTCTTTAAAGTTATATATAATGTTTTTAAAATCTTGTCAAAATAAATTACAATACTTTTGAGGAAAAAAAGTCAAACAACTTTTCATCTATTCATATGCGGGAATAGAAGAGAACAGCACCCACCGATACTTAGGATGGTTGGCGGGAGAGCACTATTGGGAACCTCCCATCCCTGGTTCGAATCCACCTTACTACGGCCGAGCCTCTTAGGTGGGGATCAATAAAGTGTTGGTCCGGGGGTTTTTGGTATGGGTGTCACCGCTAGGTTGTTAGTGGACATCATCATGCACCTCATAAGCTGAGATGGCAGCGGGCCGATACTCCCCGTTCCAAAAAAAAAAAGAGAGAGAGAGAGAGAACAGCGGATCCATAATTTCAAAGAAAAGTAAAGCACACAGACTAACCATGGTGGCCAGATTATCGCGTGGTCGCAGCTTTTGCTGCGTCGAGTGTGAAATCTCACTGACGACGGTCAATACCCACGAGGAGGAAGGAAAACTACGAAATGGCAAAAATAATTAAAAATGCAATATTTGCGTGTTGTAAGAAGACTGTGGTTAGTTTGAGGAGAAAATTCAAGAAATTCAAAGAATAAATAGCAGGCTTCTTTTCCTTTGCTCTGCATTCGAACTCATTTTGACCCGTGCCTCCTTGTTCCTCCGAGGGGTTTAAAACCGAGCACACAGGAGTGGAAAGCTTCGATTTTGGAGCTGTAAGAAGGTAATGGAACTTCCACCGCTACTTATTCTCTAGTATTTTGTGGTAAAAAAAACCCTTCTTTTTTTAACTAGAAGCGGCGGATTTCATAGTTCTGTGAATGGCTTATTTTTGTATTTTGCTTGTAGACTTTTTGGTTTTGTATTTAAAGCTGTTGATTTACTACTTTGTGCATTTTGTAAGAGCAATGGTGGATTTAATTTCATGAAACCCTGCTGTTATAAAAGGATTTCACCAGCTTTCACTTTCCTTAGGGCTGTTTGGTTGCGAGATTTAGCCAAGATTTTAGGCTAAATCTCGCCAAACAGTTCTTTGAGACTCATAAATCTTTCCACTTTTTTAAGGAATATGTAAACCATTGGGAATGTAGGATTTTAGAGCTTTACATCACTTTTTTTTGTCATTGTGCTTCTTCTTCTCTTTTATTTATATCTTAAATCTTAAAAATATCTGACAAACAATTTATTAGGATTTAACCAAAGTTAAAGTTTATCATGCCAAATTCATAACAAACCATTCTTGAGATTCGATGCCTCCAAAATTTGCTATATTTGGATTTGCATGATTGAACAAAGCCTACTAATTGCCAAACAACCCCTAAACGAGTCCACTAGCTATGGTAGCCAAATCAATAATAAGAACGAAGTCTTCTATTCCTTTGATTTTTTGCTTATGGTTGGCCTTACTTTCTCCATTCATCCATATAGCTAAATTGACAGCTAAAAGGTCTGCTTTCTTTTCATTGTATTTGCCTATTTTAACAAATTATCTGCACAACTAATGCTTCCAAATAAGTGCATGAATAAAACTCATCAAAACTGCTTCTCTCCTTCATTTAGATTCCTTTACTGCATGCTTTACTTCAAATCAGTATATGTTTATGTAACACAGCTAGTTCATATTTGCATTGCTTAACATCCTCCTTTCACTTGTTTCATCATCTCACTCATGTTTGTTGTATTTATGAGACATTAATTTATTTTCTAGATTTGCTTGTGTTCTTTTAGCTAACTGTTCCCATTTCTACTTTAGATGGCTTCTCTTTTCTGGCAATGCACACTCCTCTTTTCAGCTTTTGCTCATCATTCATATGGCTTGAACTCTGAAGGGAAGTCACTTCTTACTCTTTCAAGAACACTTATATTGCCATCTAGTATAAAATCTACCTGGAAATCTTCCGATTCAAACCCTTGTAGATGGTTTGGAATCCACTGTGGTATAAATAGTTATATTGTTTCTCTCAACTTTTCATCTATTGGGATATCAGGCAGCTTAGGACCAGAGATTGGACAATTGCATCATCTTGAGAGAATTGATATTGCTTTCAATGCTCTCTCAGGTTCAATCCCGCCGGAGTTGGGAAATTGCACCCGTCTCCAATACCTGGATCTTTCAAACAACCTTTTGTCCGGGGACATACCTAAAAGCCTGGGAAACTTAAGCAGGCTTTCCTATATCTCTCTTTACAACAACTTCCTCCATGGAAGTATTCCAAATTCATTGTTTCAAATTACAAATCTGGAAACAGTTTACCTGAACCAGAACAATCTCACTGGTACTATCCCAGCAAGTGTAGGGAAAATGAGAAAGGTCATCCTTTTATGGTTGAGTGATAATCTCTTATCTGGTTTCTTGCCTGATTCGATTGGAAATTGTACCAAGTTAGAGGAGCTTTATCTTGCCAAAAACCAGCTGATAGGGTCTCTTCCAAACAATTTAAATAGAATCAAAGGCCTTAATTATGTTGATGTTAGCAGTAATGGTCTAACAGGAAGGATCCCTCTAATCCCAAGCAGCTGCAAGGATTTGCAATGGTTGGACCTGTCAAATAATAAGTTTGAAGGTGAAATTCCTGAAGGACTGGGAAACTGTAGTAGTTTGAGTATTTTAGCTGCTGATAACAATAGCTTAACTGGCCAGATACCCTCCTCCATTGGTTTATTAACTAAGCTTTCAGATCTTTATTTGTTTGGGAACTCTTTGATGGGGCCAATTCCTCCTGAGATCGGAAATTGCAGTTCGCTGTCAAATTTAGAGATTTATGAAAACCAATTAGAAGGAGCAATTCCTAAAGAACTAGGTAAACTAATTCATTTGCAGAAACTCTATCTCTTCAGCAATAATTTGAGTGGAGAAATCCCTGTTGAGATTTGGAAGCTACAAGAGCTTCAGGAAATTCTTCTCTACTACAATGAACTCTCTGGGGAGCTCCCACAAGAGATGGTGGAGTTGAAAAATCTGAAGATAATAACTCTTTATGGCAACAAATTTAGCGGAGTTATACCGCAGGGTCTGGGAATTAATAGTAGCCTTTCGAAGATTGATCTCATCAATAATTTCTTGACTGGTGCAATACCACCTGGAATTTGTCATGGTAGAAAGTTGGAGATTTTGAATTTGGGTTTTAATTTACTGAACGGTAGCATTCCTTCAGATATTGGAAATTGCACGAGCTTAAAGAGGTTGATACTTAGCCATAACCATCTCACTGGTTATATACCAAGTTGGGCAATTCAATCAAGTTTGAATTATGTGGATGTAAGTGTGAATGATTTGAATGGGAGCATTCCTACTACAGTAGGCAAATGTATGAATCTTACTTTGATAAACTTGTCAAGAAACAAGCTCACTGGACCTATACCTCAAGAAATAGGCAACTTACGGCAACTAGGAGTCTTAAATATTTCTTACAATAATTTGGATGGTCAGCTACCTCTTGAAATCTCTCACTGTAAAAGGCTTTTCATTTTGGACCTGGGTTTCAATTCTTTGCATGGTTCAATACCATCAAGCATAGCAAACCTAACCGATCTCTCTCAGTTTATATTGCAAGACAATCAATTCAGTGGAGGGATCCCTACTTTCTTGTCACAGCTTAATCATCTAACAGAAGTGCAGCTAGGAGGAAATGTTCTTGGTGGAAAAATTCCATTTTCATTGGGTTCATTGCAAAGTTTGAACATAGCTTTGAATCTTAGCAGTAATGGGCTTATAGGTAAGGTTCCTCCACAGTTGGCAAATCTAAAAAAAATCCAGAGCTTGGATCTATCTTTAAATAATCTGTCTGGAAGCCTTGAACCATTGGGAGAACTCATCTCATTGATTTATGTGAACGTTTCATTTAATCAGTTTGCAGGTCCAGTACCAGAAAGTTTGCGCAAGTTTCTGCAAACTTCACCAAGCTCTTTCATTGGAAATGCTGATCTTTGTGATTCTTGCTCACCTTGCTTGAATCAAACCATCTTAAAACCATGTAACAGCAAGTCGAAAAGCTCTTTCAGCAAGATTGGATTGGTTGCAATAATTATTGGCTCAGTACTTTTTTGTTTATTAGTGATTTTTGCAATAGGCTGCTTGGTCCCCGTGCTGAAAAAAATAGTGATAGAAGAAGTTCCATCTTTACATGAAGGTTCTTCTTTACTTCTGAACAAAGTGATGGAGGCAACAGAGAACATGGATGAGAAATATGTCATAGATAGAGGAGCTCATGGAACAGTTTATAAGGCTTCATTAAGCCCAGAAGAAGTGTATGCAGTGAAGAAGCTTGTCTTTGGCGCTCAGAAAGGTTCTCATGCAAGCATGCTGACAGAAATTAAAACAGTGGGAAAGATCAAGCACAGAAACTTAATGAAATTGGTGAATTTCTGGTTGAAAAGTGATTGTGGATTAATTTTGTATGAATATATGGAAAATGGAAGCCTTCATGATGTGTTGCATGAGATCAAGCCATCTCCATTTCTTGATTGGAAATTACGCTACAAAATAGCTATTGGGATTGCCCAAGGTTTATCCTACCTCCATTGGGACTGTAATCCTGCTATCATCCATTGCGACATTAAACCAAAAAATATTCTTTTGGACTCGGAAATGGAGCCCCACATCACAGATTTTGGAATTGCAAGGTTCATGGATCAATTCTCAGCCACTCCAACCACCACTGGGATAATGGGCACCATTGGTTATATGTCCCCAGGTATGAATTCTGAATCTATGCTATTATTTGCAAAATTTTGTCCTCTTAAACATATTGTCTACTTCATTTGTTTAGCATAAAATGTTTGTTATTATCTACGATACTCAAAAATCCTTGTTGAAACCATCATAAAATTTGATTTTGCAGGTTTTGTACAGAGTTGAGGTTCTCTTTCAGGCATATTCTCTAATTTTTTTGTTCTCCATGCATTACAGAGATTGCATTTACTGTCAAGAGGAACAAGGAATCTGATGTTTATAGTTACGGCATCATCTTATTTGAACTGTTGACAAGAAAGATGGCAGTAGACCCATCTTTTTCAGAGAACTCAGACATGGTTAGTTGGGTGAGATCAAGCTTGGATGGCGTCAATGATATAAACGTGATCCTTGATTCAGATTTAATGGATGAAGCTTTGGAATCCAAAGTAGCAAAAGAAATATACGAAGTAGTCATGTTAGCTTTAGAGTGCACAAGAAAAGAGCCAAGTGAGAGACCTTCAATGAGAGATGTGGTGAATCACTTAACAGACATCAAATCCAATGAGTTTTGTTCATGGAAACAGAAAATGGATGCCACATATTCTTCTGAGGACTAAGGAATTGAAGTGGATATTTGTAGCCCATTGGATGCTCCTATTGCCAGGCATGTTTCCTAACCTCCTTGTGATTATTTGTCCTCGGGTTGTTATAACATCATGTACTTTACATTGACAAAGACATTAGAACTCCTTTTTCTCAACATGTACCCACTTTTTTGTATCAATCAACTGGTGGATGACACTACAAAAATCCTTCGGCAAAAATTTGGAAAGCACGCTTCAAAGTATTCATTTTGATGTTGTGCTGGATTAGACACTTGTAGACTATTCAAAGATATCTAATATGATCATCATGGACTCTGCCCTTGACCATGAGGTTGTCTACATAGCATTTAAAAAAAAGGTCGGTTCAAGAGGAAGTACAAGACAAAGGATCGATGGCCCAGTATTTGCTTGACAAAGTTTTTTCCTCCATTAGTAGCATGACCTACATCTTGATATTTATGACCCTTCCTTATCATCATCAAAGAGTATAAAAAAATCTTTATTGGTAGTCTTCTCCGAGGGTAGGATGTGATATGTTCGGAATCTTACCATACAGAACACATAAATCCTAAGAATACCATACAGAAAACATAAATCACTTGCAAGGAAGTATCTTATTTAGTAAATAATTTTGTGATGACTAAAATCCAGAGAAGTAAAATGCTTGGCAACTTCCGAGAACAAAGCCGAAATAGACCTACAACTAAGAATGGTGTTATTTATTCAACAACTGCGACATTAACATTATGATATTAGTAATTATATTAAGGGGAGTCAATATTGGACCCTACCCGAAAATTCGACCCGAAAATTTTGGATTTGGGTTGACCCGAACCCGAAGCGGGTTGGGTTCGGGTTCAGAAAATCAACCCATTTGCAAAACCGGGTCCGGTTCGGGTTGACCCGAAAACCCGAGAATGACCCGAACCCGAACAGCAACGAGCGAACTCCGTCGTTGCTTCCGATCAAAATGTTGTAACTTCCGATCCAATGGGAAGGGAAAATCGTCAAAGGAGCGATGTCGAACAACCACGAAGGTGTCGAACAGCAACGAGCGAACTCTCGTCGTTGCTTCCGATCAAAATGTTGTAACTTCCGATCGATGGGAAGGGAAAATTGTCAAAGGAGCGATGTCGAGCAGCCACGACGGAGCCGAACAGCAACGAGCGAACTCCCGTCGTTGCTTCCTATCAAAATGTTGTAACTTCCGATCCGATGGGAAGGGAAAATCATCAAAGGAGCGATGTTGAACAGCCACGAAGGAGCCGAAGAAGCGACGCATGCAATCTCTACACCTTTTGCGAAGCAACGAAGCCGAACAATAATAGCGAAAAGAGAAGTTGAAAGGTTTACGGGTCGGGTTCGGGTCCAAAAAATTGATCCGTTTGTAAAAACGGGTCGGGTTGACCCGAATCCGAATAGTATCGGGTCAATTTCCTATTCAATCTGAACCCGACTCGTGACCCGAAATTGACACCCCTTTTATATAGCATATGTATCTGTATTTTCGAGTTGGACTGTACATTTTTTAAAGGTCGGGCTTCGTGCAAATGTGCTCTGCAACATTACGTTATTTTCAATTCTTATATCTATTTGATCTACTCATAAGACATCTGTATTTACACTATGCCAATGTTAACAGATAAAATATTAAATTAAAAAAAACTTATAATTTATAGCATCTATTCTTCATTTTCTTGAAAAAAAATTAAAATAAAAATTATTTCATTATCATGCCCTTTAAATATAGTATAAATTAGTAAGGTTTTATAATGGATCTATGAGAACTTATTAATACATATTTTAGTAATAATACATATGGATAAGGTTTCAGGCGACACATACATATGATAAAATTTAAATATCATATTTTAGTAATAATACAGAGAATAAATTTTTGCGTGCTGAGGAAAAAAATTGATTTGCATTTTCTTAAAAAGCATAAATTCGTTTTATTTTTTCTTAATTTTCTTTTATTTTTACTGTTTAGTTGTTTTAATTATAACTTATTAGTATTGATATGTCACCAAAAAATAATCTCGATCAAGCACGAATTTTGAGGCAAAATCAAGTTGGAAACTTCAAATAATAAAGCGGAGACCATACTTATAGTTGAACTGAGCGTCTCGGAAACACGAACCCAACGACACCAAAATTGACCCAATCTAAGCCCAAATGAGTCCAAATCAAAGACTCGAAGCACTTTTGGAAGGGGTCAAATCACAGTTTGAGTTACCAAATAGTCCCCAATCATGACATTCTTATAGTTGAATCGAGCGGCTCGACGAGACGAATCCAACGAGCCCAAGATCATTAAATTCTGATATCATTAAGGCATTCAAATAACCATTGAACGGTACATAATCGTAGGAATCAAGATCGGCCGTCCATCCGAGTCACTCCAAATTTACCCTTGATCTTCCACTTATTTACATGTCATGCCACTCAAGAGTTCTATAAATAGAACCCTATTTCCTCTTGAAAGGGGGATTGAAGCCAAGAGAGAAGAAGGAAGAGAAGGAAGAAAGCTCCAGCCGCCTAGCTCCTCCTCGACCACTGCTGGAGTTCTGCCGCACCACCGCTGGAGTCTCGTCGGATCGCCATCGGAGCTTCGCCGGACCACCACTTGAGGGCCTCACCTTCGTCGGACTACCGCCGTAGGCCCTCACCATCGCGGGACCACTGCCGGAGGACCTCGCCTTCACCGAACCACCGTCGGAGGCCCTCACCTTCGCTGAATCATCACCTAAGGCCCGGAGCTCTGCTAGACCACCATCTGAGGCCCGAAGTTCTATCAGACCATCACCCGACACCCGAATTTCTACCGTACAATTGTTACTTGTAATCTGATCGCCCTTGGAGGCGAGTCAACCCATTGTAACCAACTCAAATTCTAGTGGAATCATTTTCAACTGGGCTAGGCCCCATGGTTTTTCCCCTTTCAAGGGTTTTCCACATAAAAAACTCTTGTCTTCTCTGTGTGTGAGCTGGATATCCGCGCAACGCTAAGACTGAAAATTACAACTCTATCGCCGCGTATATTCTAGCCCGCAACAAGTATATTTTTTAAAATTAATTTTTTTACTTTTTAATTAAATATATAAGAATTCTAATATTATAATAAATTTTAATAGAATGTTATAAAAATAAAATTTAATTATAAGAAATAATTATTTAAATTTAATATATTTAAATAAAATTAATTTTACTTATTTATTAAATATATTTTGATCATCAAGTTTTTTATTAAAAAATAAATTAAATATTTTTAATAAAAATTTAATGAATAAAAAATAAATTTTTTCAAGCAACGTTTTTAATTAAAAGGAAACTATTATGTATTCATTTTTAATTAAATTTTATTTACTTTTTTTTAATTTAAATAAAATAATAGTTAAAATTCTCATGACATTAATTGGATAATCAAGTGTCCTCCAAATTTTGTCCGAGGGAATGTTTGACCTACAAAAGATTTGAGGGGAGCGACCGGCGGAGATTCGACGCTAGCAATCAAGCGGCTAAGTTTTGACGGCAATCTAGCAGGATTACTCTCGTCAAGCCGCTCCGTTCGACTACATGCATCACAAATTTATTTCAAAATATGTATAAATTTTAATAAGTAAAAGAGTTTGTTAAATTTAAGAAATTTTAATTTATTAAATTAATAATTGATCAAATTTAATTAAATATTAGTTAATTTTTTATGTAAATATAATAATATTTAAATTATTTTTAATAGTTTTAATCTAAAACAACTAAGAGGTCCTGATTTCGAGTCTTATATTTATGATGTATGTATGAGTTTGTTTTAATTGGCCTAAATGTCCAAAAAAAAGCAGAAAATATATTTTTGTAAATTTAATTAGTTTAGAATCATAATCTAACCTAAATTAATTACTCATTTTCAAATTTAAATAAAATTTATAATAGAATACGGAAATTAAATTTCTTATTCAATCTAAGAAAACGTAAAAAAGTTTTTACACATTTGATCCTTTTTAAATTAAAATTAATCTAAGATTTGTTTACTAATTAAATTTAGTGTTAAGGTTCTATTCATAAATTTGCCAAACTGATTCTGGTCAAGGGTTTACTTGTAAAATACATATCTAAATTCGAAAAACGAAGAAAAGAACTTTATCTATTAAATTCTTTTAAATAATAATTAAATTATAATTTAACTACAGTATCTCAAATTTAAAAATTAAGGGGTTGTTTGGTTACTTAAAAAAGAATGTAGTGTAAACAAAATACTTTGGAGTTGTTTGGATGAGTATAAATAGAATGTGTAAATTTACTTTTAATTGTTTGATTTGAGGTAAAGTGAATGCAATGCAAAATATAAAATGATTGTGTTGGGGTGGCCATTGATCAACGGAGGGCAATGATGGTCGGCTGCGAGCGGCAGCAGTGGTCTGCGGCGGGTGGCTGCGGTGGCCAGCAACGACAGTTGACTAAGATGGATGGCAGCCAGTGATGGTGGATGGCTGTGATGGGAGGCTTGCAGTAGACGGCAACAGGTGGTGGGCGGCTGTGGTGGACTACGGAAAAGAAAAAAGAAGCAAAAAATAAAAAATCGGGCGACTGGCTGACCTAAGCCTGCGAAAAAAAAAAGTAATCCTAGCCACTCGCCCGTTGAATGGAGTAGCTTCGTCGGAGTGGCAGCCCCTGTGGCGTCACTCCCGGTTTAAAACTGCAAGTCTATCTATCGACTCCTAAAAATTTTTTTTTTCTCTCTACCTATTCAATTAATTTCGAATTAAACTGTATCTATTTCTAAACTTTGTCCTATAAAATTTATAAAAATAGTATAATTATGTATAAATATTTGATAAAAAAATAGATAAAAGTATATTACAAAATATTAAATATATATATATAATAAATAAATTTAATGATTTTTAAATTAATGACCTTCAATATTTGAGTAATAAAATTTATACTTCAAAAGCTATAGAACATACACAAAGATTATACTAACAAAAAAAGCGAATCAATTAAATCACAAACCAACACATCCTAATTATGCAAATTTGTGAGGAAATATAAGAGGTAGGATATTTACAGTGTGCATAAGCTAATATTAAGGGGTATATGTATTTGGCACATATTGTATATTACAATCCAATATATTAGACTATAAGCAAGTGAGAGATTTATATTTAATAAATTAATCAAATCTTACAAGTAAAAGTCTAGGGGTGCAAACGAGTTAATCAAGCTCGAGTCTTATCTAACTCGAGCTCGACTCGTAAGCCAAATCCCAAGCTTGAACTCGAGTCGAGCTCAGAAGGCGAGCTCGAGCTCGGCTCGTGCCACTGAAAACGAGCTCGTGAGCTTCCGCAGTCCTCCTTTCGCATGCGGTTCACCTTCGGCGGTTCGTCAGTTTGCACGCGAACGCGGTTTGCCTTTCACGTTTCGCCTTTCGTGGTTTCGATGTGCTTAATCAAGCCACTTGTCGAGTAAACGAGTCGAGCGTCAATTCAATTGAACTCGGAGCTCGATAAGCTCAACTCACGAGCTTGTTAACGAGTCGACCTGACTCGTCGTATCAAAATTATAAGTCATGATTTTCTAATCTAATCAAAATTAATTTATATCCTCAATAAAAAAAATTTCATGACTTAATCACTGATTATATTTAAATCATTTCAATGTTTATTCAAATTCATGACTCAATTGGCTCCATATCTTTCCCACCTTCAAAAATTTTCTTTTTTGCGTGTTAAGTATATTACTTTACCTTATTGCCCCTGGTATTCATCATAATTTCGTCGAGACTTATGACATCGGCTTCCTATTAAATCCTTCTGCCTACCAAACTCTAGGGAACATGGAAAGTCAACATGCAAAGAATGGTTGGATTATTTGTAGTCCAACTCAATCTTTCTACGTTAAACACCATTCAAAGTCGTCTCTGAAGTCGTCTACAATAAAAGATCGATCAAGAACTAATATCCATTTTAATTGAACGGTTAGAATTTCGTCGGATCTAAGTAAATTATGCTGCTCGCCGGATCCGAACAAGAGAGCCAAAACAGCACCTTACTAAGAAAAAAAGTCAATTTTGCACGTTTTGCGAAGCATTTAGTTAACAAGTGGGCTTATAAAAAATTTTATGAAGAATGGGTCACAAATTTAATGATTATGATATGATCTAAATTTTCATCATAATCTTATAAGCTAATTCTTCGTATATCATAACAATCTAATTAAAATTTGATTGAAATTATATTAGAATAGTGAATTAGTTTAAGATGAGAGTAATTTGTAACAAATCAACTAAAAGTTTTCTATATATTCCAGTGAAATTAATAAAATGGGGTTTTATATTTATAGTATTAAAAATTATCCTATTTACATATTTAAGATTTAAAACATATATTTTTATTCACAAATATGTCACAAGTCAGATCTTGATGAATATAATTACCCTAAAAAAGGTGCCTTGGGGATCTCATTTGAGACCAACAAAGGAAACCGCTCGAAGGGACCAACAAGCTCAACTCATTTGAGCATAATATAAAACTTGCCTAGCATGAAGCGAACAGAGGCCCCTCATCGCACTGCGACGTGTTCCTACCTCTCTCAATTGCTCTCCACCTAGAATATCAAAACTTGCCCAACTCAATTACAAGGAGTGTCTACTTTGAAAACACATTATTCAATTATGAACTTCCAACATGAAGCTCTATCATTCATGCAACTTCTCAGTCGCCTTCTTCCTTAAGGCAATATAAGATCTTATACACAAGTTATCAATCATGCTAGACCACTCGCCAGGGCTCACTCGTAGACTCACCCAAATCATACTCATTGCCATCAAACTCGCTCCAGAAGCTTGCCCATGGACTTCACCCTCCTCTAGCCTATTGATAGGCAACACCTATCAAACCATCATATTGTGTTGTATGGGTATTCTATGCAGCATGTATTTTCTTTTACTTTCTCTTTGTATAGCCTTTAATATATCCCTCATAATGCTATAAATAGGGGATGATGATGAACAATTGTTAGAATTTTATTTTTTCTAGAGTTGAATCTCAAACTTAAAGACTAACGTAAAATCTTGGACCTTGGATTCTTATTTATTAGTGAATTTTCGACCAATTTGAAACTTAAAGTCTTTTTTCTCTCCTGACTCTCTCTCTCTCTCTCTCTCTCTCTCTCTCTCTCTCTCTCTCTCTCTCTACACTTTTCATTTCTTGTTCAAAAGTTCTAGCTCAACAAGTTAACTTGCTAATAATGTGAGATATCATCCAAGAATAAATTTAAGTTCCGACGCACATAATACTTAATTCTTCAAATATTATAAAAAAAAATCCTCATCTTCCTTTCAATAATAATCTCATCATTGAGCTCATCTTTCATAGCTCACCCGTCTCATCACCTTTCACAATGCCTCTTTTTTTGTCATCTCGTGAGATTTAATCTTGATTTTCTCTTTATTGTCTATTTGTTAAAAAGATTTAACAAAGTGTTACATCTGATAAACATAGACGGATCCCCCTTATACTCAGGGTGAGCATTAAATATTTAGAAGGGATATTTTGGATATTTTAGATATTTTTTCCTTTAAAAATCTTTTTTGCCTTAATTTTATCAATCATAAGAATCTTTACCTGTCCTCCAAAAAAAAAATTTGCCTATCCTCTGTATCTGCCCCTGCTGATAAATAATAAAATTTATAGGTTAAATATATAAAAAAAGAGAGTTTTAAGTGTTGCGTATATAAACCCCTCATTTAAAAATTGACCTGTAAAAATTTTTACGGAAAATATCAAAGTCAATTATTTTCCAACTGCAATAATTCAACATTGTCCGCTTCCCTTATATTGAAAATTAATTTGTCACCATTTCCCCCCAGATCATCCTCCAAGTCATATCAAAGCAAAGGCAAGCAAGCAAAGAAAGCACCGAATCACTCTCTTGGGTTACTAATGAAAAACCTCGTCCTGGTCTCGATCTTCTTCTCTGCCACCATCGCCTCCGCCCTGTCGCCGGCGACGGTGAAAGTGGGCGTAATCATGGACCTCAGCACACCCGTCGGCCGTGGCTCCCTTGCCGCCCTCTCCCTCGCCTACAACGACTTCTACGCCTCCCACCCAGACTCTCCTGCACGGCTGCTCCTCCTTCCCCGCAATTCGTCACGCTCTGACGCTGTCGATGCCGCCTCTACCGCCCTTGACCTTATCTCTAACCATCAGGTCGCAGCCATCCTAGGCCCCCAAACCTCCTCATCCGCCGCTTTCGTAACAGATCTCGGCGCCCGCGCTCGCATCCCCATCATCTCCTTCACCGTTACATCTCCCTCCCTCTCCCCCACCCTCTCCCCATTCTCCATCCGCGCCGTCCCCTCCGATGCTGCCATGGGACCAGCCATCGCCGCCCTCGCATCCGCCTTTTCCTGGCGCCGCCTAGTCCCAATCTACGAAGACTCTGATTTCGGCGCGTCCCTTATCCCTATCCTCGTTGACGCCCTCTCCGCCTCCGGCGACTCACAAATTCCCTACCGATGCCCTATTCCCCCCACCGCCACCGATGACCGCATCTTCATGGAGCTTTACCGCCTCAAAACACTACAAACACGCGTATTCGTCCTCCACGCCCCTTCTGCCCTCGCCGCCCGCATTCTTTCCGCTGCCGCCGAGTCGGGCATGACTGAAACCGACTACGCTTGGATACTCACATCCGCTGTCGCCGGCCAGCTCGGTTCCATCAATCCAGCCATCATTCTCAATTCTATGCAGGGCGGCATCGGCGTCCGCCCCTTCATCCAACGAACCGATCGAGTCCGCGAATTCGAAAAACGTTGGATAATCGAGTTCCTTAACCAGAACCCTAACCACACCGCCGACATCGCCGGCAGCGACCTCATCACTACCAACTACTACGCCTATGACGCCTTCTGGGCAGTCGCGATGGCCGCCAACGCAGTAATAGCCGCCGACCCCGCCGTCTTCAGATCACATGCGGCGAGCGATCGATCCCGCACCGTCCCGGCCGAGATATCGAAAATACAGGTTTCTGACATTGGGCCGAAGCTTCTGAAATCTATTCAGGAAACACAGTTCAACGGAATCGGCGGGCGATTCCGTCTAGTAGATGGCGAACTGAACGCAACGGTGTTCCAGATCGTTAATGTGAATGGGGAAATCGCAAGGGGAATTGGATTCTGGACACCGGGGAGTGGGTTATTGAAAGATCTGAAATCCAGCGGCGATGGGAACTTGGCGGAGAGGAGTGGTCTTGGCCTGGTGATATGGCCGGGAGAGTCGGCGGCGGTTCCGAAGGGGTGGGAGACACCGACAGGCGGGAAGAAGATGAGGTTTCTGGTGCCGGGGCCAGTGGATTCCGGATTCCGGTCATTTCTGAGAGTTGTTAGCGATCCGGCGACCGGCGAGTTAACTGTCGGAGGTTACGTAATCGAGATCTTTGAAGCTTCTGTGCGGCGGTTGCCGTACGCGCTACAGTTTGAATACGTTACTCTGCCGAAAGCCGAGAAGAAGAAAACCGTCGACTACGACGGGCTGGTTAAGACCGTGTACGACCAGGTCAGTGCTCTCAACTTTGCCGTGAGCTTGGTTCTAATTCCAGTTAATTGCTTGCCGCCAGCATTTCTTACCATCTTCTTGTCGGTGCTTGGCTCAGCTGTGGGAAAAATTATTACGTCCGGGGATTCGTCCGGAGATGAATTCGGACGCGTCACGTCACCCGAATTCAGTGTATTTGGGTGATGTGGCGCATCCGGATTCGTCTCTGGACAGTCCGGTGACCGGACGTAATAATTCGCCCAGCTGTGGGCAGCCCAAAATTTTTAGGATTATTTGGTATTAATTTTTTATATATTATATTCATCTTAAAATATATTTATAAAATTAAGTTTTATCATAATTAAAATATCATGAGAAGATTTTTTCCCTTTATAAAGCTTTGGTTAATAGAATTTCCGTACGAGTTTATTGTTAAAAAAAGATTTGTTAAAATTTTATGTTTATTTACATAACACAAATAAAAAAATTAATAATATTCACTTTTGAAGTGAAATATATAATTTTATTCATATATTTTATGTAATTCAGTTACTAAAATATTATACAAATAAATATAAAAATTTTATAATACATGTAAATTTCTCTTTTTTGCATTTTAGATTAGAATAAAATTACTCTTGCGAGTTATATTTTTAATTTTAAGTATCATATATTATTCTTTAATATAATTAAAATGCTTAATTGGTGACTATCTTATTAGATATTAATAAGTATTATTATTAAATAAAAGTATTATAAATTTGTATTAGTTTAGACAATTTATTTACTAATTTAAGTATATTAAAGTGATAATATTTGAAATATAAATTAATGATATATGCCAAAAAAATAATCTTCGTGAGGCTATGAAATTATCAAAAATTTTTGGATATTTATATTTTTAATTATTGTCAAGTACTGAATTTATTTTAGAAGTTATTATAGTTAAATTAGGGGTCTTTTATATAAATTACCTTCCTGTTTCATAGCCATGCTGTTTTGATAGCTGCGTCGCCTATTAAAAAAAATTCATTTTATTCAATGTCAACTTATATGAATATTATAATTTATAATACACATATGTTCATCATTTTTTTTTCTTCGTTTTATTTTATTCATTAAAATTATGTAATTTAATTGACATATAATTTATTAGTATTTAGATTAACTTAATGTCAAAGATAACAGCCAATTATATAGCTTTTATTATAATTAACTAACAAATAATATCATATCAAAGAGAACAATATAATATGATTGGCTGTTATCTTTGACATTAAGTTAATCAGAAATTTTAATATTAAAAAATTACTTTAAAAAGTAGTTAAAAAATTATCCTAAAAAAAGCCTGTTGAAAATTACGTCCGCACATCAGCGTAAGCATGATGTGTTTAGTAATTAATAAAATCTTCTCAGGCTAATTTGTCATTCTTAGATTTTATTTGGGACAATTTTTTTAGTGCTTCTTAAAGTAACTTTTTAGTACAAAAAAATTAATTTTTGTACTAAAAAGCTGCTTTAAAAAGCAGTAAAAAAGCCGTCTCGGCTTTATTTGGGACGATTTTCTTACTATATTTTAAAGCAACTTTTTGGTACAAAGATTTTTTGAACTAAAATTTTGATACTAAAAAGTTGTTTTAGAAAGTAATAAGAAAGCCGTCCCAAATAAAATCTTAGCCTCCAAATATGATGAATAGCAGCTAGCTTCCACTCTTTCCTTCAGCCGTATTCTACATGGATGACTCGTACCGATGAGTTATTAATTCTTCTTCTTCAGTTGCTTTGCAGAAAACCTTGCAAAACCTTATTGTTTTATGCGGTTGATTGTCATCTATTTTTTGCTAATTTTTTATAGATTGATTAGCTTGACTTTTTTTTTTAAGACATTTAGGTCAATGAAGATATACTCACATACACCACAAACGTAATATTCGAATTTATGACATCTTAGTTGATAGTCAAAACTCTCAATCAACAGATCAAAATGAGCTGTGTAATTAGCTTGACATGAAGATATTTGTCTAGATTGACAACATTTAGAATGTAGTGAAATAATATTTAAATATCTATTAAATATTTTTTTAAGCTGAAAAAGAAATATATTGTAATATTACCTCCTAGATGCTAGTGAACTAAGCATGCATGGCTTTAGTGGATTTGAATGCATCACTGTTATGTGTTAAAAAATTTATAACAGCATGATATTTGTTTTAAATCTTTGTTTTATATAACAAATTAATAACCATAGATAAAGAATATGAGAGATTATGATTTTTTTACTTAGAAAGTTCAAGAATGAGAAAAATCATGAGGTCTGGCTCAATTGCAATGATTCATTATATAATAGAAAATACATGAATTAATCTTCTCATTCTTATTATTGAAAAAGATGAGATTATACAAAATTAAGAATAATTGTTTGTTGAGGAGATGCGGAGTAAACACCACAATGACGAATAAGCAAGAAAGTAAAAGCAGCGGAAAAGTAAAGGACACCAAGATTTAACGTGGAAAAACCCCAACCTAGGAAAAAAATCACAGAGCTACACCACACCAAGAAATTCACTATGAAAATTGGGAGAAATAAGTACAAATCTCTCTTCTCTCTCACTCTCTCCTTATTTCTCTTCTCACATGCATCGTTTTCAATATCTACACACACAAAATACAAGAAAAAGTCAAGTAAAATAATCTCAAGGGACGCAACCCTTTTGAAAAACGAGAAAGCAAACCGTTTAGCCCGTCTCGCTGCGTTACAACACCAGTTTGGGGCGTTGCGGCACTCAAGCCTCTGTCTTGCACCACTGAAGCGCCATATCTATACCACTACGGCGCTCTATTCTCTGTCATTCAGTGCTGGGCCGCTCAAGAACGCAGTGTCGAGGCATTGTATGGGAAAAAAATTCAGATTCAAAGCACCTGAACCCAAGCAGGAGGTAAACCCCCCCAGCTCCCCAGTGAACATAACAACTTTTGAGATCCGAGATAATAGAATAATCAAATTGATCAACACAATCAGATTCCACACATAACATTGTTTGATTTTTATTATAGAGATTTTAGAACTGGAGTGTCTACAAGAGGCTAATTGAAGTCCAACAACAGAATTAAATGTTGATAATAATGTGATAACAATCGGATGACGGAATTTAGTCAATGACAACAGTAATTGTTGATAGTGGTCATTGGTTGTGATAATCGAAAAATGCACTAAAGCTCTTTAACTCCCTTAGCTCTTGAACTTATTCACTAGTAGAAAATGAAGCTATATTTGTAGCTTTTGAGAGAAAAATATTTTGATAAATTTGACCAAAATCCAAAACACTCTATCGAACACTCCATATTGATCAAGAATTATTTATCATGCATTTGAGTGTCTTGATGATGTTAGAAATAAATGATCTTAAGTTCGTTAGATTCATCTCGTTTAGCTACTCGATTTGACTATAAACACATAAGATTTAGATATTATTTGGACCTTCAAAACTTTTTAAATGTACTTCAAGTGCTTAACTTATATTCATTTAAATTAAGATGCAATCATCGTGCTGATGCTGGCTTCATTCGGTCGTAATATTTGATAACCTCCTATCGCATACACAGTATAGACACAATACAGAGACTTGAGAGAGGGAAAATGATTTCTTCACTTATTTCAAATACCACAGGCATCTATTTATACATTTGAGTTTCTATTGTTCGTACATTCCAGGCTGTCATTTAACCGTATGTTCGATGAGTCATTTGGTGATCGTTCCTGATTTGTATTGTTGGCTAACACCCTCCTGCAAGCTGTTGATTCGGTAGAAGCAATCAGTTTGGATGAAATGTGGCGAAATCGAATTATAGGCAAGGATTTAGTGAATAAGTTAGCTATTTGATCCTTGCTTGAAATATGGTGAACTTGAATTGTTTGATTCTTGATGCAATTGCGTATGAAATGACAATTGATATCAATGTGCTTCGTGCAAGCATGATATACAGGGTTGTTTGCTAGTGCTATAGCGGAGGTATTATCACAATATAATGGTGTGGAAGTAGTTTGTGTACAGCCTAATTCTTGAAGAAGTTGGCGTAACCAAATGATCTCTGCAGCTGCTGACGCTAAGGCCCTATATTCCGCCTCAGTTGATGAGCGAGCTCTGGTCAATTGTTTCTTTACACTCCGGGAAATGAGAGAGGTTCCTAAGAAATTGCAGAAACCAGTTGTTGATTTGCGATCATATTGATCGCCTACCCAATCTGAGTCCACATAAGATTGTAGTTGGAGAGAGTCACCTGAGACAGCCTATAGTGAAGCGTACCCTTGATGAACCGAAGTATTCGTTTTAAAGCTTCAAAATGACTCTCCATGGGATGATGCATGTATTGACAAACTTTGTTCACATCATATGATATATCCAGTCTAGTTAGAGTCAACTATTGAAGAGCTCCTACTAGTTGACGGTACAACATAGGATTAGCACATGGGGTAGACTCTAAAATGCTTGCAGCAGTTTTGATGCGAGTTGGAGTATCCACGGGCTTACAATTTAGCATTCCAGCACGATCTAGAATTGATTGGGCATAACAACTTTGATTTAGCAAAGCTCCAGATGATGTATATTCTGTATTGATGCCAAGAAATTGAGACAAAGATCCCAAATTACGCATATTGAATTTGTTGTTTAGTTTGTCCAGATTGCTTTAGTGCTATTTCCCGTTATAAAAATGTCATCCACATAAACCAAAAAATACATTTGAACATTATTGTGGCTGTAGATCATAAGTGACGGATCGTAATTGCTTGTATAAAAGCCTAATGTGTGTAAAAATCATAATAACATATCAAACCTTTAACGGGGTGATTGCTTTAAGCCATAGATAGCCTTTTTGAGTTTACACACATAGTCTGGATGAATTGCATCTAGAAATCCCAGCGGTTGCCTCATATATACATGATCGGTTAGCTTGTCATGCCAAAAAGCATTTGATATATCTAATTGATGTATTTACCACTTATAATGAAGAGCTAGAACAATGAGAACTCGCACTGTTGGTATTTTTGCAACGAGACTAAATGTCTCGTTGTAATCTATACCAAATTCTTGTTTGTAACCCAGCGCTACCAAACGAGCCTTATATCTGGCTATAGATCCATCTGATTTGTATTTTGTGTGGAACATCCACTTGCAACCGAGCAAATTTTGACTTGAGCATGGTGGTACGAGATCTCAAGTGCCCTGTGATTGAAGGGCTTGAAACTCTTGTGACATAGCTAGGCGCCAATGTTTGTGTTTGATGGCTTGGGTGTAAGAAGTATGATCTTGGGAAACAATTTGGTGGCTGAGGTTCAAAACTTGTTTTGGCTTGAGATGGCCAGTTTGGTAGCGAGCTTTCATGGGGTGTTTGGACTGTAGCTGAGATTTGGCTATAACAGGTTCTGTTTGCAATGTGGCAAGATTGATTTCAGGTGGACTAGATTGAGTGGCATGTGATGGGGAGGCAGTGGGTGTAATTTGGTGAAAGTTTTGTGGAGCTATAGGACTTGGAGGTGACTGCATAGTGGGGCTTTTGGAAATTGCTGAAGACGGAACCAGGAGTAAGGGAGGTATATTGGTTGGTGAGGATGAAGTATTAGTTGAGTATGATTGTTTGTGATAAGGGAACTCTCTTTCATTGAACACAACATGTCTAGATGTGTATATTTTGTGAGTGACAGGATCAAGACAGTGATAGCGTTTTTGAGGACCGGCATAACCAGCAAAGACACAAGGTGTGGATAGGAAAGTTAGTTTGGATTTGGTGTAGGGTCGAAGCCATGGGTAACACAGGCACCCAAAAATCTTTAGATGATCATATGCCGGTGATTTGTTGTATAGAGTTTCGTAAGGTGTTTTGTTGTGAAGTTTGGGGATAGGAAGAATGTTAATGAGATGAGCTGCTGTGTGAAGAGCCTCAACCCATAATTCGGGGGGAGCTTGAGCATGAATAATAAGGCTCTGAGTTATTTCGATTAGAGGCCTATGTTTGCGTTCAGCTACCCCATTTTGAGCCGGTGTGTAAGGACACGTGTATTGATGTATGATTCCCCAAGATTTGCATACATGTTGAAAGTGATGATTAATGTATTCACCACCTCCATCTGTACTAATGATTTTGATAACCTTGTTGAATTGGCATTTAATCTAATTATGAAACTCAATGAACTTATGAACAACATTTGATTTTTAATACAATGGAAACACCCAACAGAATCTAGAGTAGTCATCAATGAATGAAACATAGTAACGATATCCATGGATTGAAGTGGAAGGGGAAGGTCCCCATATATCAGAATGTATAAGCTCAAATGTAGAAGTAGTGGTAGAAATTGAAGGAGAAAAAGGTAATTGCCTGCTTTTGGCGAGATTACATGTATTACAATGCTTAGTGGGTAATGTGGTACATATAGTAGAATGAAGATTAGCAAGTATTTGAAGTTAGCGAGAGTGAGGATGGTCAAGGCGACTGTGCCATAATTCTGGAATAGTCTGAGCCGAGAACAGAGCTGACGAATAAGCAGTATGAGATGGACTGATGGAGTAAAGACCATTGTGACTAAGTCCCTGAAGTAAAAGACGATTGGTCCGTGAGTCCTCCTATCGCATACATAGTACAGACACAATACAGAGACTTGAGAGAGGGAAAATGATTTGTTCACTTATTTCAAATACCACATATATCTATTTATACATTTGAGTTTCTACTGTCCATACATTCCAGACTGTCATTTGATCGTATGTTCGATGAGTCATTTGGTGATCGTTCCTTATTTGTATTGTTGGCTAACAATATTTAGATCGACTGATTGCCATTATTGCTGGTGTTGAATACGTGATGAAAGTTTTTTTAAAAAAAAAATCGATTGTTGGTGCTTTATTTAATTTATTTATAAGTTATAACTCAAGGTACAATGGTTGGGATCCAAAGCTTTAATTAATGAACAATTTTCGATCACAGTAACACGCAAACTGATGTTTTGATATGGTCGGCGGCGCTTGCAGAAGTACGACGGCGTTGTGGGGGATGTGACCATAACGGCCAACCGGTCGGAGGACGTAGGCTTCACTTTCCCCTACACACCCTCCGGCGTCGCCATGCTAGTCCCCGTGCGCGACGTCCGCAGCCACAGAGCCTGGATCTTCCTCAAGCCCCTCACGGCCGACCTCTGGCTCGTCAGCGGAGCCTTCTTCATCTTAACCGGCGCCGTCGTCTGGTTCCTCGAACACCGAATTAACCCAGAGTTCCGCGGCCCCCCCGCCCACCAAATCGGCACCGTCTTCTACTTCTCCTTCTCCACCCTCGTCTTTGCCCACAGTAATTTCTTGACCAAAAATCACATTTTTAGTCAACATGTTCAGCTAGCTTTTTTCTTACTATATAATTAATTGCAGAGGAGACCATAATGAGCAACCTATCGAAGCTAGTGATGACAATTTGGGTGTTCGTGGTCCTTATACTAACTTCGAGTTACACGGCTAGCCTTACTTCTATGCTCACCGTGAGGCAGGTCCAGCCAAGCATAACTGATATTCAGGAGCTCATCGTCAATAGGAAGAACGTCGGCTTTCTCCGGCATTCCTTCGTGAAGGGCCTTCTTCTCAAAATTGGCTTCAAAGAGTCTCAACTCTTCGGTTATAAATCTCCTGAGGAGTACAAGGATGCGCTCTCCAACGGTTCCGTCGCCGCCATCATCGACGAGATCCCGTACCTCAAACTCTTCCTCAATTCTTTCTGCGACAACTTCACAATGGGCAATCCGCTCTACAAAACATCTGGTTTTGGATTTGTAAGTCGGTTAATTCCTCCCCCTCAGATCGTTTTCTTAGATGATTATTATGGGTCTGTTTATTTTGCTTATTTTGAAGGAATTGGGAGAGAGGAAGTGAAAATAAAAATGATAAGGAAATTGAAAATTTTTATTGATTTTCATCTCTAACGCCACTGCAGGCTTTTCCCAAAGGCTCCTCGCTTGTTTCCGACATGTCAAGAGCAATATTGAATCTAACAGAGAGCGATGAAATGGTGGAGATCGAACGGCGGTGGTTCGGAGATCAATCATCCTGTCTAAACCAAGGCAGCAGCTCCATCTCCGCCTCCAATAGCCTCGACTTCAACAGCTTCTACGGCCTCTTCCTCATCACCGGCGGAGCCTCCCTTCTCGCTCTCCTCATCTACTCCCTCTCCTTTTGCTACCGCTACCGCCACTCTTTGGCGGCCATTAAGGCAGAAGAGAAGAGCTTAAGGAGGAAGCTGAGCTCCATCGCTACGCTCTACGATGAGAAAGATCTTTCCAGCCATACCTTCAACAAGTCTGGTGAAGCTTCCATTGATGGCCGAGGACGGAACAGTTCCGGGACTTCACATCGGTTGGACGCCAGAGCTGGTTCTCAGAGCCCCTTTAGTTTTGCCCTGGGAACGGAGACTCCTCCATCGTCGGAGATTACGAGTCCGCAGTCTGGGACTCCGCAGTGGATGCCGCCTCAGGCTGTTGGCGTGCATGACGGAGTGGAGTTGATCGCTCCGGCGAGAAGCTGATGATTTCGACCTGAAGATCACGAGATGCAAGGTGGTAGGTAATCATTCAAAATTTCGTGATCGATCACGTTGATTGATTGGTTATTTGAATGCAGTAACGGTTAGGATGACATGTAGCTTTATTAAATTTAAAAGGTATCAATCATCATTGTCTATAGATTATGTTCATATTATTTAATCAATATGCTGGGCTGAGGCCTAAGGCTAAAGAAATGTTCATGTATAGAATACTCTAATAGGTTATAATCAACATAAATGTAAATCTTTCAATGCATTTTTTTAGAGCACAATAATATATTCTTCATGCACAACTTATTTGATCTAACCTAAGTTTTGACATTTTTTAGATCCCAAAGCATTTGAGTCATCTAAGCTATATCTTTAAACAAATTTAAGCTTCGTTTGAGATTGCTTTCTTACGGCTTCTTAAAATAACTTTTTAATATAAAAATAAAAAAATTTTACTAAAAAATTACTTTAAGAAGCAACAAAAAAGTCGTCCCAAACGAAACCTTAGTGTGATTCAATTAGATGAATCCAATGATATCATTTGGGAAAGGCATTTGGCTTCCAATATTGATGTATGTTATATCTAAATTGATTGCTAAAACAAGGGCTATCAATTAGTGTAATTAATTTTTCAAGTGTATTGAAATGTAAGCGCTACTCAATCAACATATAAGAGAGGCCTACGATTCATTAAAATTATTTTTATTAAGAAATGATTAGTATTGCTTCATGTGGAAAAATCAATCTTTGTAATTCAGTCTCTATTAATGTTTCATCAAGCCTAGAAGTCCTTCACATTCTTTATTCATTTAGGCTATATTTGGGACGGTTTTTTCACTATTTTCTGAAGTAACTTTTTAGTATAATTTTTTTAATTTAAGAAATTTTTGTACTAAAAAGCTGCTTCAAAAAATAATAAAAAAATTGTCCCAAAAGAAACCTTAATGCCACCTCAATGATAAATGGAATTAGATTTAAGGAATTTAATGATAAAAAATTTTCAAACTATCCATTATATTATCTTTTTTTTAACTATTAAATATATTAAAGATCCAACACCTGCCTCTTAACCATCTTTCTTTTATTATTCTCCAGATTATATGGGGTTCAAAGTCCAATAAGTAAAGTTCTTTTTATCTCATTTATAGTGACATATGGGAACCACCCCTACACCTAATATATCTATGGCTCAATAAATTGTCATTCATTTATGCATCAGTGGATCTTTTTCAGATTTTTTAATTTGATCAAAAATCAATTCTATGTTAAAAATTAAGAGTCAATTTTAACAATGAAAAAGAATTTTTTAAAATTCTCTCCCCTCATATTAAAAAAAAAAAAAAACATAAGCCCTCTTATGCATACACATATCGATAAAATATGATAATTGAACTAAAGAATGACCACATACTTGGTACCATAAGAGCTCTCCTTGTTTAAAAGAATGCTATAAAATAAAGTTGGAGTAAAGTTGTCTTAGTAATCGCTTATATTATAAATTGATGACCTACAGAGTCCTACTCTAGTTATAGCCAAATTACTTCCTCACTTCAACACCTCAAATAATCTTGCTCTTGAGATATTTGAAAGTGTGGCCTTTGTGCATACATTTCCTCAAAGCAGAGGAAAACTTGATCCAAATGCAATTAAATGTATTTTGTGTCACAATCTAACCCAACAATATTTCTATCGTGTTGAGCTGTGACAGAAAAATCCTAAGATCTAGTTTTAGAATGCTTCAAATTCTCTTTCAAAGTTTATTTTAAATAAATAACAGACTACAGAGCTACTAAAACATCTAAGTACTAAAATTAAACTTATCCACAAATTTTCTTTCATTTCATCAAAATGTATAAACTATAATACATGGCTATAAACATAAGCAATATAACTAAATAATTAATTAGGCATGACTGTACAAAAATCAAAACAGAGAAAAACATATAAACTCATATTATATTCTGAATTGCTAATCAACAAGCTTCTTTCCTTTTCCAGATCCTGAAAATCAGAAGCAAAAGCACAGTCAGCTACAATAGCTCAGCAGACCACACAAATTGATCTAAATTATCAATTTTTTTTATTAAACATTTTACTGAATATTTAAAATCAGTTAGATGCAGACTATGAAAGGCAATAAGTGCATAGTAGTTATCCAATTATTTAAATAATAAATTTGAGCAAATAATGTCAGCTCCAAAAATTTGCACCCCGACTTCCGCGGCCCCTTTCTTTCTTTCGGGTTGTTGAGAAGAGTTTTAATGTTCAAGTTATGAGGTAAATTTTTAGAAGGCAGATTGGATTTTGAATAAGACATTACCCAAAAATTTCGCCCTCATTTTGTGAGGACTTCATGATATGAGTTCAAGTTTCCTATAGGCGCAAGCTCCTATAGTTATTACCCCTTCCGATAGCGAGAGAAAACTTTTGATTAAGGCTAGTCATCAAACAGATATGCAGTATCCGGCGTATAGTAACAACATGATTTGATATTTGAAAATTTAATATTTAAAATTAGAAATTCACCACCTTAAAGTGGATAGTGGGGGGAATGATGATAGACCCGATCAAGATCTCATGGTTTCGTCGTCACCGATTATCATGGTCCTTAGTCGACTTAGTCAGAGGAGGTAGTCGACCCAACCTAACCGAAGGACCCTTGTTGGCAGCCATGAGTTGCTTTGTCCAAGGGTTTCTTATAGACATGGGGTGAATGTTTGTCTAAGAAAACAAATATGAATGCATTAACTAACAAAGGGCTTAGTCAGAGGAAGAATTTGATTATAATCAGAGATATATAAATTGATTTATGAGTGGGGTAAAAGTTGGGTAGTATAGATTTATCATTTCTGCATTTAATTGATTGAGTTTGATGAGCTTTAATTCGTGATTTATTTCGATTCGATTTGAGTTTTGATTTTATGGATTTTTTTAATATTGATTTTGTGCCCAAATCCTTAAGGAAAATGTCAAAGATGACATTTTTCTAAGGTTGGTAGATTGTAATAATCCAAATTTTTTTAAATAATTTTTTTAATGTAAAATTTGAATTTTAACGCCGTGCCTTGTCAAAGAAGAGAGAGGAAAGAGAGAGAACGTTGTTCGATGCTTTTTTAGATATTTTGATGTTGAACTAAATGTGTTTGTTAATATTTTACCTTTGAAATTATACGCTTTTGAAAGAGCAAGAGTAATTAGTCACTTCCAACGATTTAAACGATGAATGAAAACAATAAAGCAATGATTTAGTTCAAGCAATAGAATACATGATAAAGATTAAGAGCACAAAATAACCTATCAAATCAGATTTTGCTTAATGTGGGGCTTTTGAAAGAAATCCCTTAATTAACATTTAGAATAGTCACTATTTAAGATCCCTCACTCTCACTCTTAATAACTGGTTAAGCGGAGAAAGCTTGCATGATCTTTAAGATGCCACAATTAAGAGGGACTTAGAAGAAATAAGATTCGGGAGAAAGTTCACCTTTGTCAGGATTCGGAAGAAAGTTGCCACTGAACGGGAGGTAGTCGTTGATTTATAACAGTGGCAAGGGAGAAGAGAATTCGTTCCACATAATCTTCAACGGAGAGGTCGTTCTCTAGGTCAACGTCGAAGAAAGGAGATCAGTGGATGTCAATGAACCCTTGGTCGTCGAATACGAAGCCATGATCACGTTCAGGATCGGTCATCCATGAGTAAGGAGGCCTAACAATGCGTTGGGGAGGGAGAGGTTTTGCTTCTTCTTCCTTAGGTGAAGTACCAAGCAAAGGAGAGGAGATGTAGAGGAGGAGGGGGGAGCTTGGGTGGTCGGCCAAGGCTAGGAGAAGATGGATAATTTTTTATTTCAGAGTTGTGTTGCTGGTTAGGAGGGAATCAACTCAAATTTTTTAAATTAAATTCAGATTTGATGGTGGGGATAATTAGGAAACTTGATTTCAATTTCTCTATAATAAAAGGGAGAAGGAGGGAAGAAAGGGCGGCTACCTTTAATGGGCCTTGATTGGGGAGTTAATTATGAGCATTAATGGAAGTAGAATTTAGAGAAGAGAGAGGGTAGGACTGGCGGCTAAGGGATAGAGGGAGGACTTTTGGAGACCTTCAAATAGTTTACAAGCAAAGCAAGTTAAATTAAAAGAGATTTAATGTCCATATTATTATGATTTGAGTAAATATGTTCATTCATGTGAATTCTAATCTAAGTTATGTTTTGATGATTGTAAAAGCTTATTGTTTGTTTTATTCTTCTTCTAACAAATATTTGAGTTTTTGTTGTGTACTAAAGTATTTTTCAGGAAATTCACACTCCAGATTATTGAAGACTTCAAGTTCATTTGTTCACTGTAAATGAAGTCTGTAAGTTTTTATTGTGTGTGTGCACAGTTATCCAACTTACAATCACACTCTCTCAGACTCAAGAAAATTAAAATTTACAGACTTCATTTAAAGTGAACAAATGAACTTGAAGTCTTCAGTAATCTGGAGTGTGAATTTCCTGAAAAATACTTTAGTACACACAACAAAAACTCAAATATTTGTTAGGAGAAAAATAAAACAAACAATAAGCTTTTGCAATCATCAAAACATAACTTAGATTAGAATTCACATGAATGAACAGATTTACTCAAATCATAACAATCTCCCCCTTTTTTATGATGGCAAAATAACTATTGTTTGAACTAACAAAAATAAAAATAGTTCTCCTAAGCTTCCACTAAATGTATACTCCCCCTAAATAAAAGATCCCTAAGCTCACCCTAAAGAAATGACTTATCCTAATCAAGGTATACGAGGATAGAGAATCTAACATCTGGAATGCACAAGAGAAGAGTAGGAAAGAGTAGGAATGATAACACAAGCACATACACAACACAAGCACATATATAAGAATACAAGAATACAGACAAAACAAAGACAAATAACACACAAACACAAACAAATCATATCATTAGTCAAACAATAAAACATATCTCTTTTAATTTGAATTCAAATTCAAATTCAAATTGATTTGATTGAGAGACTTTCCAAATATAACTCATGTCAATTAGGAAAGAATTCAAATTTGAAACTGATTCAAAATTGAATTAATTATCCTTCCAAATTCATCATGATCTAATTTAGGAAAGTAGAAAAGGCTAGAAAAAATTTTCAATCCAATGAAAGGGTGGAAGTGGTCGGTGGCTAGGGTTTGGGGTGAGGGAGGACGGCGGCTATGGGAGGGGGTGGAGCTTGGGGCTAGGTGGAGTTAGGGCTGCGATTTAGGGCTTATGGCCGGCGGTTTGGAGGGAAGGAGGAGTTGGATCGTGAGCCCGGACGCTTCCTGCGACTGACGGGTAGTACTTTGCCCTCACCTAGGGACTTCAACTCTCACAAGAATTCTCAAGCTCTCCCAAAACACAAGTGTGTTGACCTTGTTTTAGGTCAGACCCAGGCTTTGGGTCAACCTAGTTGACCAGGTCAACCTGAGTTGACCTAATAGGCCTTAATGGGTCTATTCAAGCTCTAGTCAAAACCAAACTCAGTCTAGGGCTCTCCAAGCCATATTTCCCCCTCCATTAGGCTCAGTGGGTCAAGCCTGACCCATTGGGCCCAGGTCTTGGTCCTGGGTCAACCTGGTTGACCAGGTCAACCCAGGTTGACCCATATAGACCCTAATGGGTCTGAATCGACCCAAATCAAATTCAAATCTACTCAAGCCCAATCTAAGGCTCAATCCATCTCTCCCTTGACCCTGATTGACTAGGTTGACCAAGTTAACTCTTGACTTGGTCAACCAAAGTCATTAATGGGTCATTTAGACCTATTAAGACCAATTAGAGCTCTAAATCCTCCCCCAATTTATTCTAATTCAAACCACGGCCCATCCAACCTGGTTTCCCTCCTAATTAGCCCTAGGGTTGATCCTAACCGTCCATGCTAGGGTTAGAGGCTTTAAATAGGGGAAATTAGGGCTCGTTTAGGGACTTTTTTTCTTTGCTCTCTCTCAAAGACTCCCCAAGCCGAGATCTTTGAGATTTAAGCTCTCTTCATTCCTCCCCACCTTCCCCACTTCAAACCCGATCGGTCAAGGACGCCGGCGGCGAGATCCCGGCGACCCAAGGCTTGGAACGTCTAAGGCCTTGATCCGATCGATCTAAAGCCTATCTGACCGTGGCCTTGATCCGATCGATCCAAAGCCTATCTGACCGTGGTTTCTTCAAGGAAGACGTATGAGGACAGTCTACAAGTGCAACCGAATCAAAAGCTTGGAGATCCCACGGTATAATTCTCTGAAAACCCTAGATCTAGCGCAAAACACTTAGGTTTAAATAAGTTTATGCACAAAGTGTTTTAGATCAAACCAGTTAGTCTACATAATTTCTGTTCATGTCTAGATTCTAGGTTTAAAATTTCGTTCAATTCCATCCACCCGATCGAGAGAACGAGGCGAAATCCATTCTAGGGTTTCGGTTCGCCGCCTGCATGCCTACCGGAGCTTCGGACCGTTGATTTCCTGATCAACGGTCCTGATTTGGTTGTTCCGCGGTCTCCATCCGACCGCGAATCCGATCCTGTTGAACCCAGCTCCGTCCGGCACCATCTGGACCGTTGATCCAAACAGCGGAAGATCCGACGGCGCAGCGCGCTGCTGACTCGGATAAGTCAGCCGCCGCACCGTCCGCCAATCATTGGCAATGATTACGCCATCGCGCAATCATTGCCAATGATTGGAAAACGCATCCGCGGTTTGGCGCAGCGAATCAGGAGACGACGCGTGGCTGACCGCCGCCGGATTAGCAATTAATTAAGGTTTTGATTAATTTTAATTAGTTTTTAAACCAGATTTCTTTAAAAAATCACAGAAAATCCATTTTTGATCCAGAAAATATGTATAATATATCAAATTGCTCGTATTTTCACCCTCTTTAATTTAAAATTAAAATTATTTTTAAATGATGTATATATTTCTAAATATTTACAAAACAGTGATATTAACCATTTTAATTATTATATTTATATTATTATCATTATTATTATTATATGATAATATGCTAATAATGATGTTATTATTATTATTATTATTATTATTATTAGTCTTATTACAATATTAATATTATAATTGGTAATATTATTATTCTAATAATATTATTATTATATTAATAATTATATCATTATAATATTAATATTCATTATTATTATTATTATTATTATTATTATTATAATATCAATATTATGATTAATAATAATAGTATTATTTTAATAATATTATTATTATATTAATATTTATATTATTATAATATTAATATTTATTATTATTATTAATATTATTATAATATCAATATCATGATTAATAATAATATTATTATCTTAATAATATTATTATTATATTTATATTTATATTATTATAATATTAATATTTATTATTATTATTAATATTATTATAATATCAATATCATGATTAATAATAATATTATTATCTTAATAATATTATTATTATATTAATATTTATATTATTATAATATTAATATTTATTATTACTAATATTATTATAATATCAATGTTATTATTAATAATAGTATTATTATTTTAATAATATTATTATTATATTAAATATTCATGTTATTCTAATATTAATAGTTTATTATTATTATTAACACTATTTTAACATTATTAGATTAATAATATTATTATTATTTTAATGTCATTATTATATTATTAATACTTTAAAACTATCTTAACTGTTATTATGTTATTATTAATATTTTAAAATTTTTTTTAATTATTATTATTTACTATTTATGTTTAAAATCTAAAGATGTTAAGATGTGGTTTATTTTAAATTTATTAATTATTTTTAAATATTAGTTATTTTAAAATATTTAAAAATTACTTTTAGGCCTATTTAAACTTCAAAATTCATAACTTTCTCATTTTGAATCGGATTTCGACGTATAATACCTCGTTCTTTTCAGAAAAATGTGAATTTTAATTTAAAAATACTTTCTGTGTCTGATTCTATCTTTTCTGGATATTTTCTGTATTACTTGCTTATTTAAATTATTTAAATATTAGTTAATTAATATAATTAATTTAAAATAAAAATTATTTTAAAACCCCCTTGGTGGCTGGTAGGCCTCCCATGCCTATGAATTGAACTAATTTCAATTATCTTATTTTTAAACCCATATTATTATATATTTATAATAATTAGGTATTTTAAAAATTATTTTTAAATCTTAAACATTATTTAAATCTTTTAATTTTGGGAGGTCCACCCCTTATGAAACTTTAAACCTATGCTATGTATATGAAGATCAATTCATGTGGGAGAAGGATTAGTGAATGATTGTGTTTCAATCATTCACTAATCACTTCATTAGGTTTCTTTACTTAGTGTTTTCGTAGTCCTTGCATGTGTAGGTTGCACAAACACTTAGCCTAGGCTCTCCTAGATTTAAGGACATGGTTTGGTGTGTTTATACTTGCTGCATTTACCCTCTATGTTATGCCTAAGGGTTAATTACTTTATTTTATTCCTACATAACGTAGTGACACCCTAAGGATAATAATTAAGGACCGTCTAGTGAACTTAGAAAAGTTTCAGGAATTAGGGTAGAACCCCAAATGACTTGAAATTTGAAACACTTAAATATAGTGACATATGGAACCCCCCAGAATTTTCTAGGAATTTTCTGGATTCTTTAAAACACTTAATTAGCAAACCCGAATTTACCCGTTAATTAAGCCTTGGAGACTTCAGAAAAATCTAATAAATCCATTCTAAATCAGAAAAATACCCATAATATCTCAAACTCTCCAGAATTCAGTCCCCAACCTTAGATAATTAGGGCCCCTTAATTGGACATTAATCTGGACTTTAATTCAACCTTAATCAAAAATCACATTTTTGCCTTTAATAATTCATTAAAAATTATTAAAAATCCCAAATCTTCCCCAAGCACTTGGGAACACCTCCTTGGGTCATTTATAACCTTTGGGGGTGATTCCAATCAGTTTGGAGCTGATTTGGGCCAAAACCCCCAAAGTACCCCTAATTAGGTAATTCCAATAATTCATTTAATTGCCCCAACTTCTAAAAATCATAACTAATTACAGAAAACTCCAAAATGGGCAAACTAAAAGGTATTCAACTCACATTAAGGTCTAGTATTTATTAAAAATATTAGGTGTCCAAAAATCAGCCTAAAATAGAAAGTCAACTTTCCGGTCAACTACAACCTATAGTCTAGGGCCCGAAACTTCTAAAATTCATAACTTTGCGTAGGAAACTCCAAATCCAGCAAACTAACTGTCTAATTACTCGTACTAAGGTCTAATATTTAATTAAAATGTTAGGAATCCCAAACCCAGCTTAATTCTCCTAGTGACCTTTTGGACCCCCTAGCTCAATATGTAGGGACCCCGAACCTCCTGAAATTCACTAAGGCAATTTAAACTTCAAATATCATCACCCTAAGCATTAAAACAGACCCACACATTAAATTACTTAAAATGGATCTTAATCCACCAATATTTGAACTTTAAATAAAAATTCCTTTTCAGACCTACAACAAACCTGGACGGTAGGCAATTGTAACTAACTACCCAGCTTATGGCCTACCTCAGCCACACAGGCTTCTACACACACTGTAGAGTTGTTTGCTAGGGCACCACTTCTAGACTTAGGTTAGGCCGGTGTTTACTTCTTTGCTGTATGCCGAGTTTTTCCGGATTTCACTGCATGTCGTAATTGAACTATTAATGTGTTTGCTTACGTTTACTGTACTCTGGGATTTGATGTGATTGCACGATAGACTACCCATAGGTTAGGATCGATTTTGATACTAATGATGTTTTCTGCAGGTGGCCATGCTCATGCAGCGCTAAATATAAGGGGGGCAATAATCATGATTTAAAAAAAATTAACGTTGTTTTATGCAGGTGCTTCAGAAATTGCTCAGCCCCCCTAAATAAATGAGGGCTAAAATAATAAATCGTTATAAATTGCTACAGGTGCTCTAGAGCTTGCTTAACCCTCAAAATAATTAAGAGCATGGCCAAGTGTGGCTGTGATGAGTAATTTTATTTCTATATAAATTGCTTGGGATAATATAAACTGCTTGGGATGATTTTCATTAGGATAACCTTGCAGGAGAGTCTAGATTTACTGCTTTCATTTAATGTAATTATTTGTAATCTGACATAGAGTTGTGAAAGTTCATTTTGAGTGGGGATACTAGGATCCAAAAGTTGGATTCCGAAGAGGAAAGGACACCCAATATGAGGATGGGCCTTTTCTATTTGGAAATCCAAATTTGGATCGTTCTACTACTTGAAGAATCGAAAGAAGCTGAGATCCAAGGAGTCCAATGGAGCTGGGACCCGAGGAGTCCAAGGAAGAAAAGATCAAGAAGATGAAGATCTGCAGTATCCCACTCAAAATAACTTGCGTCAGTCTTAGGATTAGAAATCCGGGTTGTTGGCAGTGGTGCCCAGCCACTTTAATTTTCTGCAGACCCTGGGTTGTAATTAAGGGCAGTTGGCCTATGGACATTTAATTGATTTGTTTAATTACGTATTATGTTTAATTTGATGATGATTGCGTATATGTTGTATGTTTTTGATAGTTTATTGGCGATCTGCATGCCACTTTTGTTTTAGCCTGGATTTCGATAGGCTCTCAAAGAACTAAAACTTTTTCTACTCATAACTAATATTTAAAATTTTAAGATTTAAGCAATTTAGAAACTTAACGACCTATGGAATTACCGGAATCGTCCGGGGTCGCATGCATATTATTGCATTTCTCTCTTTCCTTCTATAAGACACTTCCCCACCTGCGGGTATAGTCCGGATAATCTGACCTATGAGGATGAGGTGTCGGACCTGGGGAAGCCCAGTCTAATTCTAAAAATTTATTTTTATAAGCCTTTTAAAATTCTGTGCATATCTGATTTGGATACTTTAACCAGCATGCATTGCATTAGAAATCAATTAAATCAAAATTTTAATTACATTAGTCATAGGAGCATTCACCCAACATCAGTCCGAGGCCAATTAGAAAATCCTCTAGACGTCGGCCCTACTTTCAATAAACTTAAACCTACCCATCCATCTTTCATAAATGACTGGACAACATGGTTTTAAAGCGATTAGGTGGTTAGCTGGCTCCCCCTTCCAGGCCGGGGTAAGTCCAGATTTTGCATTGCATTAGCTAGGACACGGGTGTTAGTGTTACGTAGAACACTAAACCCATTAGATTTAGGATTCAAAGCTACTATTGCTTCGTAGTATGCCTCATCAGTAGGTAGGTCTTTTATCTTCTAGAGACCATAAACCCTTCATATATGCGTCACATGGATGACGCCACCTCCATCTTTCTCTCCTGCATGCTCTGAGTGCATGACTTTTAGTTTCTCCAGTTTCTTCTCACTACCTTAGTCCCTCCGGATGCTGATCTGAGCCGTGCATGTTGACTAAGCCTAGTTGAACCTTTCTTTCCCTTTGAGTAGGATTTTCTAGTCTTCTCCCTATGTGCCAATCCCAATTTGGGAAGAATAATGTAGAATCCTTAATCGAGAGTATTCTCAAGCCCCGGCTTGAGATGTAATTAACCACGGGGGCTTGCGCCCGTGGGAAACCGCATCCCACTCTCAAATAAATCCCATTCGAGCTAATGTATCGGGTGGGGGAAACCCGTTGTGACGATCAGATCATATATATTATTACACATCGGGGTGCGCTGGTGAGAGCCGCTATCCTCAATGGTTAATCATATGTGTGATTGAATCTGCCCTCCCATTGGCCAGATATTGTCTCCCCTCGCGGGGCGATGGTGTTTCTATGTTCTTTCGGAGGTCCACAAAGTGCAGAATTTTCTTTTCATAATAATCATCATCCCCTCAAATGGAAGAGGAGGTGGCTTTAAATAGCCAAAATACAATAACAAGATAAAAGACAAAAGTGTGCCTAAGGGTCACAACAACTACTCTCTCAAGTAAGGGTAAAAATGAAAAAACTGCGATGATAAATCAAATACACATATAATAATAATAAACCTAATACAAATGATAGCTCAAAAATAAAATGGTGCGATCGTCGGCCCTTTCTCTGGTAGACTCTCCATGGTCGGATGTTCTCATCAGATTTTTTTCTATTTGTTGTAAGTAACTCAAATCTCATTTGAGTTGTCAATGCATATTTATTAATGTATGTTTATTTATGTATGTTGAATACAATAAATCGGTAAAATAACAGTGCAAAAATCATTCATAAATCACTAAAAAAATTTATCTTATCTATTCATATGCATCATATGTTTATATATTATCAATGCATCCAATACTATCAATGATATTAATGTAGCTGTCAATTTCATCAGTGCTATCAATATATGCATTTTGAAAAAAAAAAAATCAAGTAGTTTGGAGGCTTGGTGGCTGACCATACTCAAAGAGATTGGGTGATATCCTCGAACTCCTACTTTGGAATTTTGACTTACCTTACCTCCACCTTCAAATTAACTACTCCAAATTAACTTTTATTCTTCTAATTACTTTAAAAGAGTCTCTCATCCATCAATTGATCAAATTAGTAATCTGAGGCCCCATCATCCCACCCTCATCACTGGAAAGCAATTATGGAAGGGTGTCCACAAAGAGCCTCATTATCTAAGAGTTGAGTGTTGAAGAGGAGTTTAGGCCATAATAAGGATGATCCATATTCTTTCCCATGTTTAGAAAAACAAATGAAAGCTTCCCTTGAGAAATGGTGAATAGCTAGGAAGGTTGAATGAATACAGTCGTGACATATTGGAAATGGTACTCTGCTTCTTTAACACGCAGAATAAACACAGCATTGCAAGGAAAATCAGATTCATTGAAATTTGTTCAAATAACAAAGGATCTGCATGGGTTCCAATAATGCAAGTTTCAAGAACTACAACACAATTTGTAAATAAGTTAAATCAACAGATTTGACTCCGGAAGTACAAATGTACAACGAAATTTTTGTTAGTTATGCCATGAAACCTAAATCAAGTAAGTTCAAAGTTATCAACCAGTGTGGGGTTCAGAGCTCAAACCTTGAGATCCTTCCTGTTCAAGCACACGCTCTAAAGCAAAATAATAGTAATAATAATAAAATCCTGCTGTGGCTGACTCGTCTTCATGAACCCTGTTTGTCATAAGGTTGCTTGCTTTTTCTAAGGTCGACTTTTGACCTGCTAAATGCTGCAACAAGGATGAATCATAAACAGAATTTGTTAATATCATAGATGAAATTAGTTATGACCAAATTTAAATTATCAATTGAGTCATCTTTAATATGCAACTCATCCAAGTGTTATATAATGCAGATTTTTGAAATGCAATGAATACTAATAAATATAGGAAACAACATAAACAAATTGGGAGAGAAAGATGATGAGTAGTAGTGGACCATTGTCCGTGAAAAGTAGAGTGTTGCTATCAACACCCGCGCGATTTTGCTGGTGCATGATTGTAGGAGCTCGGCTAGCCCAGGCTGGCCAGCACTGGGAAAGTGAGGCCCACATTAGCCCTACTAATTTAGTGCAGACAAGTCAAATCTGATAAGCATTAACCTAAAACCATACCTTCTTTGTGATCATTGGTAGATGACTCCTTCAACTTTGTCACTTCTATCAATCTTTCAGAAATTGTCTTGTCAAGAGTAAAGCCCTTCTCCATCATATCATCCCAGATCATATGGGCCAGTGCAACCTTATCTTCCATTAGAAGTCCACCAATAAGCAACTTGTAAGTGACATCATCAGGAATTACACCCCTGTTCCACATATCTTCATAAAGAGCCATGGCCTCATTAACTCTGTGAGCTCTGAGAAGTCCATTGACAAGTGCACTGTATGAAACTACATCAGGAGAGATCCCCCCTTTAATAATATCATGGAAGTAACTGCAGGCAAGCCCAATTCGGCCAGTCTTACAATAGTGGTGTACCATAATGCAGTATGCATTAGCATTGGGGACTACACCAACCTTGAACATCTGATCGAAAAGCTCCTCTGCAAATTCAGCATTTCCAGCTATCAAAAACCCATTAATCAGAGTGCCATATGTTACTGTATCTGGTTGTATCCCCTTAAGACTCATGCCCTTGAACAGCTTGTGTGCAATTGATGTCTTTCTGGCTCTGCAGAGACCATCAATTAGGAGGTTGCAAGATACAATATCACACAGACCTTCCATCTCCATCTTATTAGCAAACAACTTATAAGCTTTTTCAGTCTGTTTAGCCTTGCAAAGACCCTTTAGTAGTTGATTGTAACTGTAGCTATCAGGATTAATCCCTGAATTTTCCATAAATTGGATCCATTTCTCTGATTCATCAAGCATTCCATTGCTGCACCAATAATTCAAAAGTATGTTGCATGTAACCAGATCAGGTTTGCACCCGTTTCTTCTCATCAAGGACATGATTGCTTTTGCTTTATCAACTCTGCCAGCTACGCAAAACCCATTGACAACAGCATTGTAAATCGAAACACTCAACTCACACTTATTCTTGATGACTTCCATCAGTATTTCATAAGCAACATCAACTTTCCCAAAACGACACAAACCAAAAATTAATGAACCGCAGGCAATAACATCCGGCTTAAAGCCACTTTTCTGCATTTCATCCCAAATTTCCACTGCAGCAGTGAATTTTTTGGTATCACACAAGCCAGTAATAATTGTTGTATAACTAACAAGATCAGGTTTTCTTCCTTGCTTAACCATAGTCTCCAAGAAGTTCACAGCATCATCCAATCTTTTCTCTTTACATAAAGACTTCAAGTATATATTATAAGCCCAAATGTAAGGCACACACCCATTTTTATCAGTGTCCAGCAAAAGTTTTTCCACGAATTGAAGATTCCCAGCCTTACATAAGTAAGAAATGAATTTTGAATAGGTAAATGAGCTCAGTGTAAACCCTTCTTGGATCATCTCATTGTAGTATTTCTCAGCTAAATCAAAACAGCTGTTTTTAATCAACACGCCTATGAACTTATTGTAATCTACACTAAACACACGACAATCCGACACAATCATATCATCAAATGCTTCAAAAGCAAAGCTTAGCAAACCACATTTGACATACCCAGATATAAGTATTCTATATATAGAACGGTGCAACGTGAACCCATCAACACGTAACTTTCTCAGAATAACAGCCAGAAGATCAAAGCTTTGATCTTCCAGAAGTAAACAGATCATTGACTTAGTGGTGAAGTGGTCATGCTTGAAACCCGGCTGATCTTCAGCCCATAGAAAAAAGTGGAAGCCAATTTCAGAATTCGGTAAACCCTTGAGTACCTGATTGACTGCGTAGTTATTCAACACAATATCGATGCTCTGAAGCTCCATTTCCACTTCCTTGGACCATCTACCAGACTGCAAAGCAGTTGTGAGCCTTAAATAAGACTCGGCAAAGGAGGGTTTTGGTCTCCCAAACAAGCTCGAGAGAACATTGTCAACTTTGGGCTTATGATTGCGGTTTAAAGTTCCAATTGAGCAGAATAGAACAATCTGCAACCTGGAATAAGACAGCAACGGACGCCTTAACCTAGAATACCCGATAGTTCGGTGGAGCGCCCATTCCATCTGCTGGCCAAAAACCCGAGATATATATATCGACAGTTTTGTCGAGCAGATAGCGCCGCCTACAAAACCCGGCCTTTTCAGGTAGAGTGCATCCCATCTGTTGGCCAAAAGAGTACGGTTCTTTCAGAGGAATTACATCGAACAAGTGAGAGGACAAATTATAAACCCAAGCCGAAATAGCTGTGGAGCAACACCGTGAATGAGAGAAAGAACGTCGAGGATGGAGAATATGAATCGTCTACATAGAGAGGTAGTGGAAGCACCGGATAATACTTCTTCTCCCTCCGGCAGTGATTTTGTCGGAGATGTTTCGCTGGGAAAGACGCAACGGTCTCGCCCGAGAGGGGTAAGTGGTGTCTGGCTTGTGGTCTCTGGGTCTGAGCCGACCGAGCTGTGAGCTGGGTCAGGTCTCTTCTAAGCAGCCTTTAATTGTAACTCGGACAAGTCCAGTTTTAAACAACTCGGTATGGTAAGAAAAAGTAAGGTGATATTTGGTCGGTAGTGATTGGAACGTAGAGTATAATACATATAGGACTTTTGAAAATAAGATCATTTGGAAATCTATACTGTATTTTAAATACAAATTATTTTAGGAGTAATTTTTTTTCCTTAGCTCATATAAAAGGTCTTTTGGTTGGATGAAAAATGCATACATAGTAAAATAAAATACAGAGAAAAAATCATGAAATCTGGCCCAATTAAAAAATTTACTATATAGTAAGTGATACAAGAATCCTTTTTTCTTAACAGAAAGAAGAGAAGATTTTTGTATCACTTACTACATAGTGAATTTTTCAACTGGGTCTTGCCACATAATTTTCCCCTTTATGGGCTTTTCACACAAAAAATTCGATCTAACTACTTTTATATGTATGCATTGAATTTTTGTACAATGGTGAGACATAAACACATATTCTACCGACTCAAATTTTTTATCACATAATAGTTTAACATTGTCTGTGAAATGTTCATTCTCAACTTACTTTTCAATGGCTGATCGAAATGATACGAATAACAGATTTTTTTCATTCTTACACTCACTACCATAATATATCTGATAATCATGGATGTCATAGTCATGCAAGAGGGAAGCCTGACCTCTAACCTTAGAAACTTGAATTCAAATGATGAAAGAGCATCTAGCATGAATTTTATAACTATTGAAAGAGGCCGGTCAATAAAGGGTGTCATCACAGAATAATAGAGTTCCCTCCCACAATCTTCAACACAATATGAGTAGACAATTTGAAGATGCTCATGAAGGATACCCTCGCCATCGTGCTAATGTTCTGCCTCCTCTACGGTCTAATCCAGAAGTAGATGATGCAGCAACTTTGATTCATCCTCCTCTCAGAGCACGCCAAATGTAAAACCCTCCACTTGTTTTGTTGGAATTGGGTCAACCTCAACTTATAAATACTCCTCGTAATATTGTACAAGATTGAGTTACAATGTCTTATCCAAAAAGAATTTCCAATCAAGGATATAAATCAGTTTAATCCTGAACACAACTTTCAAGATTTATCTCCCCTAACAATTGAAATTCTCCAACATCTTATATAAATCCCTATGATAGGTAATATGATCCCTATGAACGTATTGATCATTATATGACCTTCATGCATATATAACGAGCTTCTAATGCACTTTATATTAAATTTTTCCTGCTACCCTCAAAGGTCATGATTGCACGTGATTCTATTCTCTCCCCAGAAATAAATTCATAATTTCGTTCATCTTGCGAGACTTTTTGTCAAATAATTTTTGTCAACTGAAGAATTATTAAGGATTCCTCACATCTCTTCGGAATCCGCCATAACAAAGGAGAATCCTTAAAAGGTCATTTTTATAACTTTTTTTCTTAAGTTTGCTAAATCTTAGGAGTGCATCTTGAGTTACTACAAGGTATTTTTCTTGGAGAACTTTATCATGAACCATTTTACTCCTTGTTAATATGAGAGATCGTCCATTCGTATACCAACTTTATTCATAGAGTAGAAGAATAAATTACTCTAATGAAACTATTAATGTTTATCGAAAATAAAAAGTCTTCTACTAAGAGAAAGAATGGACATCAAGGAGGTGCCCAAAAATCTCAGCAAATGAAGCATTATCAATAAAGAAATCAAGATTTTCACCTTAACCTTCTCAATAGAATCATGAATATTAGCTAAAGAAGGAATATACTCCCTTAAATACATCTCATGTTAATATTCTAATGGCTATTCATATGAGGAAAATATTAAGTGGTCTAATCCATTGAGGCCAAATATTGGTAATCGGGAGTGTTATTGCAATTTTCATTGAAGTCACGAGCATACTACTGAAGCTTTCAAACAATTGATAATGAAAGTTATGTTGATATTTTATTCTACTCCATATTCCTCAACCTAGGTTTGGTTTAAAAAAAAAGCTCCAACCAACTATATGACCATTATATGGATTTGACAATCTACTAATAAGGGTTAAAGGCACAATCACACTCCTTGTGACATTGGGTGAATTCCCTCGACAAGCAACACATATGATTGAATTTTTCGTAGTTAAGGCATAATTGACATACAATGTTGTATTTGGGAAACCCATGCAATCAATCTTTGGAGCTATTACTTCTATGTCACATATAAAAATAAAATTTCCAACTCTAGCTGGAGTTGACGAAGTACGTGGAAACCAACAAGTTGCTCAAACTTATTATCTCAGGCAAGCTCAATCTCAACCATTAGTAACTTTGAGTATTGAAAATTTTGATCTTTGAAATGAAGATATGGTATAAAGGACTTCGCTTGTGGAAAATTAATTAATGTGCTATTATTAGATGCGCGTCCCATATATGTAGTGCAAATTGGTTCTTTGATATTAGAAGAGAAAAGATTATAATATATAGATTTTTTATGACAAAATCAAGACATCTTTGTCTGGAGTATTGTCGTTATGCCTGGAATTGATCCCGAAGTGATCACACATTCTCTTCAGATAGATTGCTCCTTCAAATTAATTATTCAACATAAAAAGAAATTTTACACTAAATTGTATGTAAGTCATTGAGTAAGAAGTTAATAAATTTCTAAACACATAATTAAATCTTCATAAGTTATTAGTATATTTAAAGTAAGAATATTTTTTGGTCATTTAGTATTTATTTAAAAAAAATAAACTGTTGAGCATGTAAAAGGATCAATAAAAATTTATGTCAAATTTTTTTCATAAAAAATAATTAGAAAAAATATAGAAAATTTTAATCTATTTTTAAATAAATAAAATACGCAACTAATCTATATTACAACTAAATTTAATCGAAATCTCCTATCATAATGTTTTTCCCTATAAGCCCTTTCGGCCCAAACCTACATTCCCAAGTCATTGGTGTCGTACCACGCCGGCACTGAGATTGAATTCTCCCAGGTTCGATCTATCGTCGTCATCTGCGTCCAGATTTACGCCCTTTCCGATCTCGGCGCGGCTTCTACAGCCATCGCCTCCGAGCATCTTCCCTACTCGGGTCCCTCTGACCTTGTCCTTGACGCGTTGCGGCTTCCCTTTTCACTGTCTTTCTTTCCTACAAGGAGGAGTTCTGTTAGTTTCCCGATCAATTTTGCTCTCCTCTCTCAGCCCTCCAATATTCGGTCATGGACAGTCAACGCCGCCGGATAACATCGGTAGTGTGTCGTAATTAATATTTCTGTTGTGTTCTTCATTTTTTTCTATATAGTTAGCGAATGTACAATGCAGCTCTTCTATGAGGCGAGTTTGTGGTATTCAGTTAGAACATTATTCAAGCTATGTGTTCAGCTAGAACATAGTTCAAGCTATGTATGCCATCTCATTCTAGCTTGAGATCAGCTCTACTAAGCATTGACCCAAACGGACGAACGGTGTTGACTTTGGATTGATAGCCTGGCTCTGAAGACCCGTGTGTTTAAGTTGCTTGGCATGCTCTCATCTTTTTTGTTGATTAGAAGCACTTTCCAAATGAACTGAAGCTTTGGTTGACTAGTTTTGTTTCATGAAAAGTTGGAAAGTTTAAGCAAATTTTAGCAACTCGTAATTCCTTATTCTCCTTATGGGAAATAGAAAAAATCTGGTTATCAAAGGTCAAAGCTAGAAACTCTAGTAAATTCTTAGAAGAATATGATAAATTCTCTGTGTTTCCTGTTTATTGTTCCTTATTCATCTCATGGACAACCTTTCATTTGATATTAGTGAACATACCATCATGAACTTCAAATTACTTATCTTGATTTACTATGGATACAATGTCTTCGTATTCCAAGATGCCATGTCATGGGAACTTGGAACCTGGAATCTTGACATGATGTTTGTATTTAAGCCATGCAAGAAGCTGCATGGCTATTCACAGCAAAATAAATGTTAGATAATTGCCTTGATTAAACATGAATGTGGCCTCTTGTTTTTTATGCATGTTTTTTTTTTCCTTTTGCTTAATAGATTCAGGGCCTCTGCTTTCATTACACATGTTGGTTCTAACCTTTCCTTTTTTTTATTGAATGACAATTGAGCATGTGAAGGTGCCTGTTCAATATGCTATTTGACTGTAAAAATATATAATTCTTTAGTGCACCATCAGAACTTTTCTTTTTCTCATCGCTACACTTATAAATAAGATAAAGTTTCATTTATCTTTTAAATTCAGGAGTGGAGTCTAGTGCTGACATAAGGAACTACCATTGAAGTATTGGTCTATTCTCAATTGTTTTGTCTATTGTGTGCTTCAATGTCTAAATGCCAATGAACATAAATCAATTTAGTTTGATGGATTTATTTACCTTATCTCTTTTATATATTGTGTGCTTCCATGCTAAATGCTAATTAACATAAATCACTTTGTTCTGATGACCTTATTTACCTTATCTCAACTATCCATGGATTTTTATTTCATTAATAAGTTTTTTCCTTCTTAACTATTAATTTTTTGTTGGTTATTGTTTGGCAATGTCTTCTCTACCAACTTCTAGACAAGTTGGGGTATGTGTAGGGTGGCTGTAGCTGTCGATGGAAGTAGCGATAGAATGATTGATTTGACCAGTAAAATCTACATAGCTCATTGTGATACTTCAACTAGTTGACATTACAAGCGTTGCACCCCATCCCCTCTCTCTCCAAACACACGTGCACACACACACACACGAAACAATGCATCCTATTAAAGGGAACATTGTATTTAAAATTGAAATATAGGAGTTGAAAAAACAACTTGCTATGAATCAATCATGGAATATAAATTTTGGTTTTCTTATTACTTGATTTTATGGTATTTGAATCAAAATTGTTAAGATTTATTCAAATCTCATTGGTAATGAATAGCTTGAGATAGAATCTTCCAACCACAGGATTGTTTTCTTTACTTGTTTTGTTTTCAAGTCTTTCATTTGAAATTATCTTTGTCATACATCATAGCTATGAACATTCCATTTAAACTGTTAACACTTCATTTTTTTTCTTTTCAATGTTTTCTTACTGTTTTCTATGCAATTACTTGCCATAGTATCCACTTTCAATGAAACCTTAACTCTTTTTTTTTTCTGTGTAAATGAACTTCAAATCATGAGACTTGTGTGCAGGGACTTGGTGGTCTTCTCTTTTGGGGAGACAATTCTGCATCCAGTGACGATAGGTAAACTTCTTAAATTTTTTGCGCTAAGTTGTAAAACTTAATTTATTTTCATAGATTTATCCTCAAAGACTAATTTGTTCTTTTTGTTATTTTAATATGAATAAAATTCTCAAATTGATCACTTCATCTCTTTCCTTGTGCTAAGTGATCATTTGTTTGATCCTCTATAACTTAGCTTATATTGTACTCCTGCAAAAGGTTGCTGTAAGTTATAGTCACGCTGAGAATGGAGAGTAACTAGAAGTAGAATTTTGTTATCTTTGCGTTAGAATTTTTGGGATAAGGGTAATGATGATGATGATGCTTGTGGTTGTGTTCAATTTATAATTTTGTTTGTACATGGTTAAAGGAGTGTTTGTAGAAATTCTTAAAGAATGCAAGATGTTTGTCAACGTAAGGTGGAAAAATGGCATATTAGAATAAATCTCGTTCTGTTCTTGCAATTTAGGGTTGCAACTATGGTACAAAATTTGCTTGCTCACATTGAACTTCCATTTGGAATTTCTTTTATGAGTTTAACCCATTCTGTGTATGCAAGCCTGCAAAACATGTTATCCTCTTGTAATACTTATTTGGACCTAACTCGTCCTCATTATTTGAGATTTAAGAAATTCAGTTTATGGAATCAGATTTTTGTTACTTCAAAACGAAGCATTAAGTGCTGTGATTGGTTAATTCATTGAAATGCAGGCCTTTGGTAATTTCGATATCTTGTTTTATATATGCTGCAAAATTTTCTTTAAAAAAAAATAATTGCCTACACGCTTTACTAGGACCAACCAAGAAAATAATAATCCATGAAGCATGGGATTAAACACAATAGATTATATGGTAGAAAACAATGGAAAGCTATAGATCTAAACTTAGTAGAGATCAACATCATGTCTGTTGTAAATATAAATAAGTATAGTTGTGTATGCAAATGTAACAAATGATAAATCAATTCCAACATGGAAGAAACACTTGACTCTACATCGTTGTGTGAACATTTAAAAAGATATATGGAAAGTACTGTAATTCCAAATTGACAAGTTTGCAATGTAAGTCAATGGAGTTAAACAGGTAACTCAGCGGAAATGAACTATGAAATTGAAGGAGTAAGTTACAAAGATGACAAATGACATTAATAATTAGATCAAAGCATGGTTAGTGTTAAGAGGGGCCAGGAAGAAAAAAATTCCGTTTGAAGTTTTAGAGCTAATAGCTAAAAATGGAATGATAATAATGACTGAAAATTAAAAGCAACCTAGGAGCTCTTTTGCCCTTTAGGAGCAAAGCACACTTATTCAGAGAGCACTTTTACTCTTACAATTACTTTGCTTTGATTCTGAGATGCGCTTGGGCATAACTGTGGTATGTCTATTACTTTTTTATGCCTAGAGAATGAGAGCATTTTTTTTTTGTTGCCATGTGCTTTTAAATTAGTTGTAGGGAGAAGATCCGTACAAGTACTAGAAATTTATGAGAAATGTGATAGAAGGCTATGTAGATTTATGAGAAAATGCAACTTGAATTCAATTTCTTCGGCAATTATGGATTGAACTCTTCCATTAAGTTAGATGATTCTAGAAGATGCTTGATGTGCTAAAGTTAAATAAATACACTTAACATATGTTAGCAATTTATCATTGAGTAATGATGATAAGGAGGAGTAAATTTATTGAGAAAAATAAATTGATGGCATTTGGAATAGGGTTCTACTTTAGGCTCTAATTTCTTACTTATTTTTGAGCTATTTTCCCCCCTTTGTTTTAGGGTTGTTGGGTCCATGGGAAGACACCATCTCTAAGAGGCAAAAGAGTGGGGAGATAAGGGGCAATTAGCGATGAGCACATGTATCATAGAAAAAGGGGTTAACAACGACGAGCAAGGGTGTGAGCTCGTGCTAGAGGGGCAAGAAACAGAGACCAAACGAGGACAGCCTTTTCGAACAAGGTTTGGTTTAGGTTCGAAGCAATGTTCTAACCGGGTTAGAATCATGTTCGAATCAATTTTAAACTAAGGTTCAAATTAGGTTTGAACTAGTTCGAATTTAGAGTATCCAACTTGTTTCGAAGGGCTTATGACTCCAATAAGTAGTCTGCATATAAAAGTGGTTATCTCACATTTGGCTTATTTTGGCTAAACAACTTTTGGATGTTGTTTGTCCAAATAAAAAATATATTGGAGTTGTACAAATAAATGTTTTAAAAGGGATAAAAAGTCAAACTTCCCTTATTTAATGAAGTTAAAAATTGAATTTTCAAATAAATGGAATACAAGGCTAAACTCTAGTAGATATAGTACGTGAGGACACCAGATGAACACATCTTTTTGTGTAAATGATAAGACTAGCTATTGTATTTTCCTCAAGAAGAGGAATGCTTTGGCAAAAGCTACAATCTTTAACTCACAACTGCAAGTTGGTTTAGCAAAAAAAAAAAGGAAACAATGCCCAGAAGAAATCCATTTCATTGAGGTTTAAGAAAAAGGACATTGGATGTACTTAGTTGGGTGGAAGCTTGTTCTATTGCGAAGGCCACTTCCATGTGGATGGCAAATTTATAGACATAATATTTGAAATGGAAACACCTCATCATCATTATAGAAATGGAAGAAGATTACATAAATAATTAAAATTTGTCATTTATTAATGAAGTGAATGCAAGGTAACTACCGGTGTTATCCTTAGGATGCAAATTGTCTATCAAATCAAATCAAATTTAAGTGCTATTATATTTCAAGATCTCAATCAGCTCAGTTTATGAAAAGCCTTAGTCATCGTTATTACCTTTCTCTACTTATATCTGTATTTACAAAATGAAATAATACTGTAGTGGATATTTATAGTTATGATAGTGCTTTGAGTGTGTTTAAACTTTCAAATGATTCTGTCAGTCAGCAGTTCCAACTATAATACAAAGTATGTGGGAAGATTAGGTTAGGGCTAAGGAAGAACCTTCCAAAGACAGTGATACTGATGTGAATCTTATAGGAGTTACTTGAGAAATTAAATGAGTAATTGATCAAAACGTGTCAATATAAAATTATTGCTTGCAATAAAGATGGATTTCGGAATTCAAAATATTTAACTTGCTTAGGCAAAGAAGTGCTCTTGAGATTAACCAAACAATTCAATCAAAAATCCAAAGATAATGGTAAATGTTATATGCTCATAACAAAATCCAACACTTAATAACGAGAAGTTCACCTTGAGCACATTCTCACTCTTTCACTCTTAGGCTTTAGCGGAGAAAGGCGAACCATACGAGGAAGGAGATTACCACTAGGAAGATGGAGCCAAAGACACTCAATGTAAAGGTTTAACGGAGAGAGACTTTCAGCACACTGAACGATGTCACTACGATGGTAGCAACACCAATGGCCTTGATCCAAGAGAGGGTGGTCGGCGGTGGAGGAGGAGGAGTGCATCGTCCGGTGATTTGCCAAGGTTCAAATGGTAGTTGTTCTTCGATAACGTCCGCCAATGTGTAGAGAATGCGCTCAACGTATTCTTCCACGGTGAAGTCGAAACCAAATCCCGGATCAAAGAACGATGATTGTAGAATATCTATTTGTCCATACTCATCATAAGCGAAGCCATGGTCAACCTCGGGGTCCGCCATCCATGGACAAGATCTCTTTGATGTTTGAAATTGATGGTGGTAGGGAGAGAGGGGTGGTGGTTTGGGTAGGAGAAGGTTGGTCGGGGGGGGGGGGGGGGGGGGGGGGTTGGGGGTAGAGGGAGGGGTCGGGTAGGAGAGAGAGGGGCGGCTAGGGTTAGGGTTTAGAAATCTGAATTTTATTTTAGATTTTGAGGTTACGAGGGTTTAGGGAATTTTGAAATTAGAAATTGAAAAAGGTTGGAGGGAAATTAGTTTAAGAATTTAATTAATTGGCTCCTTGATTGATTCCAATTAATTAAATTGGAAAGAGAAAAGAGGGAAAGGAGGGGGCCGGCCCTAGTAGGGGAGGAATTAGTGGGATTTAATTAATTGGGTGTGGGCCCAAGTAATTAAATTAATAGGATGTGAAATCTGATTTTTATTTTCAGATTTTATAAGATAAGTAAGTTGCCCAATTTAAATAGGAGAATTAGGAAAGCAATTGAATCCAAATTAATTTGAATTTGAATTCAAAACTCCCTCCAATCTTGCATGCCTAAATTAGGAAAGTAATTAAGCTAATTAATGGGAATTTTATTGGATGGGGAAAAGGGTATGGCCGGCGGTGGTGGGGTGGCACGGATAAGGTGGCACTTGGACGGTGGCAAGAGAAGGAGGGCTAGGGGTGGGTCGGTTGGGGAGGAGGAAAGGTTAGTCGTCGGTGGAGCTTAGGGTGGTCGGTTGGGTGGGTTTGGGGATGGGCTTGGGTGGCCGGCGGTGGAGGGGAAGGGGATTACCGGCGGTGGAGGCGGAGGGTGAACCGGCGGGTGGATTGGGTGAAGGCAAACAAGAAAATAGAATAAACCACGAGCTACGGACTCTTCCAATGACTGGTGGGTGTTGCTTTTGCCCCTACCTTGGGCTTTCTCGCTTCTCTTAAGTGCTCTCACAAGAAGAAGAAGACAATAACAAGATTTCATTAAACATTCATTATCCCATTACAATAGATGAGGCCTTAATATATATGCCTGAAATAAAATAAAGAAAAGACTCAAATGCCCCTTGGGCTACAACTCCAATAGACTCAAATAAGAGGGTACAAATAGAACTAGCAAACAAACAAAACATAATACATAAATGCATCAAAAATAAAGACTGTGAATCGTAGCCGTCGATCTACGATTCCTACGCCGATAAACCTATCGAAAACGTCTGTCGATGTCCTCATCAGATACACACATCCGAGTATATAGCCAAAGGAGGAAAGTTCTTAATATAGGTCAAGGTCCATGCAAAGTGGCTGCAGAAGGTTCCAGTTGCAGTCTTCCAGCTTAGCTGATTATCCCAGCTGCAGTTAAGCCTAGATAGAGATTTCCAGCTGTAGGAATTAGTTTAAATAATATTTAGTTATTATAATTTTTTATGTAATTAGCTTGTTTGTTTTATTCAGTTTTCTCCCTTTGACCCAAATTGGCTGATCTAGTAACCAAACTGGTCTAGCTCTAGGGACCGATAACTATAAATAAGACCCCTGCTGTAATGTTCTGGGTGGGTAATAAAAATTTCTATTTTTTTTTCCTCTCTTCTCCGGAGTCTGCACCTACTCTAAAGGTGTTCTCCAATGCTTCTTAATCAGCCAAGAAGTGTTAAGCAACAGCTTATATAGTTAGATTCCACTATAATACAAAATAAATGGGAAGATAGGGTAAGAAATAAGGAAGAACCTTCCAACGACAACAATACACATCCGAGCATATAGCTGCAGAAGGAAAGCTTTTAATATAGGTCAAGTTTCACACAAAGAGGCTGCCGAAGTTTCCAGCTGCAGTCTTGTCTTCTAGCTTAGCTGAACATCCTAGCTGCAGTTTAGCGTGACAGAGATTTCCATCTGCAGGAATTTGTTTAAATAATATTTAGTTAATATCTTTTTTTTGGCAGTTAGCTCGGTTTTTTTATTCAGTTTTCTCCCTTAGACCCAAACCAGCCCATCTAGTAGTCAAACTGGTCCAGTTCTAAGGACTGAGAACTATAAATAAGACCACTGCTGTAATATTCTGGGTGGTTAGTGAAAATTTCTGTCCTTTTTTTTTCTCTCTCTTCTCTAGGTGGTTATAAAAATGGATATAGTACAACTCAGATTGATTATTTTCTTATAAGAAAATTAGATCGTTTAGATTGCAAAGATTGTAAAGTTATTCTGAATAAAAATTTATGTACCCAACATCGTTTATTAGTTTTGGACTTGAAGATAATGGGGTAGAAAATAAAAAATAAAATAAAACGATATTCTAGGATTAAATGAGGGCATTTAAAGAATATTAACAAAAATATTTTTGAGAGTAAGATTTTAGATCTTAAGATTTTGTTTGTGCATGAGGATGCTAATGTTATGTGGGAAAAAGTGGCTAGTGATATTAAGAATATTGTAAAAGATGTGCTTGGAGTTTCAAAGGGAAAAACTCATAATAGTAAAAATAGTTGGTGGTGGAATCCAAATGTGCAAGAAAAGATTAAAAATAAAAAGATTTGTTATAAAAATTGGTTTAATTGTAAAAATTCTGATAATTGAAAAATATATAAAGAGGCAGGTAAGGAATCTAAGAAAGTAATATGCGATGCAAATAGTTTAGCTTTTAGTGATTTATATAATCGATTAGATACTAAGGAGGGTGAAAGATATATGTATAAGTTAGCCAAACAAAGAGATATGAGTAATAAAGATTTAGTTCAAGTAAAGTGTATTAAGGATGAAGATCAAAAAATACTTTTTTTAGAAGATGATATTCAACAAAGGTGGATGAGATATTTTGCTAAACTTTTTAATGAAGAATGTGAAAATAAAATTGACTGTAGTGACCTTAGCACTCTAAATAAAAATAAAGATTTCTATTTTTATCAGCGTATTAGTAAAATCGAAGTTAGAGAGGCTTTAAAGAAAATGAAGGGTGGAAAAGCTGTTGGACCTGATGATATTCCAATAGATGTGTGGAAATGTTTAGGAGATGAAGGAATTTCTTGGCTTACTAAACTTTTTAATACTGTTTTGAAGACTAAAAAGATGCCAGATGAGTGGAGAATGAGTGTGTTAATCCCTATTTTTAAGAATAAAGGTGATGCACAAGATTGTACGAATTATAGAGGAATTAAGTTAATGTGTCATACTTTAAAACTATGGGAACGAGTTATGGAGCATAGGTTGCGACGTGATACTAATGTTTCTCAAAATTAATTTGGATTCATGCCGGGTAGGTCTACTATGGAAGCCATACATTTATTAAGAGGTTTGATGGAGAAATATAGAGAGAATAAGGAGGATTTACATATTATATTTATTGATTTAGAAAAAGCATATGATAAAGTTCCAAGAGAAGTGCTATGGAGAGTTCTTGAAAAGAAAGGAGTTAATAACGCCTATATTCAAATCATTAAAGATATGTATGCAGGAGCTATTACTTGTGTTCAAACACAAGGTGGTTTGACCAAGTATTTCCCTATTTCGGTTGGATTACATCAAAGATCAGCCTTAAGCTCATATCTTTTTGCTTTAGTCATGGATGTTCTCATTAGACATTTGCAAGAGGATGTACCTTGGTGTATGCTTTTTGCTGATGATATTCTTCTTGTTGATAAGACTAGAGAGGGAGTTGAAGGTAAACTAGAATTGTGGAGGTCAACCTTAGAGTCTAAAAGTTTTCGCTTGAGTAGATCTAAAACGGAATATATAGAGTGTAATTTTAGTAATAATAGACCTAGTGAGGGGATTGTGACTTTTGGTGATCAAGTCATTAATAAGAGTACACGTTTTAGATATCTTGGATCTATTGTTCAGAGTGATGCTGAAATAAATGGGGATATTATCAGCAGAATCCATGTTGGATGGTTGGAGTGGAGGAATGCGTCAGGCTTATTGTGTGATAGAAAAGTACCCCTCAAACTTAAGGGAAAATTCTATAAGATGGTGGTGAGACCTGCAATGCTTTATGGTGCTGAATGTTGGCCATTAAAAGAGAAGCATAATTCTAAGTTAAGTGTTGCAGAGATGAGGATGCTCAGGTGGATGAGTGGCTTTACCCTTAGAGATAGGATACAAAATGAGCATATTCGTGAAAAGGTTGGAGTAGCTCCAGTGGAAGATAAGATTAGAGAGAGTCACCTTAGATGGTTTGGTCACATAAAACGGCGGCCTCCCGATGACCCGGTTAGAAAAGTAGAGGTCTTAGATTTGACTTATGTTAAGAAAGATAGAGGTAGACCTAAAAAGACTTGGTTAGAAAATATTAGAAATTATCTTTCTTTATTAGATTTAAACGAGAATTTGACTTTTGACAGGACACAATGGAGAAAAAGGATTCATGTAGCCGACCCCATGTAGTGGGATAAAGGCTTGATGTTGTTGTTGTCGTCGTCTTCTCTAGAGTCCATACCTACTCAAAAAGTGTTCCCCAATGCTCATTGACAGCCAAGAAGATGATCAGTTTCATAATACCAGATTTTGAGGAGAATATAACCTAAGATGTATTTCACTGTTAGATGTAGTACATACTTCGTAAGAGTTAAGATAGGAATGTAAACTGCTACTAAGCTCTCCGAATCATGTACGACAGCATGTCACTTGGTTCATTTCCTCCAAATGTGTTATTGCATTTCTTTCTAAAAGAAATTAAATTCCATTAGTTTTCTAAATAACAGCCACGTTGAACAACTACTGGACCGAGTAAACAATGGTGTTTTAGCTGAGGATAGGCGTTCTGCTGTAACTGAACTGCAGCAAGTTGTTGCAGAAAGCAGCTCTGCTCAGTTGGCATTTGGTGCGATGGGTGAGTTGTTATTTACTTTTTTGTAATGGGAAGTACTATATTTAAAGCCACTTCTATGTAACGTGTTAAATGTTTCTTTTTCTTACAGGTCTTCCGGTACTCCTGTCTGTGTTGAAGGAAGAGCGTGATGATACTGAAATCATTCGAGGTGCTCTGGAAACTCTAGTAAGCGCAATCACACCTATTGAAGCGGTACTGGGACAGAAGAATGAGGTTCGACCAGCTTCAATGAATGCTGACCTCCTTTCCCGTGAATCAGAGAGTATTTCTCTTCTTCTCAGCTTGTTGGTAAGTTCTTTTTATTATTTCCTTGACTTCCATTTTTCTGCATGGCTATTATTTATGCGGTCCGGATCTGTTGTAATGTTGGCAGTCAGAAGATGATTTCTATGTGCGGTACTATACACTTCAGCTTTTGACGGCTCTTCTCACACATTCCTCCAATAGGTAAGATTCGCCTGTCATGTACCCATTATGTTTTGTTGTTGATTAGCATCAGGGCATTTTTGGATTCTTCCGTTGCTTTTCTTACCTTCCTAGGTTACAAGAAGCTATTCTTTCCATCCCTCATGGTATTATTCGCCTCATGGACATGCTTATGGATCGTGAGGTGCAAATCTTTTCCCTGCATTTTCCATACAATAATCATTAAACTAAACCTTTCATGTTTTTCACGTAAGATGTTTTTAAAATTTTAAGTATCACTTTCATTTAATCTTGACTTTTACATTCCAGTGCTGCATTACTTTAATTACAAATGTTTCCTTCATTTTGGTTATATATATTGTTGTCTATAGTCATTTGGGTTTCCATGCAATGGTGTACTGGCAATTGTTGGTGATAGTTTGATTTTGGCTCAGTACAGGTGCTAACACTTTTCATATTGCAGAAGGAACTTGTCAAAGTTTGGCACCTGTGCTCTTTAATGATTAGTTCCAACTAAAAGCTTTGAGTCACATATTCATCATTTGGCTCTTTCCCATGAAGTATAGAGTTAGATTTAGATGCTGGCCTATGTGGAATAGTGTGCGTTAGTGGATTAAGGACCAGATATATGAAATTTGGTAGTTTTTTACAACAACAACAACATCAAGCCATTATCCCACTACGTGGGGTTGGCTGCATGAATCATTTTTATTTATTATTTCTTATTTAGAGTCAAATTCTCATTTAAATTTAATAAAAAAAAAAGGTCTTTCTAATAGTAGTTTTTTGTGTAAGAGAAATATATGTCTATATATTTCTATGCAGTTATTGAACTAACAAGAAAATTTATTAGAAACGAAGGAAGGTAAATAACTGTTGATTATTGAAATCATGAGTGCCTGCCTCTTTTATTGTATGCATTTAATTGTCCCCATTTGCACGTTTTACTTGCAATAATGCAAAATTGAGAATGGCGAACCTCATAGTAGGACCTTGAGCTATCAGTGGAAGCAGTCGGGCAACATTATTAAAGGCACTCAAGTTAATTAGCAATGACGAGTATTCTCGTTTGCAGTGCAGCAGGCATTTTTGGGCTAATGCAAGGCGATGATTGCTCTTGTGGAACAACTTTGACATGAATGGTTGCATCAACTAAAGGAAACTCAAACATGAAAAGAAAGAAGGTGAATAAAGAAGGGGTTACCTTCCGGGTTTTGTTAGAACTATTACACTGTGCAGCCCATGACAAGGAATATGAGTTCTAGATTATGATTATGATTTAGTTAGAATTTTGTTCTTACTAATATATAAGGCCCTTTTTGCTTTGCATGATGTATCATTTTTACTTTAAATTATTCTTTAACCTGCCCCCTATGCACATTCCTGCAATCCTGCCCACCAGCAAGTTGTCATTCTAAGAATTTGTGCAATCTTCCTTGATTTAAAATTTTTTTTTTTCCCTCTTGCTTTTCCTGTTTAATTTTTTGAATGCATATGTTTACTTTAATACACACCTGATAAGGACGTCTTGTGTCCAGTTGAATTTTGAGTCATGTTTTTGAGCTTTACTTAAGCTTGAGTTGCTTTGATCGTGCTCAACGCCAAAGCTTGAGCTTGAGGTGCTAGAGTTTTGGTGTAGTTCATCACCATGGTTTCAATGCAACTCATTTGTGAGCTTGATCTTGTAAAAAAACTCTATAAGCTGTAGTTGGCATGGGGAGGAAAAAGTGCCTTGAGTAGGATTTGATGTGGAGGAGATGGAAATGTTCATTGTTATTCTAGTAGAGGGAAGTAGAAAGGAGATTGATCATGTTTCCATTCTAGAATGCATCGGGGTCTAGGATTTTGTTTACAAATTTGTATGGAAAAGTCATCCAACAAGCACACAAACTTCTTGAAATTATTTCAAACTATTAGTCCTTAAATAATAATTCGTTAACTTTGATATAAATTGAAAATACAATAGAAATCAACCTCGATGAAAATTTAATGCTCTTCTTCAGGATCGAGAAAGCCATACAAATTCTTTTAAATTCACACACTTCTTAGAAATCAAATTGTATCAAACTTGATTAAGATCAATCAAACTATCGAACCAATGACAAAATTTAGTACATGAAATAATAGAAGGGATACAATTCACCAAAATAAGCAAGCCTTTCGCTTGTGCAAGGAGATACCTTATCTCAAAATTTTTCAAAGCATCTCACTTGATTAAAGAATTGATTTTTTAAAGTTGCAGGATTAATGCATCAAATTAGAATATTATTCAAGAATCAATCGAGCTATTTGTACGTGCCTCAAATCCCTATTTATAATTATAAAGCCCTATGGAATTTCCTTTTCATTGACCAAAAGGAAAAAAAACAAACTAAAGAATCATTCTCTAGAGTCATAAAAATCCTATAACAGATAAGAAGATAACAGTTGGCACTCGATAAGAAGGAAGGAGCTAGTAAGGCCATAGATATCACAAATGTTGTTGGGGTCAATTAATAGAAGCCTCATATGTTGTATATGCCATTAGACTAGGATTGTAGGGAAGATCATAGCAGACGTTCAAAAGTTACTTATGGGTCACCACTCACATTAATTTTGTCCGGGATGAAAAAATTCGACCATTCCTAATTAGCCACCAAAAATATGCCCTAACCCTAATACAACTCCTACTTAAAGAAAATACAAAATTAACACCAAATGAATGAACAACCCTCAAGCAATTTGCATTAATTAGTGGACCCCATCCCATAGGGGGGCGGTTGTGGGCCGGCTGGACTGGTCCAATTATATCAGTCAGTCGCTTTAGTTGACATCTATCTATTTTATGTAGGCAATAATAAAAGGAGAAATAGGAATGTACAATACCCCCTATTTGGGTGGTTCTTTCACACTAGCAAATAGTGCAATAAAAATCCCCTAAAAATTTTAGGGTGTCCAAAAAGCCCCCTATTCGCAACTAGGTTGCAAGGGGAATTTTAATCCTCAAGTCTCTTCCACCTCGATTAATGTTAGAAATCGCTTTAAGCTGCTCAAAGATTTTAGAAAACTTAGGGAGCCTAGTGGTTTCACTTTAAGGAAGGAGGGTAGAGATCAAGGTTGCTCCTAAGGATTTCTCTATCCAATATCCTAGCTTCTCAAGATCTCTCCTTGGCATTCTGACTTTTATCACCAAAACTCAATGGTGAAAGCCAAACACCTTACCTAGACAAAAAGTCATGCTCTTACCCTTTGCTTGAACAAAGAGGTGCTCACCCAAATTGATTCAAAATTGGTTAAATTCAAGCTGACGTAGACAATAAAGCATTGCATCAAGAGTCCTACCAATTGTTGTACCATGGGTCCATGATAGGATAAATTCTATGGTTTCCGTGGTTACCCGCGTGAAGCATCTCATTCATTGGCATAATAATCAGAGATTGGGTGGTGGCCTTGCCACTAATGGATTTAGGGACTCATTGGGTATTACCAAAGGGCTCCTGAGAGCACATATGCCAAAGTATGCTGCATGCTCTTGTGGCTCATATTGTGTGACTATTTTTACTTGATTAGAATCTCATATAAGCAAATATGTAAATCCCCTTGTTATCTTTGGTCACATCTATAAATACTAGGCCATTTAAATGTTTCTTCTCATTGTCATCCTCAAACTTCTAACCTCTAAGAGCCTCTTTCTCTGGAGAACTAGGAGCTACCAATACATGACTTCATCATACTGGGTGTCAGAGAGGATTCTTTGAACTCCAAGTTGGTTGGACTTGCCAAGCCCCTCCTTTTTACTTATTTGCTGACGAGCGTGTCAAAGACTTCTCCTAGGGGCCACAACCCTCAAATGAGGCATTGATTTCTTGTTTGACTGCTTATATGCAGTAGTGGTTAGAGCCTAGAATGCCTGTTTGCATTCTACTCTTCTGGTCTACATAATTGATTCAGTGTATAACAAGTAATTATATGTATTGTTTGATTTTTGTAATAAATTATAAATATAAAGTATTTACTAAATTAATACTGATATATTATTTAATATATTCATTTTATATATTATAATCTTGTATGCATTTTATATATTTCAATTTCATTTCTAATATTAGCTTAAAAATCATATAAGATGTCTGCCTTCTGATGATCCTGTTAGGAGAGTAGATTTATTAAAATCTGACATATATTAAGAAAGGTAGAGGTAGACCTAAAATTGGTTAGAAAGTATTAAAAATGACATTTTTTGTTAGATCTAAATTAGAATTTGATTATTGATAGAACACAATGGAGAAAAATGATTCATGTAGCCAACCCTATGTAGTGGGATAAAGGCTTGTCATTGTTGTTGTTGTTGTTCTCTGTGTCTTGCTTGCCCAACTTCTTGGTTAATTTTTCATCAGGTTAAGGTACCGAATCATCTTATCTACTCTTTTTAAAAATTAGTTTCTAGCAAATTACTATAGAAACTTATACTAAATTGGTATGAAATGTCCCACTGAGTGTGAATTGAGGCTAATTATCTGCATCTTAGATGCTTGAGTCGCCATACTTAAATCCACGTAACATACCCGTATGAATTTGGTGGCATCTTAATATTACTTGCATAATGCTGTTGATTTAAGGTATGGAAAATTGGGGTCTTGTTTTTTTTTTTTTTTTTTTTTTTGTAAATTTGAGATTTACTGATCTAAATAATGGCCATTTATGCTGAGGGACTTTTGCTCTAACTATTTTACACATCCCTCTACCAAGTCAATTTTGCGTTACCTCTCCAGATCTGTTGGCCTTCCTTTGCACTTTCATGAAGTGATTGAACTTAATTTTCCATTTACAATAATGTACTAAGAAATATGCTAAATTTTCCCTTATGTTGTCTATAATTTGTGTTTGAAGCCTGTAGTCATTAAGCTATTTGTGCACGACAACTGTTTTTGAGACAGATCCTGCCACCTGCTATTCTCTTCAAACTTATTTCTGCTTTATATAACAGGTTATCAGAAATGAAGCCCTACTACTCCTTACATACCTAACTCGTGAAGCTGAGGTGAGCTGCCTTGTTGTTATCTTGAAAAGTTACAACCGATTTCACTCAAATTTTCTCATAGCCTCAACATGTGGAACATTTTGGCATCTTGTTTTTTAGGAAATTCAAAAGATTGTTGTTTTTGAAGGAGCATTTGAGAAGATATTTAGCATAATTAAAGAGGAAGGAGGGTCTGATGGAGGTGTTGTTGTCCAGGTAATAGGATTATAGTTTAACCTAAAAACTTGCTATTCACTTTTTCTACCCAAAAATAAGTTCAAGTTTTAGGCAGTTGAGTATTTCTGAATAAGCAAATTTAAATGGTGGTATTTTTTTTTTTGAATTAGATGATATATTTATGTAAAGTATGCTGTTAGTTTACTCATGCACTTTGATGTTCTTGCTATCATAATAGGATTGTATCGATCTGCTGAATAATCTCATTCGAAACAATGCTTCTAATCAGGTTTGCCCTATTGACTTTGTTTGTCATTAAACGATAGTACTTAGTCTAACCATTAGATCTCATTATTCAGATGTTGCTCAAGGAAACTATTGGATTTGAACCTCTGATATCAATACTGAAACTCCACAGGGGAAGTGCTTATAACTTCACACAACAGAAGGTATAATGAAGCGGACACTTCTTCAATCTAATATTACACATATCTACTTTTTTAATGATGAAGATGACATTCAATGGATATGCAGTTCAACTGGTTCTGACTAGTTTATATTTTGAAATGTAAACTATTGTCTTTTTAGTAGACAATAAATCTGCTTCATGCGCTGGAAACTGTTGACTTGCTTCTGATTGGGGGTCCAGAAGGTGAGCCAACAAAGGATGCTAATCGATTATCTAATCAGACTTCATTTGCTCAGGTAGCTAAAGGACTTGGATGCATTTGAATCTTTATTAGTTAAAAGGTTTGCTTTTAACCCAAAGTTAGAATTGTCTTTTACTCAACAAATGCAGAAGAAAATTTTAGACCATCTTCTGATGCTGGGAGTTGAGAGTCAGTGGGCTCCGGTTGCCGTGCGCTGTAGGGTAAGACATTTCATTGTCATTGCAAATAGTGTTGAATAGAATTCTTGCTTTTTTCAGTTGTTGTCAGAGCTTCTGCTAATGTTTATGTAATATTTTTTTCTCAGGCATTGACATGCATTGGCAACTTGGTTATAAAAAATCCCCAGAATCGTGATGCGCTTGCAAGCAAGTTGGTTGGAGAGGAACATCATTCTGAACCTGCCCTTAATGCCATTCTTCGTATTATCCTGCGTACCTCTGTTTCTCAGGAATTTGTTGCTGCTAACTATGTTTTCAAGTGCTTCTGCGAGGTTATCCCATCACCACCTTGCCCTAATTCATTATGTATTTTACAAAAATGTCATGCATTTTTATTATTAGTCCTGCTACATTATATTCTTACACCATTTCCCTTGTTGTTCTTTCAGAATTTTGACTTTAATCTTTAATAGTCACCTTCTAAGAACACGCTTATTGATGCTTTGTAGTACAATTCTTGTACTTTCTACTTTCTGATATGTACTTCAAGATTTCACTTAAAGCAAAAGATTCCAAAGAATTCCAAAGTAACTGGAAACTCTATGATGCAGGATGTTTATCCCAAGTTTTTCATGATCTAAGGTCCTTCTGGAAACTAACAGCTTTTGCAGGTTGGAAGGAACAAATTTCTTCATATCTGTAGAAAACACTTAGCATCTAATCCTATATTAGTCAAAATTATATGCACATATATTGAATAATTTTATGACCAGGTTTTTGGCTTGACCTCAAAACCAAATAGTAAAGACTCATCTCGATTGAGCCCTTGAAATAAGGTTTGAAAATTTTTGTGCAGTATTTTGCCCTTTTGAAGATTTAAGAGGAATAGGATTTTTTTTTTTGGGTGACTGGCAAAGTAAATTCTAAATTTTATCTCTAAGGTAACTGTGGCAAAATAAAGATGAATTTTGCTTGCTTATTTCTTGAAAGAAGAAAAAACGCAAGCATTTCCTATCTAAGATTGAAAATTTTCTCCATTTCTTAATAAAATACCCTAGACGTGAATCCTACAAAATGATTTCTTTTTTTAAAGGGAGAAACCAATAGGCTTTGCGGTGTTGTGTTAATTGTGGCAATAATGGGTATGATATACTATTCATTAAGACTTTGTATTATGATTACTGAATGTTTTCATTTCCAAAATAGCTTGGTAAATTTTGCTTTCTATGCTGAAGAATATTGGCACTGCGTGACTGTTCTAAATTCGTCTAGAATAAAGAGCTTTGTTATGGTATGTTTGCTTTATCTTCAAACTTGCTCTTGTTCATAAGCAGCTCTAAATCAGGAGTCTCAAATGAAATCTAATCAGTGGCTTCAAACTCTTGGACTCCATGTGTGAAAGACCTTTTTACAGTTCTGCAATGAGTAGTCTCAGTGACAATGCTGTTTTTTAGAAAACTTATAGAAGTATTCATGTGACTTAATAGTAATTTTCTGGTCAGTGAGAATTCTGGATAAGAGGATCTTTGGTAAGAACTTAAAGTATTATTGGCTTGTAAACGTTTTCTTTGTTGGTCATGTTTAGGCTTGTGAATCGGAAAGCTTCAATATCTTTAGGACTGAAAAGTTAGTTCAAGGAAGTTGCATTCATCTATAAGGCTGAGCTTGATATCAAAGAGGAATATCAAAATTGTTGGAAGCAAATTGTTGCTTCACCATGTTAGCAGTATTATCATGTGCAAAATGAGTTATTCTCAGTTGTTAATTTACATTTACAATTTCAAGACGTGTTTTACATTTTACAACAGTTTGCTAGCTCAATCTTTTCAATGCTCAGTCCTTTAGTTGGACAGAGCCATGCTCAAGGACTTTCTCATAGGGAACATCCTATGCATATTTATCAAAATTGTAAGAAAGTTTCTGTTACTTAAATTCCTAAAATAATAAAACACTAAAATAAAATCTAGCACTCAATTTTCAGTTTGTTTATTCCAGTGCACTCTTTTTGTTTTTTTCGATGACCATAAACTTCTAAGTTTGCATCTTGGGGCGATTGGATATTTTCAATTATGCAAAATTGAAATTATGGAAAATTGCTTTACATGGGTTCATGTTTTTGATTGACGTCATGTTTTAAAACTCAGACAAAACTGAACAGCCATATACTTTGAAATGTGACTGAACAAGGGCAGAAGAAGAGACCATGAATTGTGGAAAATAAATTTTATTATAGGGCCACTGGTAAAATTGCTTTGCACATTTTACGTTTTAATTTACATCACCATTTTAAAACTCAGACAAAAGTGATCGGCTTCATTCTGTGGGAGAGAGTGGATAACAGGATTTTCTTTAGACCTTGGAGTATAATTGATTTTAAAATTCATTGGCTTGTTTACATTTTAATGCTGTGAATTGGAAAGCCTCAAAAGAATGAAAAGGTTGTTCGAGTTGCATACATTTGTAAGGCAATGCTTGATATTATTGAAGAATGCTCCAATTTTAGCAGGCAAATTGTTGCTTAACCTTTTCAGCGGTATTGTGTTGCCAGTTGTGAGTTTAGAGTCGTAATTTCAAGACATGTATTATGTATTTTTTGTTGTGAGTTTACATTCTTGTTAACAATCATATTCATCCATTTAGAGATGTGACCGAAGAAAGGCAAATGCAGGGAAAGGAAGTGTGGAAAATAAAGTTTATTATTGGGCTACACTAAAATTATGTTACACATTTCATGTTCTAGTTGACATGGAGGTTTTAGAACTATCCATTCATTTAGAGTTACTTTAAATCGAAGGAGGGAAGATGCTAAAGAAGCTGAATTGAGGATGAGATGTTAATGAAGCTGGATCAGGTTAAGTGGGTGAAATGAGAGAAATTTCTCAATAACTGCCAACCAACTTCTTTTCTTTTGTTTCAATGGAAAATTTGATATAATTCTTGGATTTATGATTGGGTGGTTATAATGGAGAAACCTCTTAGGACTACCTTGCAATAAAAAATATGCAGTGGAAAAAAGTGAGTAGATTGGCCAAGTGACATAGCTTCAAGTGCTGGTATTAAAAGTATTCATACAGAAGTGGGATATGGCAAAAATAAGCTGTTATGATGGATGTGTGGGAAAATTAGATTTGGAAGATTGCAAAATTATTATTTGAGAAGAACCATGAAAGTGGCACCTATTAATGATAAAGTAGTTAAACATAGAATTGAGTGATTTGCATGTATAATGGTAGGCAGAAGATACACTAATATAAATGTTAAAGAAATATAATGTTAGATTAGGAATGAAAAAGGTGCACGCCAGAGGTAGCATATGGAAATCATAAAAAAAAAAATTGTGCAAAATAAATTCATATCAAGTGGCACTCAATAGGAATGATTGTTGATTAAGGATTCTTAAAGTTGCCCCAAATAGTAAGGGGTAGTACTAAGACAAGGGATGGTGATGATGGTTGTTTTTGACATTAGCTGATAAGTGTGGGTGCTGTAGTCTCTCCTCCATTGAACTTGGCCTACCTATCATGGCTAGCATTTTTGTTTGCTGCCTTGATGGCGTCATCATTTTATAGCAATATTCACAGCTATGCCTGAGTACACTATAATGGGTTTAACATATTGATTTCATTCTTGAAACAGAAAAATACAGATGGGCAAGCAATATTGGCATCAACGATGACGGAAACAAATTCAGGTACCCATGGTAATCTTCAAGATGATGGGAGCCTTTCCTTTGGAAGGTTAGTTAAAATTATAAAGGCTACATCACTGCTGCATTTGATGTTTTTTGCAAAATATTTTTATTTGCATAATAGAAGTATTTTCTTCTACTTTTAATCATTTTCAGTAATTAATAATATTTCTGATCGTTTTACCTTGATTTCAGCGTGCTCTTGCAAGCTTTGGTAACAACAAAAGGTGGAAATCTGGAGGTGCGGAAGAGATTTTATTTGTTTCTGACTAACTTGTACTACGACATAAGCTAGAAAAGAGTACCATGGTTTTTGTTTCCATAAGAACTTGCGAGTGTTTTGCCTATTAACAATTTTTAACCCTTGATCTTATTTGAAGCCTATTGTCTCTTTTGAAGTCTATCGAAATATCAAAATGTTTTTAAATAATTGAACTATTTATTTATCTCGAGTTGCATATTTTAGCAATTTTGTGAAATTTAGCTTGATTGTACCTTCGGTTTCTGATTCTTCCACCTATTATGATTTAGTTGCTTTGGGATCCACCTCGTTCATGTTATGCATCTTCCGACTGGATGTGTAGCACATCAATCTTTTGTCTTCATTTGTGTCTTTTTTTTTTCTGGCTACTTGCGATAATGTTTACTTCAGCCTCTGTAATATGGTCTCATGCCTTGCTGCACAGCTCTTTAATTCAACACAAAAAACTTAGCATACTCCATGTAACACTCCCTTTAATCCCATCTAAAATCCATAATCGTCTGTTTATTTTGTATTCCATTTTTTTTTCCTTTAATTTATGGCTTCTTGTGGTAATGTTTACTTTAACCACTATAATATAGCTGCATACCCTACCACACAGTTCTTCAATCCAACACACAAGAACATAGTACGCTCCTCCATTCGCTGTTCCCTTTAATTCAATCTAAATATCAGCCTTGGAAGGGAAACAAGAGAAGAACAAGGGACATGGGCAGCTATCATGCTGGGTCATTGCAGTGCACTAACAAAAATGTCAATATCTAGACTTGTTTACCTTGTAATGTGTGGATCTATGAATCCCTCATAGACTAAAACTTAAGTTTGCAGCTCCCAATGCTTAAATCTGTAATCTAGGCCGAAGTTCCTGCATATCCACTTGATGACCTTAGAAATTAGCTCATTCCTGTCTTCCCTCTGAACCTCTTTTTTTTTCCCGACATGATCAACCTTAATTTAAAAAAAAAAAAAGAAGTTTCAGGTTTTGATTCTCAGATCAAGCCTACAGAAATTGGTCATGTTCATGAAATCAGAAATTGCTCATAAAGGACATTTTTTTTGTGCATTGCGTTGTATTTTATGTAATTAATGGTACTGAATATGTTATATTCTATGTTTCTAAATTGTTAAATCTTCTTATACCAATAACATCAAGCCGCTTGGATTTACCTTACACCAGGAATTAAAAAACGACAACAATTTCTTGGTTCCATGTTTTCATAGCTGGAACTGATCCAATTTGGCTATGAAATAGATCTAAATCAGCATGCATGATTTGAGTTGTTGTCTGTTTTTATATGAACCTCCTATTGTAAGCTTCGTCTGTACCCTTATTCTTAGGTAGGAAGCCTACAGACTTGCTAAAGGAATATTCTCACCTGATATTTATTTTTGTCAACACCAGCATTCACCATTTTAAATCTCCTATCTCATGATGGATGACATGGCTTTGAATGCTAAAATTTTGTTTTCCACACGTCCTGTATGGAGTCTAGATGATGTCATTTAATTAGCTTTTTCTGATCATTCAGTCCTGATGTCGTATGACTGATTCAAAGATTAACTGAGCATTTAGAATTGATTTGTATTTTTGTTGTGATTATGCAAATAAAGTGAAGCTGGTTTTCATTCTTGAGTTTTTTTTCTTTTCAATTTATGCTGACGTATATTCATCACATGATGTTTTTTGTACACTAATGACATTCTAATGCAGTTGTGCTCCAGAGCTTGTAGCGTTCTTTCTCATATACTAAGGGACAATGTTCACTGCAAGGAGCGTGTATGTAAATATTTTTCTTCCTTAGCGATTTTCTTTTCTGTCCTAGAAAGCATACTGTAGGTTAGACTAGCCATTTTGGTAAATAATCTACTCACGGCGTGGAATGGCATTTGTCTTTTTATTTTTGAAGTTTGTGTTCGCTTTGCCATTTAGGCATTTATTTATTAAAATCTTCTCATCATTAGCACCTGGAGAATAAGTTTCATAGGAATTGATATGATGAATAAAGCATGAATAAGTTTCATTTTTCTAAGCTAAATTAGCCATCAGTAAATTTACTTCATAAAATGCATATTTAACTCTATTTTGGAACTCTCATTCTTAAAACTTGACTAGGGTTGCAGGTCTTGCAAGTCAAGCTTGATGAACCAGTGCCATCTTTGGGTTCACCCGAGCCTTTACTGCATCGGCTAGTTAAATACTTGGCTTTTGCAGTCTCTCTGAATGGTAGAGATAAAAATCAATCCAGCACTAATGGATTAGGAGATAGCTCATATATTCAGCCAATTATTCTGCAGTTGTTTGTTACATGGCTGGCTGATTGTTCAAATGCTGTCAGCTGCTTTCTAGATTCACCAACACACCTTACATATTTACTGGAGTTAGTCTCAAGTCCTCATGTTGGCGTATTTGTTCGAGGATTAGCTTCCTTAGTTCTGGCGGAATGTGCTCTCAACAACAGTTCTAGTGAGAATGGTAGAGATGCTTTTGCTGTTGTTGATGCCATCAGCCAAAAGATTGGACTGACTTCTTACTTCGCGCACTTTGATGAATTACAGAAGGCATTTGATTCTCACTTCCCTACGTTAGTTCCCAACAAGCCACCCATAAGGTCTAGTTCTGCGAGCATGCTGGACATAGAGGAGGTTGAGAATGATGGATTGGATCAAATGCAGGATAACCCAATTCTTGTGGCAGTTCTTGATCCATTATTTATTAATTTTGCTAAAAAACTTGAATCAGAAATTAGAGAAAAGGTGGTAGACATTTACAGCCATACAAAAAACATGGCTGTGGCTGTTCCTTCCGATCTCGAGCAAAGGGATGGAGAGATTGATAGGGACTACATTAAAAGGTTGAAGTCTTTCGTGGAGAAGCAATGCCAAGACATGCAGGTTACATTCTACATTCATCTTTCAGATTAGCTTTGTTTAATCATTTTTGTAGAATACTTCTTTTAATTGGTTGATGATTGGGGCTACAGGATCTGCTAGCTCGGAATGCTACTTTAGCGGAGGAGTTATTGATGACTAGTGGAAGTGAAGCACTTGAAGCTGCTGCCATGAAACCCAGCAGTGGAAGAGACAAGGTTCATTCAGAGGCCCTCCGTCGAGAGCTACAGGAAGCAACAAGACAACTAGAAATACTGAAGGCGCAGAAAGTTAAGATTGAAGAGGAAGCCAGTTACTACCAGAATGCAGCTGGAAAGCTGGAATCCGACCTAAAGAGCTTATCAGATGCTTATAACAGCTTGGAACAAGACAACTTCCGACTGGAGTCAGAGGCAAAAAGTTTAAGGAAAGGAGGAAACGTGTTCCATCCTGATGTGGAAACCATACGAGCAGAAGCAAGAGATGAAGCTCAGAAAGAGGCTGAGGCTGAGCTCAATGATCTGCTTGTCTGTCTTGGCCAGGAGCAGAGCAAAGTTGAGAAGCTGAGCGCAAGGCTGGTGGAGTTGGGTGAGGATGTAGACAGGCTTCTTGAAGGAATAGGGGATGATGCTGGCTTGCCAGATGAGGATGATGATGAAGATGAAAGTGAAAGTACTGTAAATTGAAGAGTCTAAGTTTGTTGTAAGATCTTAAAATTCATGCTACTGTACAGATTGTACAGGAAATAACAACTGAAGGTATTTAATCTTGCCTCTTTCTAAACGTGTGTAGTTGCTGGCGGGGTAATTAAACTAGACATTGATCATTGTATGGAGATCTGTGTTATCGGATTTTCAGGCTCGGGTAATTATTTTTCATTCTTGTTAGTCATATGAGCCTTCTTGTGGATTATTGTCAGCTATATATTTTACTTTCATTGTCACTTTGAAAGCAATATGCCATGCAAAGGTTTTAGCTTTTAATAATTTATATAATATATTAGATACTAAGGATGGTGAAAGATATATATATAAGTTAGTCAAACAAAAGAGATAGGAGTAGTAAGGATTTAGTTCAAGTGAAGTGTATTAAGGATGAAGATCAAAAGGTGCTTTTATTATAAGAAGATATTCAATAGAGGTGGATGAGATATTTTTATAAACTTTTCAAAGAAAATTATGAGAATGCGATTGACTTTAGTGACCTTAGCATCCTAAATAAAAATAAAGTTTTTTTTTTATCGGCGTTTTAGTAAAATCGAAGTTAGAGAGGTTTAAAAAAAAATGAAGCGTGGAAAAGTTGTTGGACCTGATGATATTCAATAGAGGTGTGGAAATGCTTAGGAGAAGGAATTTCTTGGCTTACTAAACTTTTTAATATTATTTTGAAGATTAAAAAGATTCCAAATGAGTGGAGAATGAGTGTGTTGAATCCTATTTTTAAGAATAAAGGTGATGCGCAAGATTGTGCGATTTATAGAGGAATTAAGTTAATGTGTCATACTTTAAAACTATGAGATTGAATTATTGAGTATGGGTTTCGGCGTGATACTAACGTTTCTCAAAATCAATTTGGATTTATGCCGGGTAGGTCTACTATGGAAGCTATACATTTGTTGAGAGGTTTGATGGAGAAGTATAGAGAGAATAAGGAGGATCTACATATGATATTTATTGATTTAAAGAAAGCATATGATAAAATTCCAAGAGAAGTGCTATGGAGAGTTCTAGAAAAGAAAGGAGTCAATAATGCTTATATTCATGCCATTAAAAATATGTATGCATGAGCTGTTACTTGTGTCTAGACACAAGGTGGTTTGACCATGTATTTTCCTATTTCAGTTGGATTACATCAAGGATCAGCCTTAAGCCCATATCTTTTTGCAAGAGGTTGTACCTTGGTGTATGTTTTTTGCTGATGATATTCTTCTTATTGATAAGACTAGAGAGGGAGTTGAAGATAAACTTGAATTATGGAGGTCAGCCTTAGAGTCTAAAGGCTTTCGTTTGAGTAGATCTAAAATTGAATATATTAAATGTAATTTTAGTAATAATAGTTCTAGTGGGGGGATTGTGAATTTGGGTGATCTAATCATTAATAAGAGTACACGTTTTAGACATCTTAGGTCTATTGTTCAAGGTGATGGTCAAATAGATGGGGATATTATTAGTAGAATTCAAGTTGGATTGTTGAAATGAAGGAATGCATCGGGCTTGTTGTGTGATAGAAAAGTCCCCCTCAAACTTAAGGAAAAATTTTATAAGATGGTGGTTAGACCTACAATACTTTATGGTGGAGAATGTTAGCCATTAAAAGAGAAGCATAATATTAAGTTAAGTGTTGTAGAGATGAGGATGCTCAGGTGGATGAGTGGTTTTACTCTTAGAGATAGGATACGAAATGAGCATATATGTGAAAAGATTGGAGTAGCTCCAGTAGAAGATAAGATTAGAGAGAGTCGCCTTAGATGGTTTGTTCACATAAAATAGTGGCCTTCCGATGACCCAGTTAGGAAAGTAGATGTATTAGATTTGACTTATGTTAAGAAGGGCAGAGGTAGACCTAAAAGACTTGGTTAGAAAATATTAGAAATGACTTTTTTTATTATTAGATTTAAATGAGAATTTAACTTTTAATAGGACACAATGGACAAAAAGGATTCATGTAGCCAACCCGACATAATGGGATAAAGGCTTGATGTTGTTGTTGTTGTTATTGTTGTTGTCACTTTGAAAAAGTGAATGCATGGCAGTCTATTTTACTTGAACATGTACTTGTTCATCTCTATGCCGGGTAGGTCTACTATGGAAGCTATACCTTTATTGAGAGATTTAATGGAGAAGTATAGAGAGAATAAGAATGATCTACATATGATATTTATTGATTTAGAGAAAGCATATGATAAAGTTTCAAGAAAAGTGCTATGGATAGTTCTAGAAAAGAAATGGGTTAATAATGCTTATATTCAAGTCATTAATAATATGCATGCAAAAGTTGTTACTAGTGTTCAATTATGTGGGCTCTAAAAATTCGCGCCCCGGCCTGCCCTATTTCAGGGGAGTTTTAACAAATTAAGTTTAGGGGTAAATTTTCATAAGGCAGATTGGGTTTGAAATAAGACACTCCCAGATATTTCACCCTCATTTTGTGAGGACTTTAGATCTGAGTTCTGGTTTCTTATAGGCGCAAGCCCTATAGTTAATTACCCCTCCAGATAGCGAGAGAGAACATTTGATTAAGGCTAGTCGTCAATCAGATACATGCTAATCAGATACGTAGCATGTATCTTGCATATAGTAGAAGCATAGGTTTAGGCATTGAGAGTTTGATATTTAAAATTAAAAATTTACCACCTTCTTTCACTTAAAGTGGATGGTGGGGGAATGGATGATGGACTCGATCAATATCCCATAGTTCTGTTGTCCCGGACTATCGTGGTCACTGGTCTACTTAGAGAAGGTAGTCGACCAAATCTGACATAAGGATCCTTGTCGACAACCATAGGTTGCTTCGTCCAAGGGTACCTTATAGACCTAGGGTGAATATTTGTCTAAGGGGACAAATTTAAATCCACCTTAGCTAATAGAGGGCTTTGTGCCCTATCGATTATATCTTATTGATTCATATCTCAAGGATTTAGTATTGTTGGGGAGCTTACGGGCTCTGTCCATGACTGTAATTTAGTGGTGGCATTTGGTGGCAAATCGCCCGATTCAGAGGGCCCCAGTCATAATCGTTTACATGTATATTTGTTTGATGGTTCAAGCCATGTCAACTCCTATCTATCCACATAAAAGGATCGGGTTTGAACTTGAGTTCACTTTTTGACCCGCGTAACATCCTCAGACATCACTTATGTGAATACATCAAGTTCGTCGGAACCCATGCGGGCGTTTAGGAGCGCGCTAGGTCTCCTTCTGTCTGCATTGATTACAAGGTTCAAAATGCCTGTTCATATGTTGATATTGAATACAACCTGAATTACATTCATCATCAATTTCTCCATGCATTGTTGACCGGCAAGCTACTCTATTTTCTTGTGTAGTGATTTTCAGGGTTCATTGGGAGATGTTATATTTGTTTTGATCAGTACCAATTGTAGGGACGTTAGTGTACTTAGTGCACAGTCTCCATACCTCATTCATGAACACATGATTATGCTTATTGCAATTATCATGCCTCTCCTACAAGTACGAACGTTGTGCATTAATTAACATAATTTGTAGGTAATATGTAATGCTTATTGAGGATCCTGTGCACTTGCTTGCATATTGTCAACTGTCGCTAGTAGGTAGACTACTACGTGAATAAGAAGTTTCCTACAGTAACTCGTAGGAGCTTATATGTATTGCAAATATGCTATTCTCGCTTGTAGACGATGTGTTGTGCATATTATGGGCCTTATGCTATCATCTGCAGGTAAGTCGCAGAGGATGTAGATCTTCTAATGTTGCTTGCAAGCAATAGTATTTGTTGCAACTCTTCCATATCTGCTCGTAGGCAAGTTACTATATGTCCATTTGCAAGTTGACTGATATTGGTAGTAGGGAGATTATTTCCTTTATAGCCTTCTTACTTTTTCTTTTATAGACATGATATGTTCGCAATACATGTCTGGTAGCAAATTGTCGCTACATACTCCTCGTTGTTCACTTCTAGACATGCCATATTCATTGTGCACGTTATAGACCTTCTACAATAGTTCGTAGGTGCTTGTAGCATATTCTTTGTCGCCATTTGCATGCAGACTGATGCATTTATTTGCATCTCATTATTAACTGTTGATTAAACTATATTCCTCATCATCCATCTCTTCATACGTGTTGATTGTTGTCACTTATGGGGTTCTAGTGTATTAGTTTACACTAAAGTGACATCAGTTGTGTATGAGCTTTGGTGTTCTTATTCATGAACACGCTATGATATTTATTGCAATCATTGTGTCTCTCTTCATTGTCTGCAAAATGGGGTCATGTGCTCCTCACAAGTCTTCCTCATGCAAATGAGATGTTGTACTAATGTAAGCATCAAGTTTGTGTTCATGATCATATGCGGGCAATTGCATTTCCTTGTGCGCGTGTTGTTCTTCGCATGTAATGAGTTCCTTATTTGCTTACATGAGATTCATTTGAATGCATTTGAACGATCAAAGTTGTTATTTGGTTTTGATATCCTTATATTTTTTTATCATGCATTTATTAGTTTAAAATCTAGTTCCTTGTTATTTAATTCAAGTTACCTGTAGTTCATGTTCAGTTCGAGTCCAAATCAAGTCTCCTGTAGTTCATTGGAGTTCAAATCAAGTCCCCTATTCAGTCCAAATTTTGACAGCCTCCCAGCATCTCTCCTATTTAGGAAAAATTTCAGGAGTCTTAGACTGGCTTCAATGTCAAGAAAGATGTGCATGGTCGATGTCGACTGACACCGCGGCCTTAGTCTTCAATCTAACCACGCCAAGAAATGTTTGCATGGGTGTTCAAGGGTACATATTTGAAGACGCAGTTTTCTTTCTCCGCTGGCACTAAGGAGCGTACGATATTTAAATTTTTGCCCCATCGTGCTACAAAAAGCGTGCTCGAGGCTCGCCCGCCTCGTCGTATGCACCGTATCGAGTTCCCTCCCATCACGCTAAGAAAAGCATGCATAGGGGGTCCCATGGCGTGCTGCAAATGTCGAGAGTGGGACTTTGGAGGTCTTTGAGTTTGAAATGTTATACCTGTGTTATGTGATGATTGACGGTAGAGATGAAGATGGGAAAGACAAAAAATAGAATACACACATTTTGATTTTTTTTTTTTAGTGATGATAATAATTATAAAATAATGATTATCATAATAACAAATATAATAGAAATTATTACTATTATGGTCGGTAATAATGGTAATAATGATAGTGATGTTGATCATCATCACTATTAGCCATTATCTTTATTAACCAACAATAATAATAATAACTACTATTATTATCATAAATAATAATAACTATAGCAATGATTAACGAATGATAATAACATTGATTAAACGAATACAAAATGCATTCAGGATTACTTCCTTTTTTTCTAACTATTGTGTGCAATGAACCTGACCTCACTCTTTCCATCAAATAAGATCTTTTCTGAGGATAAATAGAGAAAAAGTGTACTGCAAGATTGCTTGATCAGAAAACTTTTCAGACCTGGCTAGACAATACAATTGAGGCAGTGACTTTATTTTGTGAGCACAGTATTCCAATCCTTGGATCCAACTAAGAGGGTAAAAACAAGCAGAAGGAGGATTGGAGAGATAGGGAGTTCGGTGCAGGGCTAGGCGTCGGCGGGAGTTGGTTGTCGGGGCTGTGGCTATCAAAGAGGCAAAGGGAGAAGGTGAGAGTTGCTTGCATATGATTGGATGAAGGGTTGGATCAGGTTTGTTAACTTAGGCGGACGGAAGTGGAAGTGTTAAGGGAATCTGAAGGCACGGGTTACGCGCAGGATCATGCAGTTCCTGGTCTGCAGTGGATCGAAGAAAGCTTTGTCGGCGTGAGGTGTAGGGATCAGATGGGATCTAATGCTGGAGGTTTGTGGCAAGAGGGGCTTTCGTGAGGTAGGGATGGGACTCTGAAGCCAGACGTGAGGTGTAGGGATTGATCCCAGCAGGTGGTAGGCGGAGATCCGAGCTGTTGCGGTCGTGTGGAGCCGGCTGGATGGCTTGATTCAATCGGATGAGGGTCTTTGGAAGGATGCGGCTAGCATGCGGATTTTGACTATAGATTTGAGGGGGATCGACTAGATAAATGGGGCATTGGCTCGTGAGAAAGCAGACGAGAGGAGCTTTGACGAAGGGAACGCCCACAGTTCTGAGATTGTGGCTTGCATGTATATACAGGCAGAGAGGATGTGTGCGAAAGGTTTGAGGTCTTGTGAGTGGGAGGTAAGAAGATCTAGCTACGGGATTTATGGAACCGTTCCAGCGTCTCAACAGAGATTTCTCAGCGTAATTTGTGAGATTTTGAGCAGAGCTTCGACGCACCCGAGGTAAGTGATTTAGTTTGCTTTGAACACATTTTTTAATTAATAATGATAATAACTAATAATAACAATAACAATAGAGTGTTATTATAATTATTAAATGCTGGAATGACAGAGACACATCGAACACCCAAAATTGTCTGGATTTGCATATGATTTATCAATTTGTGCCCAATCACCTCGAAACTCGCATCGATTTATGTGTGTGATTTTCATTGGGCAAAATCATGGTTGATTTTTGGATAATGTCGATGTTTCAGACACAATGACGAAGTCCGTTCTACGATCAGATATCATTTGGGCAACGAAGTGCGTTAATTCTTCGATTTGCACGTCGTTGTCTCGAGATCAGCGTTGATCTCCTTGTGCGACTTTAATTGAATGAATTGGCAGTGATTTTTGAATATTAACAACGTTCCAAACACATCGGCAAAATTTATTTTGCAATCAGACGTCGTTTGGACAATGTTGCGCATCAATTTTCTCAATTTACATGTCGATGCCTCAGGATTTTGCCAGGTGACTCCAATTAAACAAGTTTATTGTGATTTTTGGGTGTTAGCGATGTTACGAATGCAACGGTGAAATCTATTTTGGGTGTTGGTCTTCCATTTGGATCGATCTTATCTGATTTGACTGCGATGGATCCTCACTTAGGAGAACTTGACGTCCTGATTGCAACGACGCAGTCTGTTTGGCAATCAGAGGTCATTTTATCCTTCAAGTGTTGCATTGCGTCGAAACGCACATTACTTAATTCGTCGATTTTGCCCCTTTTGAGTGTGGTTTGATGTGTAGGGTTAACAAAACATAAGGTGGTTTGACTAAGTATTTTCCTATTTCAGTTGGATTACATCAAGAATTAGCCTTAAGCCCATATCTTTTTGCTTTAGTCATGGATATTCTCACTAGACATTTGCAAGAGGTTGTACCTTGTTGTGGGCTCCGAAAATTTGGCCCCAGCCTCCGCCCGATATTGCTTTCTTCGGGGGAGTTTTAACGGAATTAAGTTCTGGGGTAAATTTTGGAAGGCAGATGGGTTTGTAGATAAGACACTACCCAGAGATTTCGCCCTCATTTTGTGAGGACTTTATGATCTGAGTTCTGGTTTCCTATAGGCGCAAGCCCCTATAGTTAATTACCCCTCCCGATCAAGAGAGAGAACTTTCGATTAAGGCTAGTCGTCAATCAAATACGTAGAGAATACATGCATCTGGCATATAGTAGCAGCAAGGGTTGAAGGTTTGAAAGTTAGAAGATTTTAATATTTAAAACAGAAATTTTCACCACCTTGCACTTAAAGCGGATGGTGGGGGGAATGGATGATAGACTCGATCAAATCCTATGGTTTTGTTATCCCGGGTCATCGTGGTCCCTGGTCTACTTAGTCAGAGGAGGTAGTCGACCCAACCTGACAGAAGGATCTTTGTTGGCAGTCATGGGTTGCTTCGTCCAAGGATACCTTATAGACCTGGGATGAATATTTACCTAAGGGGACAAATTTGAATCCACCTTAACTAACAGAGAGCTTTGTGCCCTATCGATCATATCCTATTGATTCATATCTCAAGGATTTGATGCCACTAAGGAAAGTATTGGCTCTGGCCATAACTGGTATTATGTGGTGCCATTTGGCGGCAAAACCACTCGATTCAAAGGGCCCCGGGTCATAACCGTTTATCCTGCAGTGCCATTTGGCGGCAAAACTGCCGGTTAGAGGACACGTACCACGTCCTTAATGGCAAGAGATTGTTTGAGAATGGATCCTAGTGATATTTTCGACCAGGCATTAGCTCTATGTGCGCTGAAGTATTTTTCAATTTGTCCACCTCGGCAAACTGTTGCAGAGGGTGGATGGATTTTGCTTTAAGTATTTGATGGTGATTTATTTCAATTTTAAATGTCTTGGAATTCAGGATTTTTGGGTTTTGGAATGGCAATTGAAAATATTTGGAATGCACCCCTCCGGTTGAGATTTACATTCAACACGGCCATCATCGGGGTGAGGGGTCATTTTTATATATGGATTAAACCCTATCGACTCTATCGGACTGTCAATAGAGGATTGAGTTTTGTAGGCTTTATGCCTTTATAAGTGAATTCTCTTGATTATAGGCTTTGAGGGCCTAATATGAACTATAAAATAAATATCCCGGTTGATCTCACGATCGCATATTTACTTAATGGTTTGAGCCATGTCGACTCCTATCTACCCGTATAAAAGGATCGGGCTCGAATTGGAATTCACTTATTAACCAACGTAGTATCCCTAGACGTCACGTGTGTACCAATAACACGCTCGTCGGGGCTCATGCGGGTGTTTGGGGGTTTTTTAAAGTTATTTGTTGAACATTGTCAACTTCTATTTACTTGCTTTAGGAGGATCGGGTTCAAATTTATTGACCCGTGCAACATCCCTAGACATCACGTATGTACCAATAACACGCTCGTCGGGGCCCATGCAGGTGTATTATACATCCCCTTTTGTGTACCTACATGTATACAAACTATGGTGCATGTGTGGGGGCATTTTTGGAATATTTGACGCTGCTCAGTTGTGCAGGTAACTGTCATTTGAATGCAGCATAGATTTGAGGGCTTGTGCACGCCTTCTGTCTGCTTGTATGAATGTTGCAGATCCGGTGGCGTGGCACTACGGGTTGCCCATTATTTTGTACAGGTAGACTGTTGTGTACTACTTGCATGATTTATGCAGGTAGATTTTAGTACACTAACGAATCTCTTGCTTTTGAGGTGTTTTGAGTGGTTGTGGTCATTGCTTTACATACGAGTCTTCTAGAATTGACTACTGAATTTGTATTTGTTGTAGTTATTCTGCATTTTGCTTGTGGTTGACACACCCGGGTGTATAACGGATCTTCTACGACAGCTCGTAGGAAACATCTAGTATGTGCAGTGGATCTTTCTACAGCAGCCCATAGGTATTTGTATTTATTGCATATTGTCTTCCCTTGCTTGTGATGGATCGATGCATTTGCTAGCCATTTGAATGATAGTTGATCATAGGGGTATTGCAACATCTACGGCATGTACTGATTAGCACTTGTAGGCTTGTTGTGATTGTGGCGATTTTTTCATCACCGCCAACAGATGTTTGTTTCTACAATAGTTCTCATCGCATCTTTCTTGTAGGCAACATATTAGATGTATAATGGGTCTCCTACGGCAACCCGTAGGAGCTTGTGTTTGTCGTCAATCTCTCCTTACATATCAACTGTGAGGGCATCTTTATAACCACTGCATACATTATCATCATGGCTTATAGAGAGTTGACGTATTTGACTGATATAAAGAAGTTGCCAACGTACACTAATTTCCTTTACTTGCAAGGGATCGATACGCTTGCTTGCATATTGACTTCAGAGAGAGATTATAATCTCCCAATACATTGTTTGTAAGTGAATTGATATATTCACCTACAAAATGTTGACGCTGAATGTATATTGGTGTTGGTTGCAAGATATTGTTGCATTCATTACATACTCTTATATTTTCTTCACAAGCATATGATTGCACTTGTCACCGCCTCCTTGTATACACATCTATAAGGTAGCTGTTGATGCTGTTGTTGAGGGACTTTATACATTCGCTTGCACGATTGATATAAATGTTGCAATCAATCATCATTGTTCTTCCCTGATTTGTAATGCCTACTTGCTTTAACTTGTCATTATAGTGCATATCATCACCAATCAACATTGAAACTTTGTTTAACATAAGCCCCATTACTTGCATGAAATTCATTTGAATGCAATCACTTTAAGCAGATTATGTCGGAGTCCACAAGTTCTTGCACTCATTTTGAGTTATGTTTGCTTGCATGAAGTTCATTTTTGGAGTGGTGTTCACCACCAATGATATTTGGCATCTCACTTGCTTACTGGTGTTACTTACAAGTCTATATTCGCACTTTGGCATTCCTCTGTCCAATGTCAAGCTCACATTTATTTGATTCTTGCTCATTTCAAATTCCATGCATTATGAGTCTGGTTTCTTAAAGTTCATTCAAGCTCAAGTTCTATGTTCAGGTCCCCTGTAGTCTTGAAATTGGTTCAAGTCTTTGTGATCAATCAAGCTCAGCTTTTCTTGGTCAAGCTTGCTTCAAAGCTTTAACTTGATTATTCAAATTTGAAATTAGTTTACTTAGCGTTCAAGTTTAGGTCATTCATAATTTGCTCAAGCCCCCTATAATTTGTCCAAATATTACTCAGATTCAAGTCCAATTTAAGTTCATTTAGAAATCTTTTTTTTTTAGCTCAATTAGATTCAAATCTTTCTTCATTTGATGTCAAGTTCCAAATTGTTCAAAATCTTGTTCAAGTTCAAGTCCCTAATTTTGCTGAAAATTTTGACAGCCTCCCGGCGTCTCCCCCGTTTAGGAGAAAAACCAAGAGGCTGCCTTCCCCTCCACGCTACATGAGCGCTTCAAGTAGATGTCCATAGACACCACGGCGGCATTTCTTTCTTCAATCCCAGCCTGCTATATGAGCGTTTAGGGGTCTTTGGGTACCTGTTTAAAAGACAGCAGTGATTTCCCCACGTGTGAGTACTTATTTTTTTGGTCCCCTTCACGCTACGTGAGCGCTCCGGGGATTACCCACCACGTCGCAAGCAAAGCACTGGATGCCCTCCCTACTACGCTACGTGAGTGCGTAGGGGGTTTACGGGCTCGTCGTTAGCGTCGGGAACGGGATTTTTTTTTATGATTACCCGCCTCGTTGTAGGCATCACACTAGATTCCCTCCCTACTACGCTACGTGAGCGCGTAGGGGGTTTGTCGGTTCACTGCAAACAACGAGAAAGGGAATCTAAGTGAAATGAGCAAAAAGAAGGATCCCCCTCTCCCTTTTTCTTCTTCTTTTTCCTTTCTTTTCTTTTCTTTTCTTCTTCTTTTTTTTCTTTTTCTTTTTCTTTCCTTTTTTTTTTCTTTTCTTTTCTCACTCTTCTCCCTTTTTTTTTGAACTTGCGTGTGCGCGCGCGCACACACATATATATATCAATGATACAATAAATCACAATATCAACTAATCAACACTAACAATAATGCACTAATTTTAATTAAGGATAACAATTAATATTAACCAATAAAGGTAAAATAAAAAGATGAAAATAGCTTACTGTTGGAGCTATTGGGTTTTTGATGTTGTTTGGTTTGAACTTGTGAAGTGGAGTTGGGCTTTTGGTGAGGATGGTCCTTTGATTTTTCGTGGGTTGTTTTGGGATATTTGGGTTACAGGTGATTAGGTAGAGGTAGAGGAGTGCTTTGTTGGGCTTGAGATGGATTGTAGGGGCTGATTTGAAGGTGGTTTGTTACAGATTTTGGGTTGATTTTGATGGAGGAATAGGGATTTTGGTTGATTTGGGTTGTTTGAATGGTTTGTTGTAGATTTGGTGTGAGGTGTTGTGTTGGTAAATTAGAGAAAACAGTGAGCCTTTTATGTTATTGGGCTGGTTGTTTGAAGTTTGTGGATTGGATGGTGTATTTGAAGTAATGAAGGGGCTATCTAGAGAGTGGGATGAATGCTGAATGCAGCTCTAGGTGGGCTATTAGTGTGGAGTTGGCTGTTTTGGTACAGATTCTAGATTTAGGACTGGTATTGTGGAGATGGAGTGTGGGTGCAACAGTTATCCACGTGATGTTGCCGCCAAAAGACAAAGGAAGGCTGCTGTAGGTTGGAGTGTGGGCTGCTGTTGGAGTTTGAAGAAATTAGTGTACTGTTGGAGTGTAAAACAAAGAGAAAAGAGAATTATGAGTGGGCAGATTTTGAGTTGTTTTGAGAGTGGGTGAGGCTATTTTAGAGGGTTGTTTATGGGCTTTGGAGTATGAGAGTTTTGGCCTTTGAATGGAGGAGATGGCAGCTGCTGTATGGGGAGGAATGAGAGTGGTGGAGGTGTCGTAGGTGTAGTTGGTTGGGTAGGTAGAGAATGGAGAAGAGTTGGAAACAGTGGTTGCTGTGTGTTGGAGATTAGCTTGGTGGAGAGGGGCCTGCTGTTGTAGGGATGAAGTATGAGATGCTCTGTAGTTGTATGGAGTTGGAGTTAAGAGCAAGTAGCTGAGAGGAAGAAGAGGTAAGGGGCTGTAAGGAGACAAGTGAGAGGGGGAGGAAGCAGATAACGTGAGTAGAGAGGGAATTCAAGTTTAAAATAGGCTATTCATTCCTTTTTTTTATTTTATTTTTACTGGTTGACAGTGGCTGACATGACTTAGGCAGTTGGGGCAGCATGCTTTTTTTTTTGGCAGCAGGACAGAGCAGTGGGATAAAGAGATGGACAGCTGCTGTTTGGAGAGATTTGGCAGGGATTTTTTTAGGTGATGTGGCAGCCTTTGGGCAGAGATCCTGAGTAGATTTTGACAAGGATAAGGGATGGCTGTGCAGGGATTTGAGCCAGATTTTGGAAGATTTTTTAAAAAAAAAAAATTTGAATGGAGGTCAACACTTGTGTATGCTTTTTGTTGATGATATTCTTCTTGTTGATAAAACTAGAGAGAGTTGAAGGTAAACTTGAATTATGGAGGTCAACTTTAGAGTCTAAAGGCTTTCGTTTGATTAGATCTAAAATTGAATATATGGAGTATAATTTTAGTAATAATAGGTCTAATGGGAGATTGTGACTTTGGGCGATCAAGTCATTAAAAAGAGTACACATTTTAGATATATTTGATCTATTGTTTAGAGTAATGGTGAAATAGATGGGCATATTATAATAGAATTCAAGTTGGATAGTTGAAGTGGAGGAATGTATTGGGCTTGTTGTGTGATAGAAAAGCCCCCCTCAAACTTCAGGGAAATTCTATAAGATGGTGGTGAGACCTGCAATGCTTTATTGTGCAGAATGTTGGCCATTAAAAGAGAAGCATAATATTAAGCGTTGCAGAGATGAGGATGCTCAGATGGATGAGTAGCTTTACTCTTAAAGACAGGGTAAGAAATGAACATATACGTGAAAAGGTTTGAGTAGCTCCAGTGAAAGATAAGATTAGAGAGAGTTGTCTTGGATGGTTTGGTCACATAAAATAGCATCCTTTCGATGATTCGGTTAGGAAAGTAGATGTATTAGATTGGACTTATATTAAGAAAGGTAAAGGTAAACCTAAAATGACTTGGTTAGAAAATATTAGAAATGACTTTTCTTTATTAGATTTAAATGAGAATTTGACTCTTAAGGACACAATAGAGAAAAAGGATTCATATAGAAAATCTTAGACAGTGGGATAAACGCTTGATGTTATTGTGTTGTTATATGTACTTGTTCATCTCTTTTAGCATTTCTTTATTGAAATTTTAAGGTTTAGAGTGAGATCATAGCACTATACCTAAATCCCAAACCCTAAAATCCTCAAAACCCAAAACCCTAAATAAAATTGAAATAATTGTAGAATGAAATAGTTAACTGTATGCCCTCCTTTACTACATGAAGCTTAACCAAAGGAATAAACCCATACTGACTAGTCTAACTATACCTGGAAGATCAGCAATTCTATAAAATAACATTGATTCCTTCTTCATGCTATTCTGTGATTGTTCTATTAAGAATTAATTACAGCACATTCAACTAGGGGGATCTTTCAAAAACAAAAGGAGATGCCCTACTAAGATCTTATATTTTCTTAGTAGGTGCAAGTTTATGTACTCGGCGATACTGTTTACTATTGTATGAAGGATTCTAACAAATGTTACTCAAAATGAGAGTATTCATGCAGAAATTTCTCTAAGAAAAGGTCTTAATGAAGTAAACTAGCAAGGAAGTTCAATTAGCACAAAAAATGTGTGGAATAGGCTCAACTAACCATTTTTTTGGGTGTATTAATAAATGAAAATAGACCCCCATCCTATTATAAAAGGGTTCGAGTAATTTAGAAGTGAATATCAACTTAAGCAATGAGGAAAGACTATGGCTTCGTTTGGGGCAGACAGTTTTTATTTTCTATTACAAAAATTTTGTATTAAAATACTTCTTTAAGAAGCAATAAGAAAGCCGTTCCAAATGAAGCCTATGAGAAGTGACCTATAAAGTCTATCAATCAATGGTAAAATAATATTGTAGTTAATGAACGATATTAATTTGACTAAAGAAATCTTTTTCTTTTGCAACTGGTGGAGTAGATGACTTGGAAAAAGGTTGGGATTTTCTAGGGATGAAAGTCAAAATTTCCCAACTTTTGTTGGTATTATTTTTAATTTTTACAAGTAAAAATATGCCTTTTACAAACGAGAAAAATGAGGATTCAAAGGTTCTTCTGAGAATTAAATGCCTCGATCACGTTTGGGTTTGAATTAATAAACTCAATCTAATACAAACTCTTTGAATGAAAACATACCTAAATTAATGCATCTAAACATCCTAAAATTATTAATAAATTTCACATACATGTTAAACTTTAATTTGACTATATAGTTAGGCATTAATTGGCATATGGAGAAGTGTTGATGTGAGTTGTTGTAAAGAGTAAACTCTGTGTTGATGGGTCCAAGGTGGCACTCAAATGACACCTCAGATGAACCGCTTGGTCAATAGAGTTGAACCAACTCATGTTGCGACGGGTTAATCCAGAAATGATCTAATTTCGAACCAATAACTTGAGTGATGCCCGAGAATCTAATCCTAAGAAATTCCCCTAAGTATCATATGACATGCTTGCCTTGCATGTAGTAGGGAAGATAGCATTTAATGTTTAATTGCCAAGATATTTCAACCTAACAATATAAAGCTCTAGGGAATGCTTCTGAAAATTCTCTTTGAAAATATAGTCATTTGGAATAACACTCGACCATTATAAATCCTCTCAAATGAGACATAAATGTTAATTTTATATGCCTTTGAATACATTAGAATATTAAAAATTCATTGAAAGAAGGAATTATACAACGAAGATTAAACCTAACAAATATTACGAGGGATAATTTAATTCATAGCTTCTAGAGATGACAACTATTGACATTAGAATCATTTTAATGCGTAATTAATCACTTTATCTTTTGAGATAAGAGATGTTATAAATAATAGTAATTAGGCATATTGCAGATTATCATAAATGATCATTACACATCATACTCATCTACAAACTCATCTTATGAACTTTGGCCCCTTATAGCCAGCGAGAGGAATTAATAATCATAACTACTAAATATATTAAAAGAATATTTGAGAGACTTCATTTTTACACTCATAAAGATAAATTCATGCACTATTGTTTTTCTTCTTTCTTTCAAATGGTGAAGGTTTTCTCTTGGCTGTCCACACATTTGTTGTAGGCCAAAAAATCTAACTTAAATCTTTTTGTCCTTTGCATTTATTCATTTATTATTATTTTGTTAATATAGCCTCCTTGTAGAGTATCCCAAATATATTTCCTTATCATTGTATACATTTTTTTAACCTTAAACAATCAAATTCGTCTTATATCGTGTGAGAGAGAATTTCCCTTGTTCACATCTTTGATATCTTATGTGGAAAGCTCAATTGTACCATAGAGGGAAAGAGATAATTTTAATGATAGCCCCAATAATAATGGTGCTCAATTAAAATTTATTATCTAGGTTTGTACTGTTTATTTTAAACATAATATTGGCAAGTCATGTATGATAACATATTTATCACAAGAGAAGATATATGCCTGATTAGGTGTTCTTCATCAGCAAGTGCTCACCATCATGATGACAATTAATGCTACATTGTTTATAAAAACACTCCTACCATTTAATCACCTCAATCTCATCACAAAGATAAGATGATTATCATTAATGACACCCTTGTTCAACTTATCATTTTATAAGTTCATAACTCAATTTTTCATTCACTCATGAAGAGTTGGAGGAGCTTATCCCACTAAGTTCAAAGTTCCTTAGCTTGAAATATATAAAGGGACTACTGATCTTGTTGAATGCTTGAATGCATTTTAGAATGTTCTTTCTCAATATAATACCTAAGATGGTTTCAAGTGTAAAAGTTTTGTAAACACCATCAAGGGCTTGATTAAGAATGTTCTTTCTCTATATAATATCTAAGATATTTCCATGTGTAAAAATTTTGCAAACACCTTCAAGGACTTGACATGAAGGTTGTTTAATTGCTTTCCTTCGTTGAGTATTGGCTCGTTTGTGGAGTTTTATTACATATATATATATATATATATATATATATATATGCATCTAAGGACTTGAAGGGAATGCCCTAATAAAGTATAAGGCTCGATTTAATAGAGCCTCTCATGTAGTCATCAACATCAAGTCCCTGGATAAGACAAAGTTCATCTTTAATATTGAGGTGGGAACCTTCAAGTTCTTGTTAGTCAAAAATCCTCCACACCATATGTAGAACTATTGAGGAAATGTTCAAAATATATAAACATAGAATAATTTATGCATGAGTTTGAATATCCCATAAGAGAGTCATCCTCATTAACCAGTGGAGTTATAGTAGGGACCCTAGGGGCATGGGATCCCATTGGCACAACGGCTACATAAACTCAATTTTTGAAAATTAACACTGAATAAAACTAATAACATAACCTAAATAAAATAACAACCCCCCCCCCCCCACCTCATTGAATCCCAAAAGAATTTCTTATTCTTGCTTGGTGGTGCCCATCTCAATCTCCCTTACCGACGACATCCCCTTGATGATCTACCGACGCTCAGTCAAGGTGTTTTCCATGAGTCCCCTCTTGCTCTTTCTCTCTGCCTCTCTCTTCTCTCTCAATCACACACACACACACACACACACACTCTCTCTCTCTCTCTCTCTCTCTCTCTCTCTCTCTCTCTAACGGCCCAAGACTTAAATTTTTGGAAGAATCACATTTTTTTTATCTTTGCAATCAACAACCAAAGTTTACTAATTTCATTTCATTAATATAGATAACAGAAAACATAAATACATCCAATATTTACACATTGATCCAAGCCCAAAAGGACATACACAAAAGCCATGATATGCAACCAACAATAACCCATCACATCAAATACATCATGACCACAAAAAGATAGGAAGACCAACATATGCACAAAGAAGGCCCAAGCCTCAGCATAGATCAACCTCACTCCACTGATTCCTTACCCTTACCTGAAAATATATAAAAAATATATAATGAGCATAAAAGCCCAACAAGCTATCAATATTTACAACTGAAATTAATGCATCAAACTTATATAACTGTAGAAACATGTAACGATCAATATGAACAATATCATTTATATCATATAATTCATATACAATCTTATCTTAAATATGTATAAATCATATGTTCATGTCAATACCCTATCAGTTTGCTCCATATCAATTATGTCAATCAATCAATAATTCTCATCCATCAATCATACCATCAGTCAATCAATCACCATATATCATATCTCATGTATCATCAGTCTGATCAGTTATTATTTATCAATTCCCACTCATCAGTTATATATTATTCATCAATCTTCTCAATTATATCAGTACCAATCCCGTCCATCTCAAATAACACATCAATTCATTCATTTTGCCAGATCTTATACTCATTTCATATCATGTTTTTCATAATAATAGGCATCTTGTACAGATCATATGTAATTATCAAAATATATAGGTCTATTATGTGTACTCATCAATATGCATGTGTTATGTCAAAAGAAAAGTAATCATATGCTTGTCTTGTATTTCGTATCCATATTTAGTACATTAGTACGTGATCTTCTTACATTCAATATTTCTATACTCATGTCACTTAAAAGGCCATATAAGTGATCATACAATGAAAATTCAATATAAGTCAGTCAAAATGCTCAGAATGATGATATCTACCACATCAAAAGTTACATGATAAAAATTCACAAAAATAAGAGATATCATATTTTTATCAATTTTAGAAGAGATAAATATATCAAATTCCATAATCACTGAAAATAGATGTACAATATATATCACTTACAATGATCAAAACACTTTTTATAATTGAAGTGATAGATGAACAAGCCCAGAAAGCCTTCTTTGTCCTCTCTCTCTCTCTCTCTCTCTCCCCCCTCTCCTCTCCTCTCTCTTCTCTTCTCCTTTTTTTCCTTCCCAGATAAGGCAAATGAAATGGGGAAGGTAGCTTGGAAATAAATGAATTGAGATATTTTAACATTTAATATCCACCATTATGATATAGCACTGTGACGCTCAATTTTCCAGCATTATTGTGCTCTCAAAAAATCTTCTAGATTCTCCCATAATATCCTCACTTGAGACCTGGTGCCATGGCGGAGCCACCCTGGCGCCACAACACTAATTCAAATCCATTTTGTCCTCCAAAAACCTGAGAGCTCAACGCCAAGACATCACCAACCCCATGCCGCAACACTTGCATAACACTTTTTCTGAGCATGGAATTTGGGTTATTACACTATCTCTCTCTAGTCCCCTCTATCTCTATCCTTGTCTCTCTCTATCTCTATCTCTTAACCTTTATTTTTCTTTTATGCCCCCCCTCCCCTCTCTCTATGTTGCCAACTCTTAACCTTTTTTTTTCTTTTTAGTTTCCACTTTTTTCTCTCTCTCTCTCTCTCATAGGAGTTTTATGTTTTTATTTTAAAAATTGAAAATATCATCTCAAGTTTTTTTTTTTTTTTTGAAAACCAATCTATTTTATAGGAAGTTTATAAAAGTAAGGCTAATAAATTACAATCTTATATATTATTGAGAGGATGATTGCAATATTTGATTCAAGTAAGTTATATTATTCATATTAGAATTGTCTTATTCTTTTATCAATAAACCACATATCTTGTTTTTATTCATTTATTGCTCATTATAGAATATTTTTTAACTGTATTTTTATTTAAATTAGACATGAAGAGGTACTTTAAAAAAATAGTTGAAACCAACAAACATGATACTATTTGTGATGATAACATATACTCTAAATAATTTTTTGTAAAAATCAATTTAGATGATATTCCTATAGCCCTAGATTAAGAAAAAAATTTAATTATCATCCAAATGATATAGATATAATGCAAAGATTTACTTACAAAAAGTCCTCATGAGCATGAGTTAAAAACAATAAACTCATTGCTCTAGAAATTTAGAAAGAAATCACATATCATGTTGTCATTGAGACTTTGAATGTTATCATTAATGAATTGGATAATGATTTATTTGCAATTTTAATGGATGAGTTCTGGGATATTATGTTAATAAAGGAAGTTATATAGTTGAGCATTTTCTTGGGATTGTACATATAAAAGCTAGAGAAATTTGCTTTAACATTGAAAAAGGCTATTGAAATACTTTTAGTGAAATATGGGTTGAGTGCATCATGGTTGTGCAGCCAAGGTTATGATAAAGCTAGCAACATCATTATGAGTTTAATGAAAAAAACCTATATTTATAAAAGATAATAGTTCAACTTATTAGATACATTATTTTGCTCATCAGATCCAGTTAGCACTAGTTGTTGTGGCTAAAAATCATATCCAAATTACTTCAATTATTAATACAATTTTTAATTTAACAAATATTATTGGGAGTTCATGCAAAAGAAGAGAGATAGTGAGATACTATGATATAAATAATATACCTAAAGTGTCGAATAACTAAAAAATGGTGAAGTTTACGAGGTTGAAATTTGAATACGAAAATAGCTCTTCAATAGGTTGAATAAACACATTGGAGTTCACCCAATTGTTCACTTATCAATTTAACTCTTTTGTTTGGATCTATTATTGAGGTTCTTGAGATAATAATATATGATAGATTAAACAGTGAGCAAAAAGATAAAGCATACGCTCTACTTAATGTTGTATAATTTTTGTATTTATTTTTAATTTGCATATGATGAAGACTATATTATATGTCACAAATGAGTTATCTCATGTGTTGTAAAAAAAAAAAAAAGAATCATGATGTCATAAATGCTATGATTTTGATAAAATTATCAAAGGCTATAAAATATGAGAGATAATGGATGGAAGACTTCGTTCAAAGAGGTCTATGTGTTTTGTAAGAAGAATAATATAATTGTTTCAAATATTACTAATTATTCTTTTATAATGTGGGGGTAATCAAGGTGACATGCTCAATTAATCACAAATGTGCATTATTATCAAATTAAATTGATTTCTTTAGTGATAGATATGTAACTTGAGGAGCTTAACAATAAATTTGATGAGATAAATACTGAGTCACTAACAACATATTTGATGAGAGTAATATTGAGTTGTTAATTATATGTGGTATGCTTGAATTCATGTAATTAATTTTTTAGCTTTTGACAAGCAATGATTAATATACTGACTAAATTTTATTCATCAGATTTTTAAGATATAAATCTCATTATATTTGACATCCAACTTGAGAATTTTTTCATGGATATAAGATAGTGATACATTCATGAATTTAAAAAGAAATGGAGCTCTTGCATAAAAATTAGTGCAGACTAAAAATAATAATATTTATCATTTGATGTTCTTACCTATAAGCTTGCTCTAATATTAATAATAGCTACAACAATGTTCAAACTAGTATTCGCCACTGTCCTCTTTATCTCTCAAGAAGAGGATGATTAATAACCACTAGAACATTAATGTTATTTTATGATAGATAATTTTAGCCTTAAATAAGTAAGTTCTTCACTAAAAGAAATTTCCAATGTAGTATCCATCATGAAGAAGAAAATAGGACATTGTAAATTTACAACATATAGCTTGTTGGAAAATTGTCGCAATTTTTGCTATCAACTACACTTTGAGAATATGATCTTGTTGCATTTGAATTGGCATATTATTACAAAGCCTTCAAAATATAATGCAACTAAATTGTGACAATCATTAACTTTATAAATTTATAACATATTTAAGACATACTTCTTGGCAATCAATCATGACAAATTTGCGATAGATTCCACTAGAAATTCATTTGGGATAGTTTGAACTGTTGGGCCTTCCTGGGCACTCATTGGTATTGTAGCAATCCCTTTTAGTTGCATTCAGTACTTTTATCATCTTATCAACTTTTAAATTAAGGAGAATATGATCTCCATTATCGTTTGCAAACTTTTTCGATAAGGATTAAAATAGTCATTCAAAAAAATTTATAAATTAAGATTTCGTTTGGGATAACTTTCTTACTAATTTCTAAAGCAGCTTGACACAACTATCTCTGGATTGGGAACTACTATTTAGCATTCCGTTTGTCTTTTAAATTCTTTAGTGTTCAGTTTTATGGATCAAACGCTACACTTAAGCATTTGAGGAGTCTTCAAAATGATGCTCGAGTTCTCTGTCCTTAGATCTTCTTGGCATAACAACTCATGATGAACAGACCTCTTGTTGTAGCCACTAAAGAATAAATGCTGTTATTTATGCTTCAGTCAATAATCCAATTACTAGTCCTGTAGTCATGTTAGATGCATTGCATATGACAATATTATATGCCTCAAACTTCTTGGAGCTTCATCATTCTTTCACTAACCTCTATAAAAATATATATTTTTGCTACAGAAAACTACCCCGCAATTTTTTTTCCTTCCAAAAGCTTATTCAAATAAAAATCTCTGTAACATAGACTTTACAACTTTCCTTTGTCATAATAGCCTAAGGCTTGACGGCTTTCGTATTGCTTTGTAAAACTATTTTTTAGTATAAAAATTTCTTGAAAGTAGGGAAAAAACAGTGGTTTAAAGCTGTCTTAAACGAAGCCTAAAACTCTTACAATTTCATCAACATACAAATTCATTTATGTTATAGCTTGTAATATAGAATAAAAATATGATGACTTTATTGCATATAACATAAAAAATAATAATAATATGAAGAGAAATGATAACATGTTGAAGACACTGTGGTTGATTAGATGCAAGAAGAAGAATTTCACAGCCCACCAAAAGAGACAAAGATTTTAGAAGTTATTATTAAGTACTTAAAAATTAAAATTCAACAACAAGAAGTTTAAACTAAAAAAAAAAAGAAAGAAAGTGTGGAGCCACTGTCAGAACTCCATCCAATTTGCTCTGCTCACAGTACAGAAGCTAGCTAAACAACAAAATACAGTACTGTAAATATGACCTTTAAAGCTGGGAACAGTGCCTTATCTCTTGCAGAATTTTAATCACAAATCTGCTTATCTTCTTATATTCTTGCAGCAAGTAAAACTGATGCTGATATCTGTAAGGCAACTGGAAATTGTATGCCATTCAGCTTCTTGTTATATACACTTGTATATTTTGTACAATATAAAAGATAAAACTTTCTCATCTTATAATAGCTCAGGAGGAATAGAAGGGGGAGGAAAAGGAGAGATGTGATGGAAGGGGGACGATTAGAGTTTACTTCTTCAGTTGACTCTGCAGATGGGAGCAAAGGTGACAACTGAAGTCTTGGGTCTTGCAAGGTCAAGAAAAGGCCTTGCAAGGTCAAGAATTGAGCTCATGAGGGGAGAGGAAGTAAGTGTGTAGAGAGAAAAAAAATGGATCAGAAAATCATCCTCAAATTTTGAATAAAGTAAATTTCGAAGTTATTGAATTTATTTTAAGATAAATGTAATACAAAATAATCAGTCGAATTTTGTGTTATGCTCATTTCAAAATAAATTCAATAATTTTTAGATCCTTTATAATTAAATTTTGATGAAGATATTCTTATCCAATTTTTAGAGTAATTATTAATTATCTCTTAAAATTTGGGTAGCTATTATATATATAGCCTCTGATAAAAATATCAAATATCTCTTTTGTGTTATACTAATAATAAAATAACTCTTTTGCCCTTAAAAACATCACAGAAAGTGATATTTGATATTTTATCAAATATTATTTATCAGCAAAAGAATTATTTTAATATTATAACACAAGAGAGTTATATATTATCAAATCTAAGGGCTACATATATGTTAAAACATGATAAGAGATAAATGATAATTACCCATAAAAAAAAGTTTAAAAAAAAAAAGAAGAAAGAGAATAAGAAGCTCAGGTAGGATAGCACCGTCAAATTTCAGTTAAAAGTGGCAGGAAATGGTTTCAAAGAAAGCCTACTCTTTCTACAAAATATTTTCAAGAGTCCTTCATGGCTTCTTCCTTTAGTGACAGGAACCGCCATGTTCAGCAAACCTATAGGTTGCTGAATCAACATAGAAGTTTTCTGTCTGCTATGATTATCTATCATGATAATGAAGATTAATCTACTAAAAAAAGGAGAGGAAGAGAGTTAACAAGATCAATAAAGAACAGGGAGAGAAGGGCTCGTGAGACTTCAAGATGGGATTGTGGGGTTATAAAGAGAGAAAATGGAAACAGTAAGGAGATTAGGTGGAGGAACAGCTAATGGAATCCAGCTTGCACATATTAATATTGCCATATGCATCAATGAGTCAACCAATTAGTTGATGGCAAACTCAGATTTGGAAGACTTCAAAAGAAAAAAAAATTATACAAAGACAGCCCCTTTGCCATCTGTCCTACGTTTAGCTTTACAGAAAAATGAAAAGAATATAATTAGGCAAGTTACCTTCTTTCTTCTAGGTAGTGGAAATTGAGGTTTTCTTCCTTTGAAAGTGAAGGGGAAAAAATGGAGGAAGGCTGTTCATGTCTTTGAAAGCATAGAGCAACAGAAACAGGGCTCGAGGAATTAAGGAAGTTACAAAATATTGAATAAAACTTCCTGGAGTTTAAGGTAATCAATCTGGCATTCTGGCTGGAAGTTGAGAGAAAAAATTCATGGATTGAGTGGAGAGAAAATTAAAGAAAAGATAGTTTATAGATTTATTATTATTATTATTATTATTATTATTATTAAATGTCTATAGAAAGAGTTAAAATATCCATTCATTTGTATAGGAAGTTTCAAAGAGTCCCAACAAAAATACCAGGTTCCAATTATCAGATTTATCAAATGCTCATAGAGAGAGAATTATCAAATTTATTCATAAGGTTCATTTGGGACGGCTGCAACTTTGTATAAAGGTAGTTGTAAAGTTGCTCTGGAGAAAGTAATTTTTTTTAAAGCTGCAGTAGAAAGAAGCTTCCCATCAGAGGAAACTATTGAATTCGCCACATGGCTTTGTAACAATTAAAAGAATTATGTGTAAGAAGCGTCCAATAACAATATTTAAAGATCAAGACTAAGCCATAGTAAGAGCTATTGAGAATGCCTTACCATATACATGACACCAATGATGCATGTGACACATTAAAAAAAATTGTCCAAAGTCTATTACTTCAATCGTGATAAAATTATCCTAATTTTATTTCACAAATATATGAGCAAGTGTATTTCGTCTGAGGAATTTGACTTCACACAAAGAGAAATGATTGTTAAAAAATGCCTAAACAATCACCATTGGCTCAACGAGTCATACAAAATTAGACAAAAGTAGCCTATAACTTTTACTAATGATTCATTGCTATAAATATTTTATCAACATAACACAATGAGTCTATTAATAATGTATATCATAGTATCTTTAAAGCAATTAGATGTACTGTTGACTTCTTACTTGGTTTAGAGAAAGTCATGATCGGTGGGGGGCATAGTATTGAGCAAGATGAAGGCATCTATTGCAAGCAATCAGTCATTACTCTATAGTTTAGAATAGCCAAATTCTGAAATAAGTTTCTAGATTTGTTCTTAGTGTTGACCTCTATAGCTAAAAAAAAAAAGAATATAAAAAAATTTTACTTAAATCATTACCTAACCTCAAATCCTGCTGAAATCTGCATTGCTGGCCGCCCGTCCCGATTTCCAGCCAGAAATCCCGCTACATTACCTTATCCCCTGCAATTCGGCGTCGAATCGTCCTTTCTTGTGTCCCTTCCTACAGAGCATGCGGCTCGCCTCAAGGAAGCTTCCATTCTCGTGGTTAAAACGAGATTCATATGAGCCTTCGGCTCTTCTTGAACGAACGAAACCCCACGAGCAGCTCATTACCTCTACCCCTCTTCTCTGTCGAAATCAAAAGCTCCTCACAGCCGCAAATCCTCCGGCAAGCGACCCCTCTCTCGATCCCTGTCCGTCAGCCTCAGCCGCACATTTCACGATCCATTTCCTTCTCCAAGCCCTAGCCAACCTCCTTCACCGCAACCGGACCTCCCTTCCTTCGCCTCCACCTCACAGCCGGCCCCAACCTAGCCGCAAAGCTCTTTCAAGCCGCATACGACCTATTCGAACCATCTGCCCGAAGCCCTGTCGTGCCGAGCTCCCTGCCTCCAGATTCCGACCATCACCTGAGCCCTATATCCCTTGCCGACGCCCAATCCGACGCCCGCAGTCGATCGAACCCAGCTCTTTGCCATGAAATCTCTCCAGCATTGATCCCTAAAGCCGAATCCCCTCCCGCCATCCACACTTGGTCGACTCTTCTTCACGTACATCCCCAGACCGTCGAACTCCAATCTCCCCTTTCCAGCAGATTTGTAATGAACATCATAGCTCGCTCATGAGTAAAGAGCTTATAATGTGCACAATAATCTGCTTATGAGTGACTACAAATAACATATAGTGATTGTGACAATTCGCATATAAGTGTATATTAAAGTTTTGTCGTAAATCAACTCTCAATGCATGCAAATAATGAATAATGAAATTAAAATGATTTAGAACATTCAAGTCAACTAGCAAATGGAGCAAGTGATACTCGCATCAGCCATGCAAGAAAGTACAGTTTCCTTCCCTACAAGAAAAAAGATTTGACATGCATTGAACATAACGATGTGATACATCCAATGAGTACAAAGTAAACAGAGTTTGCGCACAATCATTATCATTCAACTCCAAACACTGCTCACCGGAAACAAAGATCAAAGAGCCAATGTGCATTGAATTTAGTGGCATCCATACAGCCAGCTCTAATCAGTGTGCAAGCAAAGAAATGGAAAGGGGATGTATAATTTGATCGCGAACAAATGTACAAAGCCTCCTAAACAGAACACACATAAATCCTAGCAATCAACGTGTAATGTTCACATGAGTTATGCAAGAAAATATAGAAGCCCCTCCAACTAGCAACAACAGACATATTACAAGAATGGTTGGCCCTCGATGGGAAAAGGTGATGTATCTGCAACACACATAGGGCACCTACAAGCTGTAATAGTAAGAGGCAGTGAATATTGCAGTGTCTTCATAATAAACATTAATCGAGCATTTAGTGAATGCATTTAAGAAGATTGTGGCGAATACATTAACATGATTCATAAGCAATGATAGAAAACATGCTGCAAACATGATGAGTCTTCTATGAATATGAGAGTGCACACAACATGCTACGAGAAAGGTCAAAAAGTCTACAATGACTATGAGCTCCCACAAGCCATTGTAAGAGGCTTGTCGTACACATAATGACTCGCATATGAACAATATTATGAAGATGGCAAAAGACACTACGGCTTGTCCATAGGTGACTGTAGAAGATTCGTCCTTCATACAATAGACCAACTATGAGCGGTGGCTAGCAGTATGCAACCAGCACAACAGAACTCCTCGTAAACATGTACGACACAGAATATGGTAAATGCTAACGTCTGCTAACGGTGATGGGAGATGTGTCAAATGCACAATGATACATCTGCGGGTGGTGATCAATAATAAGAAGTGAATGATATGGCGCCTTTATAGTCAATAGCTATACAATGGCAAGTAAATACACTACACCCATACAAGTGAAGATATACGACACGTAGCAAATGCAAGCTTCTACAAGCCGTTGTAGGAGACCGACATACGCACCGCATGTCATTTGTGGGCAAATACAAAAGGGACTGCAGCAAATGCAAGCTCCTACGAGTCGTCATAGGAGACTTATCACGTACGCAAACTGTTATCTACGAGCATATACAAAAGAATTGCAACTGATATCAGCATCTGCAAGCAACCGCAAGAGACTCGTTAGTGCATGAGTCTACCTGTATAAAGCAACGAGTAAATGACCATGGTGCGATGTCACACCACCAGATCCGCAACATATATACGAGTGGACAAAAGGCGTTTATAAATTCCCAAGTAGCCCTGTACATTTTTCAACAATAACTCATCTGCAAGAAGCAACAAACAACCATAGTGTAACGCCATGCTATTGGATCCGCAACACTCATATAAGCGGACAGAAGGCATCTACAAGTTCCCAAATAGAGCATTGCACATATTCAAATGACAGTTTCCTGCATAGCTGACTAGTGTCAAATATTTTAAAATGCCCCCACACATACACTATAATATGTATATATACATATATGAAAGTATGCATGCAAGCATATTGACATGTATACATGTAAGAATATACACCCGCATGGATCACGATGAGCGTGATGCAAGCACATGCGTGATGCCTGAGGATGCAGCGTGGGTCAAGAAATAAACTTAAGTTCAAGCCTGATGCTCTTATGTAAATGGATAGGAGTTAACACGGTTCAAACCATTGAACAAATTTACGATCATAGTGTTGATCGAAATATTTTTTTAACACGTCATATTATGACTTTAAGGTCTACAATAAGAAAAATCTACTAGTAAAGGCATGAAGCAGGTAACGAACTCGATCCTCTGTCAGCAATTAGATAGAATCAACAAGGTTCAATAGATAATTATAAAAATTCCCTCTAAATATTCACATGGGCCTCGACGAGCATGTTGTATTTACATACGTAACGTCTAAGCATGTTGCGCGGGTCAAGAAATAAACTTAAGTTCAAGTCTAATCCTTCTCCTTGATAGGACGGGAGTCGACACAACTTGAACTAATGAATAAATATATGATCAAGGCATCGACTAGGATATTTAATTTTATACGTTCATATTAAGCCTTCAAGACCTATCATCAAGAAAATTCATCAATAAAGACATAAAGCCAATAAAAAACTCTATCCTCTGTTAGCAACTAGATAGAGTCAACAAGGTTCAATCAACAAGTGAAATGACCTATAAAAACCCCGATGATGGCCTTGTTGAACTAGATCTTAAGTGGAGAGTTTTATTTCAAATATTCAAAATACCTCCCAAATGCCTATGAAATTCAAAATTCTAAAAGTTATCAAAATCTAAATATTTAAAAATCAAAATTCAACCATCAAACACTTAAAGAAAAATCCATCCACCCTCTGCAACAATTTGTCGAGGTGGACAAATTTAAATATCACTTCAGCTTATAAAGAGCTAATGTTTGTCCAAAAATATTATTATGATTCATTCTCAAAACAGTCTCTTACCAGTAAGGATGTGGCATTGGTCCTCTAATCAGCAGTTTGGCCGGACGGCTTCGCAAATAAATCATGATTTGGTCGAATGGCTCTATGTGGTTAACGATTACGACTGCTATACTCTGACCTAGTGGTTTGGTCCAACGACTCCACTGAATAATGGCTATGGTCATAGCATGTATACTCCCCAACGATATCAAATCCTTGAGATATGAATCAATACTTTAATAGGATATAATCGATAGGGCACAAAGCCCACTATTAGTTAAGGTGGATTCGGATTTATCCCCGTAAATAAATATCCACCCCACGTCTATAAGATACCCTTTTGTAACGTCTCATGATCTAAGTGAAAGAACATATGTTCGATTCTCTATTTTTTCCATTTATTTATCAACTAGATCAATACAGACATCCAGATTTGATTAATTACATTAAAAAAAATAAATAAAATATGAAAAATATAATTCATATTACAACAATTAATAATTATAATCTATAAATAGAGTCCAAAAGAATATATACAATAGCAACACTGGCTACAAAAAAATACATGAACCAAAATCTAACATAAAAACTATACTAGCATCAGTATAAAGCTTCAAGCTGCAAGTTCTTTATCTAAAATCATTTAAAATCACATATAATGAGCGAAAAGCCCAGCAGGTCATCAAAACCTATAACTAAATTCAAAGCATGGTAAAAGAGCAATATGCATATTAAGGATTAAATCATAGGAGTAGTAGTCATATAATCATTGAATAAGTACAAGAATAATAAAACTCAATGTATTAGTAGTAGAATCTATAAATAGCAAAACATTACAGTATGAAAGTTAATAAAGAAAGAAACCAGTACGAGTATCAAATCTATAAAGTAATTGTCGTATCTGTAATACCAATCAGTATAGAAATTATATAAAATATTAAATCAAAATATCAATAAAGACTATCAAAATTAAATCAATGTAGTAAAATAATATAAGAATATACACATGCTATCTAGGCCTCCTATATCACATGCTCAGTATATCACACATACATTGAATTAATATTATCAAATAGTATCGATATCTAAATCGGTAATAATAATAATATAGTGACAGAAGTAGTAGAATAATGCAATAACAGTAAATCTATGCAGTACTAATAAAAATTCGTACAGTAATACAAATAATGTCTTAAAACATGCATTTTAGTAGTCACACTAAACAAGTAAGAAGTTCTGGCTATCACGATATTTTTTAGTGTTAGTATCAGAATTAGTAAACCGTTGGCTCAATAAATAGAGTCGTTACTTTTTGCCCGTCAGCACAGTTATAATCTCCTTATAACTCTCAATCAGTGTATCATGTGAATTAATAGTGGATAACACCAAACCACTTTATTTAAAGGAAAGCTCATTGGCCCACCATCCTGTACAGGTCAAACAGTCTCCGACCAATGGGTCAACCAGTCTTTACTTATCTTTTATAGACACATTCTTATCATAGTACTATAATAATAATAGCAATCGGCTATTACTCAAGCACATATCCACATTCATTTATAATATATTACAGTAATTAAAGCATAATTGAGCATAATTTAAAAAATATTAAAATATACTAATGGTAGACAACAAAAATTATATTGAGCAAAAAATTAATATTTTTAAAATTTAACCAAATTATCAAATATTACATAAAATAATATTTTGAAGCTTTAGTTGAACTAAATCACTATTTTTAGACATCAAAATAAATTTCTAAGTAGATAAAAATTGTTATATTTTTAAAATCATCCAATAAAAAATCTCAAATAAATATTCAAAATATTTATATTCTTGATCTCTATAACATATAAAAAGTTACACGGTGAATGTTTTGCCAATACAAAATTATTCACATTTTTCATAATAAAAACACAAATTTGATCAAAAAATGTCAAAAATATAAAATCTTTGAAATTAAAAATAGGGTAAAGATTCCTTACAGCGAAACGAGCAATTTTTCCTACAGTGTCGGCAGACAAAAATCACTCTACGGCCTCCAAATTCCAAGTTTTATTTTCTCTTTCCTTTCTTTCTCTCACTTATCCTCTTAACCTCTTCTCTATTATCTGAATTCCAAAAGATAAAAAAGGTTTAATAAGGTTATATAGTGCATTTAGATATTTATAATAAAATATTATTATAATATTAATATAACTATTTAATTTATTCAATTTTTAATAAAAAAATTCATATAAATCAATTTGGAACTTTAAAAATTATAAAAAAATATTCATAAAAAATCATTAAATTTAGAAAATATCGGTGAAATCAGTTTTCAAAATGGACACCTAACAGTCCTCAAATCCTCACTTATACCGACAGGTACCAATTTTTTAAGGATTTTCACCGGTGCTAAAAAATTATGAAAAAATTTATGCATGTAAAACATACAATTAAAATACTATGATGAAGGCAGTTTACAATTTGAAGTTATAATGACTCCAATTTTGGCAGTTTGCAATTTGAAGTTATAATGACTACAGAAAAAAATTTGACAAAGTCAAAATACGGTCTATTACAATCTATCCATCTAAAAAAAATATCGCCCTCGACATTTATCACGAGTAACACAAAATAAAATAATGCAAAATAAAAACATACTCAAATCTATAATATATGCAATCAAATTGGTTCAAAACTCAAGAATCTATCTCGAATATAAACCATAAAAAATCAATTCAAAATCATTGAAAAAATCTCATTGTAAGTAATAAATTAAATAAAATCATACCAGTCATATTTTCAAGCACTTGAGGAACATCTTTCATAGATTCCAACTGCATGTTTTCAGTATGAACAGATCCTTACCCAAGTCTAGGTAATGGATATTCTGCCATTCGTTGTCCATAATCACCACATCGAAAGCATTTTCCTGTTATCCTATAGCAATGTCCCATATGTCTTCTCCCACACCATCTACATTGTAGAGTAGTAGGTGCTCTGACAATGTTACCTGTCCTTTTCCTGCTACTTTTATCAATTTTCTTAAAACTCTCTCCAGAATATTTTGCTAATTTATCGCTCACCATCTGAGTGATCATGTCAGCAAATTTTTTCATATTCTCAGATGTTAACAAAAACACTTCAATAGCAGATTCAGATGTCTTCCCTTTTTGGTCAATTTGCCTAATCAATAAAGAAATATTAAATATAAATTGAATCATTTAAAATAAAATAAATAAATATAAATATAAAATTAATTCTTCAAAATAAAATAAATCTCTAAACATATTTAATCAATAATTAATACAATCATTAATGTGGCTCTGGGTATAAGTAAATTCTTTCACTAACCATTACTCTGATATTATTTATGATGCTTGGAATTTAAATTAAAAGAATTATTCTTTTAATCTTTTAATAATTAAAAATCAGAGATATCTAATATCATCTATTAATAATAAACAGTAAAATAGATTCTATAATTTAAAATATTAATATATATATCTATATTTAATCCTAATAATCATATACAATACTCATGTTTTATACAATCATCATCACAGATCTATCATGACCTAAGTTCAAAAGAGTATATACAATAGCTACTACAGGAAAATAGCATATTACCGGCGGAAAATTCTGAACTTTCCGGCAGATTTTAAAATTTTCCGGCAAATTTCTGGCGAAAAACTTTTCGACGATAAATCGAGCGTCGGAAAAATTTTCCAGCGAAACAAATCCGCCGGAAAAAATTTTCCGGCGGATTATTGCGCCAGAAAAATTTTCCGGTGGAATCTGTCCGTCGGAAAAACTAAAAAATAATTTTAAAAAAACCACCAGCCCCTCGCTGCCCCCGTCCCGCAAGCAAGCTACACTTAGTGCTGGCCCGCTATCCAGCCCTCACCCGCCCAAGCCAGCACAGGCCACACCCGCTAGCTAGGTCGCACCTGCACAGGCCACGCATAGCCCGCCCGTAGCCCACGCCTGCTGGCCCGCCCCAGCCCGTGACGCCTGATGGATTCGAAGAGGAGATCTAACTTTTTGAGACACTCAACTAATTTGCTGTGAATGAAAACCTATCATAAAGCTTAATCTTTTATATTTAAATAATATATTATGAAAATTAAAATTTAAAATAAAATGAATTAAAATCAATTATTAAATTTATAATAAATAACATAATACGAACATTTTAATAAAAAATAGATTTAAATAAAATATTAAAATTAATAAATAATTAAAATAACTATCAAATTTATAATTAATTAAAATAAGTTATTAAATTTATAATAAATTAATTATTTATTTAATAACTTTTATACTATTTAAAAATACATTAAAATAAAATATTAAAGTTAGTAATTAATTAAAATTAATTATTTTAATTAATAACTAAAATAAGATATGACATTAACAATTAATTATAATAATTTATTAAATTAATAATTAATTAAAATAAATTATTAAATTTATAATTAATTAAAATAAGTTATAAATAATTAATAATTTATTAAATTTTCTGGCAGAAATTCCACCGGAAAGTCTGCCGGAAAAAATTTCGTAGGAAATTCGCCGGAAAACCGCCGGAAAATCTGTCTGAAAATTAGTCGGAAATATTTTGTCGTAATCCGTCGGAGATCCACCAGAAAATCCGCCTGAAAATATTTCGTCGAAAAGCCGCCGAAAAATCCGCCGGTAATAAACAATTTTCCTGTAGTGAGCCACACTTACTACAAAAAAATACATAAACCAAAAGCTAACATAAAAACTATACTAGCATCAGTATAAAGCTTCAAGCGGTAGGCTTTTTACCTGAAATCATTTAAAATCACATATAATGAGCTAAAAGCTCAGCATATCACCAAAATCTATAACTAAATTCAAAGCACGGTAAAAGAGCAATATGCATGTTAAGGATCATATCATATGAGTAGAAATCATATGATCATTAAATAAGCATAAGAATAGTAAAACTCAATACAGTAGTAGTAGAATCTATAAATAATAAAACATTATAGTACGGAAGCTAGTAAAAAAAGAAACCAGTACGAGTATCAACTATAAAGTAATCGTAGTATCCGTAATACCAATTAGTATAGAAATTATATAAAATATCAAATCAAAATATCAGTAAAGACTATCAAAATTAAATCAATGCAGTAAAATCATATAAGAATATAGACATGCTATTTAGGCCTCATATATCACGTGCTCAATATATCATATGTACATTGAATCAATATTATCAAATAGTATCGGTATCCAGATCGATAATAATAATAATCTAGTGGAAGAAATAATAGAATAATATAATAATAGTAAATCTGTGCAGTACTAATAAATACGTATAATAATAAGAATAATATCTCAAAATATGCATTTCAGTAGTCACACTAAACAAGTAAGAAGTCATGGCTATCATGGTATTTTTTAGTGTTAGTGTCAGTATTAATAAACTGTTAGCTCAGTAAATAGAGTCGTCACTCTTTGCTCGTCTGCAAAGTAATAATCTCCTTATAACTCCCAACCAACATATCACGTGAATTAGTAGTGGATGACACCAAACCACTTTATTTAAAGGAAAGTCTATCAGCCCATCATCATATACAAGTCAATTAGTCTCCAACCAACAGGTCAACCAGTCTTTACTTATCTTTTATAAACACATTATTATCACGGTACTATAATAATAATAATAATGACCTGCTATTACTCAAGTACATATCCATATTCATTTATAATATATTACAACAATTAAAGCATAATTGAGTATAATTCAGAAAATATCAAAATGTACTAATGGTAGATAATGGAAATCATATTGAGCAAAAATAGATATTTTCAAAATTTGATCAAATTATCAAATATTGCATAAAATAATATTTTGAAGCTTTAATTGAACTAAATTACTATTTTTAAACATCAAAATAAATTTCTAAATAGACAAAAAATGCTATATTTTTAAAATCACCCGGTAAAAAATCTCAAATAAATACTTAAAATATTTATAATCTTGATCTCTATAACATATAAAAAGTTACACTGTGAAAGTTTTGTCAATACAAAGTTATTCATATTTTTTAGTAACAGAAACACAAATTTGATCAGAAAAATATCAAAAATATAAAATCTTTGAAATCAGAAATAGAGTAAAGGTTCCTTATAGCGAAATGAGTAATTTTCCATACAGCGTCGGCAGACAAAAATTGCTCCACAACTTTCAAATCATAAGTTTTATTTTCTCTTTCCTCTCTTTCTCTCACTTTCCTCTTAACCTCTTCTATGTTATCCGAATTCCATAAGATAAAAAGGGTTTAATAAGGTATTGTAGTGCATTTAGATATTTATAATAAAATATTATTATAATATTAATATAACTATTTAATTTATTCAATTTTCAATAGAAAATTCATATAAATCAATTTGGAACTTTAAAAATTATAAAAAAATATCTATAAAATAAATCATTAAATTTAAAAAATATCGATGAAATTGGTTTACAAAATAGACACCTGATGGTTCTAAAATCATCACTTGTACCGATTGGTACTAATTTCTTAAGGATTTTCATTGGTGCTCAAAAATTATGAAAAAATTTATGCAAGTAAAATATTACAATCAAAATACTTTGACGAAGATGGTTTATAATTTGAAGTTATAATGACTCCAAAAAAAATTGGCAAAGTCAAAATAAAGATTATTACACCTTAGACGAAGCAACCCATGGCAGCCGACAAGGATCCTTTTATCAAGTTAGGTCGACTATCACCTTTAACTAAGTAGATCAGGGACCATGATGACCTAGGATGATAGAACCATGGGATCTTGATCGGGTTCATTATCATTCCCCCACTATCCGCTTTAAGTGCAAGATGGTGAAATCTCTAATTTTAAATATTAAATTTTCAATAACTAAACCCATGCTGCTATTATAATCTAGATAGCACGTATCTCTACTTATATGTTTGATGACTAGCCTTAATCGAAAGTTCTCTCTCGTTATCGGGAGGGGTAATTAACTATAGAGGCTTGTGCCTACAGGAAACTTGAACTCATATCATAAAGTCCTCACAAAATGAGGGTGAAATTTCTAGGTAGTGTCTTATTTCAAACCCAATTTGCCTACTGAAAATTTACCTCGGAACATACTTCGTTAAAACTCTCTCGAAAGAGTGGAGGCCGAGGCACGAATTTTTGGAGCCCATACTTAGTTATAAAATTTATTCTTTGCTTGAAGAACAATTTCTTCATTGTCTTACCAGTTTATCGGTTGAATGTAGTGGTGACCCTTCAAGATTTTTTTTTATGAATTTTAAAGAATGGACAATTCAATAGTTTGGTGCGGATATTTTGTATAGTCACAGATGAATATTCAATGGTTACAAGAGATTTCAAGCAATAAGCTTAACATCAATTAAAATATTAAGTGACCAAATATCTCATATAAATCTCTTCTAAAAGACATTCAATTCAGGTTGAGATAGATATTTTTTCAGACAAGACTTACATAGACTACAAAGAACAATACTAGGATGAGTTTTCACCTTCATTTGTCTTCCAAAAATATATAAAAATAATGAGACTATGATGGCTTTGGGAGAAATAATAAATAAAGTATATCATTTCAATGAATTTATAATTTCAGATACACTAATTATTTCTACTAATTAGCTGCAAAATCTTAGTTAGTAGATAAAATAGCTAAGGAGGCTCCACTAGAAAGTATTTGACCATCTGATCATATATATAAACAACTCTTTGTTGAAAAAAAAACATAATGTATTAGACAGCCAAATTCATTGTAATATATACTTTATTCCAATATGAATTGGAGATAGAATTATAGCTTTAAAGATTATTGTTGATATTAAGATTATTAATTTGTAAGTGTTTATGCTCCTCAAGTAGGTTTGAATATGTGTTTAAAATTAAAATTTCATACTGACTTAGAAGAATTAATATAAAAAATGTCTTTTGAAGATAGAATTTTTATTGGAGGAGATTTAAATGGATATATTGGTAGAGTGGTAGAAGATTTTAAAAGCATTTATAATGGCTAAGAGTTTGGAGCGACTAATGAATGTGGTATGAACATATTATATTTTAGTTTAGCTTATGATTTTGCAATTTCTAATACCATATTTAAGAAAAGAGAGGAGCATCTCATCACTTATAAGAATGGGCATAGTAAAACTAAGATTGATTATTTTTTATAAGAACAATAGAACGTTTAGATTACAAAATTTTAAAGTCATTCTATGTGAAATACTTTTACTTAGCATCGCCTATTAATGTTTTACTTTAAGATGAAGGGGTGAAATATAAAAATAAAGTAAAATATTATCATAGGATTAGATGGAGGCACTTAAAGAATGCTAATAAAAATATTTTTTGAGTAAAATTCAAGATCTCAAATGTGATATTAAGGATATTATAAACTATGTGCTTGGAGAATCAAAAGAAAAAGCTCATAATAGTAAAAATAGTTGATATTGGAATAAAAATATACAAGATAATATAAAAAATATGAAGCTTTGTTATTAAAATTGATTTAGATGCAAAAACTTGAAAAAATTTTGGAAAAGAAATAAAGGGGCCCATAGGGAGTCAAAGAAAGTAATATGCGATGTAAAAAATTTAGCTTTTTTTATTTGTATTGTAAATTAAATACTACTGAGCGTGAAATATGTATGTAAAGATAGCAAACAAAGAAATAGGAGAAGTAAAGATCTAGTTCAAGTAAAGTGCATTAAGGATGAAGATCAAAAAGTGCTTTTATTAGAAGAGGATATTCAACATAGGTGAATGAGATGTTTCAATAAATTTTTCAATGAAGATTGTAAGAATATGATTGACTTTAGTGACCTTAGCACTCTAAATAAAAATAGAGATTTTTATTTTTTTCATCATATTAGTAAAATCAAAGTTGGAGAGGCTTTAAATAAAATGAAAGTATGGAAAAGCATTAACATCTGATAATATTCCAATAGAGGAGTAGAAATGCTTAGGAGATCAAGAAATTTCTTGGCTTACTAAACTTTTTAATATTTTCTTAAAGATTAAAATGATGAGAGAAGAGTGGAAAAAGAGTGTATAGGTTCCTATTTTTAAAAATAACGGTGACATAGGAGTGTGCAAATTATAGAGGAATTAATTTAATGTATCATATATTAAAACTATGGGAGAGAGTAATTAAGCATAGGTTATGACGTGATACTAATGTTTCTCAAAATTAGTTTGGATTCAAGCTGGGTAGGTCTACTATGGAAGCTATATATTTGTTGAGAGGTTAGTGTAGAAGTATAGAGAAAGCAAAGAGGATCTACATATGATATTTATTGATTTAGAGAAAGCATATGATAAAGTTTCAAGAGAAGTGCTTTAGAGAGTTCTAGAAAAAAAGTAGTTAATAATACTTATATTCAAGTCATTAAGGATATGTAAACAAGAGCTGTTACTTGTGTTCAAAAACAAGTTGGTTTGATCAAGTATTTTTCTATTTCAATTAGATTACATCAAGGATAAACTTTAAGCCCATATCCTTTTGCTTTAGTCATGGATGTTCTTACTATACATTTGAAAGAGGATGTACCCCGGTGTACGCTTTTTTCTGATGATATGCTTTTGTTGATAAGACTAGAGAGGGAGTTGAAAAAAAACTTAAATTATGGAGGTCAACCTTAGAGTCTGAAGGTTTTCTTCAAGTAGATCTAAAACAGAATACATGAAGCATAGTTTTAGTACTAATAGATCTAATAGGGGATCGTGACTTTGGGCGATCAAGTTATTTAATAGATCTAGTAGGAGATTGTGACTTTCGGCGATCAAGTTATTTAGAAAGAGTGCACGTTATAGATATCTCAAGTCTATTGTTCAAAGCAATGGTGAAATAGATGGGGAGATTATTAGTAAAATTCAAGTTGGGTGGTTCAAGTGGAGGCATGAATTGGGCTTGTTGTGTGGTAGAAAATTACCCCTCAAACTTAAGAGATAATTCTATAAGATGGTGGTGAGATGTGCAATGCTTTATGGTGTAGAATGTTGGCCATTAAAAGAGAAACATTAAATTAAGTTAAGTGTTGCAAAAATGAGGATATTCAAATGGATGAGTGGTTTTACACTTAGAAACAAAATGCTAAATGAGTATACACATGAAAAGGTTGGGCTTGGTCCAGTGGCATATAAGATTACAGAGACTCGCCTTAGATGGTTTGTTCACTTAAAATATCGATGATGCAATTAGGAAAGTATATGCATTAATCTATGTTAAGAAAGGTAAAGGTAAACCTAAAAAGACATGACATTTTAATTAGATTTAAATGAGAATTTACCTCTTAATAGGATACAATGAAGAAAAAAGAATTCATGTACCCAACCCCACATAGTGGGATAAAGGATTGTTGTTGTTGTTGTTGTACTTTGTTCCAATCTGAACAAACATTATCTCATCATAAGAAGATTTCATGTATTCTTAGATGCCTTAGATGTGTTCTTTGTTATGTTGTAACACAATTTACATGACAAAAGGCTATCAAAATATTTTTTAATCATTTTTCTTAATATAAAATTTTCTCGCAAGAATGACGCAGTTAACAAAGAGAGTGTGTAAATGATTCATATATTAAGAAAGTGTTAATGATCATTTTATTTTTGAAAAAAAAATTGATTATATGTCCTCCAATTATGCTAATATGCAATTTATATTAAAATTTAAGTGATGAAGCATGTATTGAAACGACCTACTTACACTCTTTTAAATATACATAACTATATCCATCACCCAAACTTAAATTAAATGTATAAAATTATTCACATATCTTTTATTAAAAGTTAAATAAATATATAAGATGTAGATAACCCCCAATCTCAAAGCTGGTGTTGTAAATAACTATATGTACTTGTATTTTATAGAAAGAAAATTCATTATGTAAGTTATGCATAGCTATGCACAACAACACCCACTCAAATTGACTAATGTACATAGTTGTGTACTTTGTTTCAATAAAAGATGATTTTTTTATAACTTACATGTAGCTATGTATAACACCCAAACTATACACAGTTCTGTACTTGTATTTCAATAAAAGACAATCCACCATATAAGTTGTATACAACGTTGCACAGCACTCGATGATATACATAGTTGTGTAATTGTATTTTAATGAAATATAATCCATTGTATAAGTTACATATTGTTGTGTTCAAGACCCAAACTTAGACTTCGTTTGGGATGATTTTGTTACTGTTTCATAAAGCAACTTTTTAGTACAAAAATTAAAAATTTTATACTAGAAAACTGCTTTAAGAAGCAGAAAGAAAGTCGTCCCCAACGAAGCCTTAGGCTTCGTTCGAGACAGCTTTCCTAATACTTTGTAAAACAGCTTTTTAGTTAAAAAAATCTCTTAAAAACAAGGAAAAAGCGGTGGTTTAAAGCTGTCCCAAACGAAGCCTTAATGCATGTGATATGCACAGCTATTTTCTTTTATTTTAAATGATAATCCACTATATAAGCTATACATAACTATGTAGAGCACTGAAACATTCTTGTAAGTTATGTACACAACTACATATTTATCTTCAGTGAATGTTCAATCATATATTGGCTATAAGCAGCTGTGTACAACTTCCAAACCCAATGTAGCACAGTTGTGTATTCATTGTATAAGTTGCAAAGAACAATGCACAGCACCCAAACTTGAACCCTTTCACAGAACATATCAATTCCAAAACGCAGAGTCCTCAGAACTTAATAGTTTTCAACATTTATCACTGTATAAATTGCACAAATCTGCTTCAATCATTACATAATTTCTCCAAAAAACACTCAGTCTGCTCTTCCCATGCTACAGAAGTTAGCCAAACAGCAAATGCAATAAATATGACCTTCAAAACTTGTTGTACTGTCTTATTTCTCAGAGAATTCGAATCTCATATCTCGTTTCTTCTATTCTCATATCAAGTAAAAGTGATGTGTTTTCTTTATGGAAAATGACAATTGTATGCCATGCTGCTTCTAGATATATGTACTTGTATATATTTGTACAAGAAATAAGATAAAATTTTCTCATATTCAGATAGCTCAGGAGGAATAGAAAGGGAAGGAAAGGAAGAGATGAGATGGAAGAGAAAAGATCAGAAATTACTCCTTCAGTCCACTCTGTCAATGGGAGCAGAGGCAGCAACTGAAGTTCGGGTCTTGCAAGGTCAAGAAAAGGCCTTGCAAGGTCAAGAACTGAGAAGGAGAGGAAGTAGGGAGGCAGGGGAAAAAATTGGATGAGAATATTTGAATAAAATTTGATCATAATAGATGCCAAAATCATTGGATTTGCTTTAAGATGAGCACAATACAAGATAATCAATCAATACTTCTGATGTACTCATTTCAAGCAAATCTAACGGCTTTGAGATATTTCATGACCAAATTTTAGCCGAGATATCCTAATCCAATTTTCTACGGTGGATGAATATTGAGCGTAGGACGTCCAAAGATTTAAAAAAAAAGGGTAATCATCATTCATCTCTTAAAGTTTAGCTAGCCTTTACATACATAGCCCATGAGATTTAATAAAAATATTGAATCTCTCTTTATATCATTTTTTTCATCCAATTTATATTAATTAACTATTAAAATGACTCTTTTGCCTTAAAAATATGATAGAAAAATGATATTTGATATTTTATCAAATTAAAAACTTAAATTTCTAAGTGATATTCATGAAATATTTCTTGCTTTCATATATCTTAAATGTATATAATTATACATTTCTTAGATATTTAAGTTTCTACATCACCTTATTAAAATTTCCAAATATCATTCATACTGTTTATTGGCAAAAGAGTCATTTTAATGTTAAATTAATAAAATTTCAATTGAAAAATTAATATAAGAGAGTTATATAATATTTTATAAACCTAATGGACTGCATGTATAAGTTAAACTTCATGAGAGATTAATAATAATTACCCACAAAAAAAGAAAGAGGAGAATTAAAAGCTCAGGTAGGATAGCACCATGGCATGTTCAGTTAAAAGTAACAGGCAACGGCTTCAAAGAAAGCCTGCTCTTTCCAGGAAATATTTTCAAGAATCCTCCATGGCTTCTTCCTTTAGTGACAGGAGCCACCATGTTCAGTAAACCTTGAAGTTGTTCAATCAACAGAGAAATCTTATGCAGGCTACGGTTAGCTATCATGACAATGAAGAGAAATCTACCAAAACAAAGGAGAGGAAGAGACTTAACCAAATCTAGGAATAAAAGGGGGAGAAGGGTTCTTGAGACTTCAAGCTCAGATTGTGTGGCTTTTAAAGAGAGAAAAAGGGGAGCAGTAAGGAGATTATGTGGAGAAAAAGTTAATGGAATCCAGCTTGCACAGATTAAGATTGCTACATGCATGAATGAGTCATCCAATTAGCTGGTAACAAGCTAAGATTTGGTAATCTTTAAAATAAAAAGGTCCATTTGCCATTTGTCCTTTTGCTAGTCTTACAAAGAAAGACAATAATATAGTTAGGTCGGTTACTTTCTTTACTGTAGAGAATGAAAATTGAGGCTTTTCTACCTTTGGAAGTGGAGGTAAGAAAAAAAATGGAGGAAAGGCAAGCAACAAAAATTGGGGTTAAGGAGTTAACTTAGGCTTCGTTTGAGACTGCTTTTTTATTGCTTCTTAAAACAGACTTTTAGTACAAAAATTAAAACTTTTGTACTAAAACTCCATTTTAAGAAACAATAAAAAAACCGTCCTAAACAAAGCCTTAGTTAAGAAAGTATAGAGAAGAGTTTAGGGTAATCAATCAATTTGGTTCAATGTGATTGCATCAAGATGTTTTGATGTAATTTGCATAGGATGAGATGCGTTGTGTTTAATTCAGCCTTTCAATATCATATGTAGCACTAATATCAGTGAAAATGTAAGGACTTCTATGCCCGTTTCGACGCAAATCACGTCAGGACATCTTGACGATTTATTTTTTCATTAAGCGTTAAGTGAAGAAAATTATAAACTGAGTGGAGATAAAATAAAACAAACGGTAATTTATCATTTTATTATTATTAAATGATTGTATAGTGAGAGTTAAAATATCCATATCATTTGTATAAGAACTTTACATGCAGTAAAAACAAATATTTATGTATATTTATTTTGTAATTAGCTCCTAGTTTTTGTTTGGTAATTGAGCTACTTTATTTTATGCTCTAGCTAGGTTCTTCCTTATAAAGATCCTTCCTTTTATTTTCTTGTAGCTTATGGCCCTTAAGTCTTGTCTTTATGTCTTTTTGTTTTTTATCCAATATATTCGAGCTATCACTCTCAAAATAGGTTTGGCACTATTTAATCAAAGAGTTGAAGCAGCTGTTTTAACTTCTATTTAGGCCTTCATTGTTTAAATAAAGCTGATATTTTGTCCACATTCTTTCAAAGAGTAAATGACATAACATAAAACAAAAATTCATTCAACAGTATTTTTTGTGTAAGGTGAAACTAATTGGGTTGTTTGTAAATTTGCATTACCTGCCAAAAGAGATTTTCATAAATAATAAGTAAAAGAGTTTTATATGTTCATCTTAATTTAAAATTTTATAAGCCTTTTTAAAATTTTCAAGCATGCATGTTATGAAGAGAAGATTCTTTTGTGTAAAGAAAATTCTAGGGACCTGACTAAATTGTAAAAAAGTCCATAAACTATAAGAAGTTGGTAATGTGGAGGGCACCGATGCATATGACTTAAACATGAATAATGGAGTTTCTAGGGAATATTGGCTCAATTATAGTGTATTTCTTCTTGTTATAGTCTCGAACAGCATCATGTTGTTGATAACAACTCATGACTAAGCTTAGCACCCTTCCTTATCAACGAGCACTATACCTTATGTTGCCTATGATGATCAGTGCATTCGTCTTTAGTGATACGCGACCCTACTAGCAAGCAATCTACGAGACAATAACTTTAGAACCTCTTGTGAGTATGGAAAGGAAAAGAGAGGTATTGAGCAATCTACGAAAAGTGAAGGAAATCTCAAAATTTTGTTTTATTAGATTAGTAATTCACCATTTATTTTATAAGGATCCGAGGACTATAGGGAAGATTGTACCCAAAAGATAAAAGTTACAATAATAAAAGTGACCCAATATGGACTGCTCATGACCCATGCCACGAAATTGTGGGTGGTTTGCACAATTCTTCTCCTTTGGCCCGACTTCAGTTTGGGGCAAGCTCCCTTTGTCGAGTGTTCGTGGGCGAGTTGAAGAAGGCAAATCCTCAAGATGGGCTGTGCTGAGTTGAGCCTATTGTGAGTAGTCATTTAGTCGCATTGGTAATCTTTGTGGTATAGTTCTCCGGCCATTTCATTATAAAAGACGAGTCCACCCAAGTTTTGTGATTGCGAGCTCATAGTTGACCGAGTATGAGGAAGCGTATTGATGTCTTTTGGGGGAAGAACATTCCTCATGACGGGATTGAAGAATTTCATTGAAGTCTTGTTGACTGGCATGTAGGAGAGTTGGTTTGGGAGGGCGACTTCCGCTGAGGAAGCGAATTCCAAAGGCTTGGAGGGTCATATATGAACAACTGAAATTACCCATGAGGATGATCTTCTTGGGTTGCCTTGCAAAGTTGAGTCAAGTCCTTCCACTATCAAGTACTTCTGGGAGAGGAGGCCATCATTTTTGGCCGAGTCTTTATTATTTGGGTAAGTCGTATTTGATTTTTTCACGGGTGCCTGTTAAACACGTGTGGAACACCTAAAAAGACATGTACGAGTATACAAAAATAAAGACGAGCATATTCATCAATAGTGAGCTAAATAAGCATAAAAAAATCATTATAGGATGTTAGAAATTTTCTTAGAGGCCTTTAATCAAAGAGAAAATCCTACAAACGAATAGAATTTGAGGCCAATTTACATATTTCTATAATGTTATTCCAATCATTATCTAAAATATTTTTTATTTTTAGTCCTAACAGATAATGGAGATTCATCCTGATTAAAAATTTATCTAATGAAACTTGCTTCTTGATCAACCTGCCCAAACCCGAGCTAGCTAATGGTGGTGATGGTTAACAAGGACTTCCATTTCCAAAATCTTAGATCATGGATATGAAGATATGATGTTGTTGATAGCAATGCCAAGAGTGTGATGAAGATGATTGTTAATATTGAATTTAGCGTTGAGACTAAGGAAGACTAGAGATCATAATTTTAAGAGGGAGAGCATGATGAAAGAACTACTACAATAAAAAATTTGATAGGCAATCTTCATTGGCCTTTAATGATCATCTAGTTGCAAATCATGCATACATATTCAAACATTAATCAAATTCAAGGTAGTTCAATTGATTTATGCATGTTTCTTCTTCTTTGATTTGTTTGCTAAGTTTATGAGTACTGAGATTGAAGAATCTATATAGAAATCTTCACTCTTGTCAAGGAACATCATCAGTTAAGGCCAACTATCATAACAGTGAAGAGAATATATAAAATGGAGAGGAAGAGACATTAGAGGAACAAGGGAGGTGAGGGCGAAGGGCGCTTAAGGCTCCAAGATGTGATTATAGGGGTTTTCAAAAGACAAAACAAACAAAGCAGAGAGTTCTGGAAGAAATGCTAATGGAATCCAGTGTTCAACAAAGATTAAGTTTGTCATATTCATTAATGGATCCTCTTAGCTAGTGACAAACTCTGGTTTGAAAATCTTTAAAAAAAAAGTCTATTTGCCATTTGTCCTTTGTCAAACTTTACATGGATAAGACAAAACTATAATGAGATCATTGCTAAGAGAGTGGAAAAAGAGGATCTTCTCCCCTTGAAAGGGGAAGGTAAAAAAAATAGAGTAAAGGCTTGTGATGCTCATAAAAGAATAGAGCAACAAAAACAGGAGAAAAACAAGGTTAGAAAATATAGAGAAAACCTTCACTAGGTGTTTAGGGTAATCAATCTAGCTAGAATGTGCATTGAATTAAGAACATCTTCAATTGAGTGCAAAGAAAATATATAGAATTTTCTTACTATTAAAATTAAAAAAAGGTGAAAATAAATGTATTATTAAAATATTATTTATGGGAATTCATCTCTATTCATAATGATAGAGAAGTAAAATCTTTTCATAAATTACTTTTTTGTATTTATTTAAACATCCAAAATTAAGATTTTATTTTTTTTCTAACTTTTTCTTTTGATTTTCCTCTTTTAGTTGGAAGAATTATTTATTGTTGTTTGATAGCTTGGAATAAATTTAATAAATTGAAATTTTGAAGGTTGTGTTGTTTTTAGTGAGATGGAAAAAAATATTTAATATTGATTGATAAAGTGGAAGGAATTTATTAAATGAAAAATTGAGAGTAATGCTTTGTAGTTTTATAGGTGTTTGAGAAGGACAACAAATGGTCAAACAAAAAACTAAGTGACATATGATGTCAATGCTTAGCACATGTGGGATATCAAATATGGCAGTTGGCATTTGGAGTGATGTGTGTTAGAGATTCTTATAGGAAGAGATAAATTGTCTATTAAAATCTTAATTTCATAGTTCTTTTTTTGTACACATAGTTGCAATGATTAGATTAAATAACACTAAATGATTAATCATCTTCTTAATTCAAAATTTTTAAATATTTATAATTAATTAATGAGAGAGCCTCTTAGATTTTTCAAAAAAATAAAAGGATATAGCCCAATGTATTTCAAGAATCCGCACTATAAACTTAGAAAATCAGATGGTAAAAAATTGATCGCTAAAATATTCATAATTAATTAATGAGAGAGCCTCTTAGATTTTTCAAAAAAATAAAAGGATATAGCCCAACGTATTTCAAGAATCCGCACTATAAACTTAGAAAATTAGACGGAAAAAAATTGATCGCTAAAAGAATTCTTTTAGCGGTCAATCAAAGATGAGATAATACTCTGAAGTAATGACATAAAATATTAGCGATTAGATTAAATTTTTGGTAGATAATTTTATCGCTAATAATTTGAAGAAGGATTAATTTATATTATTCATTTTATTTTAGTGGTCAAACATTAGGTAGACAATTTTCTTAAAGTTAACTAAGCCTATTTTGATAGCTATCAAGAATATAATTTTTATTTAGCCAAAGGGTTGGTGGTTTGGGCCCCAAAATTATTTTACTAAGTGGGTAGCCGTACACATAATTACATCCTTTGATTAGTTTATCCAAAGTAGCGACTGAATGAACATCAAATGGCAACATTTGAGTAGGCAAATGAAAAAAAAAAACAAAACAAAACAAAAGAACAATAGAACATTGACTGTATTTTCATGTAGTTGTTTTAAATACTTATAAATTTTTATTTTATTTTTAACATTCAGAATTTTAAATTACATATAAATTTTTATATGTGATTTATATAATGTTCAGAATTTTAAATTTCGTTCGAAGTGTCATTAATATTAAATTTTTTTGAAGTGAAATATATGTATTTTCATGTATTTGTTTTGATGGGATTTAAATACTAAAGTGTTACATAAATAGATATAAAAGCTTAGATGTTGGATATATAAATATATGAGAATTTTTTTACATGTTTGTGAATCATATTACTTTGGTATTGCTTGGATGAGTAACTCGACTACCGGCATCCAGGGTTCAAAAAGAGAGCTTTAGGGTGGGGGTGTCAATAAATGATTCGACCAGTTTACTCGATCAGAAAAATTTGGGTTCAGGTTAACCCATTAAATAAATGGGTTGGCTTCGGGTCTAAAATTCTGACCTATTTAATTGACGATATGGTTCAAGTTAATCCGTGAACCCAATTTTGACTTGAAAGTGATCTTTTTTTTTTTTTTTTTTTTTTTGAATCATGTGCTAATACAAGAACCAAATTTTAGCTTGATCTTAATAAATGCCACAAAACATGAAAAAATACTTCTTTATTGAATATGCATGCCGTCAATAGTTCTATTAGCGTCCCTTATAATGATGACATCCTAATTTCAAGCAACATGGGAGTTGTCCTCATTTTGAAAATTGAACAATCACATGATACTACCCATATATATTTCTTCTAACAATTTACGGGTAATATGAACTTAACACAAAATCTTGAAATAGACATGATTTCTTTCCAATAATTAATTGCACAATCATTAAATCCCTAGCTCTACAACTATATATAAATCAAGGAAGCTTCAACTAGGTTTTCGTCACCTTATGATGCATATAAAAGCTTCTAGACAAGAAGATACTTCAAATCATGCTACTAGAATACATCATGATTTCTTTGAAGGGAAAACCATAGATAATTAATGATGTTTACTTGGGGTTATGATGACATATAGGGTCAGTGAAATATTGAATCGTACCCATCGGATTACTTAGTGATTCGATTCATTATATTGTAATCTTCATGCAAGCAAACAAGCAATTCATGTATATCATACATGCATATCATGCGAATATACCATACGCTATGTTAGCGTGTTAAACCACTGCATTGCCTATTAAGCACAACATGCAAAATGACAATATACACGTATACATACAAATATAGTAGTGCATACGTGAGCATATTAATATGTAGGTGAAAGTGTAAGTGCGTATGCAAGCATACAAATGTGGCGTATGAAAATATATGCAATTAAATACTTGTATGGGCCCCAGTAAATGTTGTGTATGTATACACGTGATGTTTGAGAATGTTACACGAGTCAAGAAATGAATTTAAGTTCGAGTCCGATCCTTCTATATGAATAAATAGGAGTCGACATGATTCGAACCATCAAACAAATATATGATCATAGCATCAACTAAGATATTTATTTTATACGTTCATATTAGGCCTTCAAGGTCTATTACAAGAAAAAATTCACAAATAAAGGCATAAAGCTGACGGCGAATCCGATCCTCTATCGGTAAATAGATAGAGTTGACAAGGCTCGACCAACAAAGTAAAACTGCCCATAAAACCTCGATGATGGTCGTAATGATAGAAAATCTCAACTGAAGGGGATTACAAACATTTAAAATGCCTATCAAATTCTCATAAAAATTCAAAATAAAAAAATCATCAAACTCAAAATATTTAAAGATTGAAATAAAAACACGTAACATTTAAGGAAAAAATACACATCCATCATCCGCAATAGTTTGCCGATATGGACAAATATGAAAATCACTTCAGCTCACAAAGAGCAAATGTCTGGTTGAGAATAGCACTTAGAATTCATTCTCAAACCGTCTCTTGCCAGTAGGGACGTGGCACATGCCCTCTGATCAGGTGGTTTTGCCTCAAAATGGTACAATTATATTACGATCATGATCAAAGACTGTATGTTCCCTAACGGTGTCAAATATTTGAGTAATGAATCATATGGTATATTCGATATGCATAAAACCCTCTGTCAGGTAAGGTGGATTCAGATCTATCCTCCTAGACAAACACCACCCCAGGTCTACAAGGTATTCCTGGACAAAACAACTCATGGCTACTGATAAGGAGCCTTCTGTCAGGTTGGGTCGACTACATCCTTTGACTAAGTAGACCAGGAATCATGACGGCCCGGGACAACGGAACCATGGGATCTTGATCGTGCTCGTCTTCATTTTCCCCATCACCTGTTTTAAGTTTATGGTGATAAACTTCAAATCTCAAACTCCAAAATTCGTATCCTAAATTCAAACCCTAAAACTATTGCTATTATATACTTAATTTGCAACCTATGCGACCTCTTTAACGAATAGCCTTAATCGAAAGTTCTCTCTCGTTATTGAGAGGGATAATTAACTATTAAGGGTTTGCACCTATAGGAAAACTGAACTCATATCATAAAATCCTCACCAATTAAGATGATATCTCTGATTAGTATCTTATTTAAAACCCAATCTGCCTTCTGAAAATTTGCCTCAAAACTTATTTGTTAAAACTCTCCTCGATGACCCGAAAGAAAAAAAAAGAGTCCGCAGAGAGGTCGGGTGCAGAATTTTCGGAGCCCACAAATTTCTTTTTCCAATCATTTTATGATTTGACTGGCCCTAGCATCCTCTCGTTGCCTTTCACCTCTTTGTGTGTGTACTAACCAAATCCTTATTGATCCCTATTGTATGTAAAAAAATCCGAAAGGAGAATCCTGCTGCCTACTAATTTGAAATCTTTTATTTTTTGTCAATCTAGTTATCATTACTGTTTTATCTTAATCGTTTCATTACTCTTGCTGTTCGACTTCTCCATCATATGGTCTCACTGAACTCAACCAAGTCCATTTTTTTAACCCAAGGATGACCAGCCATGCAAATGGTTTCTTCATACCAGCTCAGTATCATTGTGCTTTGCAGTCTTGCACACATCTGAATAGTTCATTTGATTAAGCTGAATAGGAGTAAAAGACTAATATAAACAAGCCAAAGAAAATACTAATGTGTTCAAACTTATTTATGTCTTTAATAAAGGCAAAATGGCTCATTCTGATCTTAATTTGAGCTTCAAAACTGCTAGTTCAATTTGAACAATAAATAAATAAATTATCAAACAAGTTCTAATCTTTTAAAATATAATATTAATGCAACATATATACATATATATATATATAATGCATGCCTATTTAAGAATGAGCCGGCGACTCATAGACAGTGGCTTGGTTAAGGGAATCCACCATAGCCGTAGCGAAAGTGAGTCTTCATAGGGCGATTGTCATTGTTTATGGACCCGAACCTGGGTGATCTATCCATGACCAGGATGAAGCTTGGGTGAAACTAACTGGAGATCCGAACCGACTGATGTTGAAGAATCAGCTGATGAGTTGTATATACACACACACATGCATACATAATCCAATCCAATATCAAAAAAGCTCGACTAAACTAAAGCTCGATTCAAGCTAAACCTGAATTGTATGTCGACTCATGGATTTGAGCTCAAATTCAACCCAAACAAAAAATTATTCTAATTTTCAAGCAATCAGTGATACCATAATACAATTCACAGCCATAAGTACATATCATGAGTTTGTACACAAATAATATACAGTGTGCAGTAATTATAAAATTTGATTCAATTTCAAGCTCCACTTCATCTAATCTTTCATAGTATAAATGATCCATTAAAATATATGCCTCAACACTTGAATCAATAGGAATCAGTCTTCAAGCAGAAATATTTAACATTAATCCATCAAAATTGGCATGCTATTTGCATTAATTTCTAACATAAATCCATTAAATAAGTGCCTTGACACTTCACTAGAATGATTTATTCTTCAAGCACAAACAAATATTTCATTATCCAGCCTTATAATTAGCATGCAATTCCATCAATTTCTAACATTAAGGCTCCATTTGAGACAGCTTTCTTACTGCTTCTTAAAACAACTTTTTAGTATAAAAATTTTAATTTTTGTAGTAGAAAACTACTTCAAGAAGCAGTAAGAAAGCCGTCCCAAACGAAGCCTAAATACCTCTAACCAATTCTCGATTCAAGTTTTCTAACCACACGGCTTCAACATTTCTGTTAAATCCAACTGTCAGCGATTGATGGGTGTGTGCATACGCGTAACAATCTTGTCAACTGCATCTCTTGTCATCACAAGTGTGTCATGCTGAAGGATGCTGTAGACATTTAAACCCTGATACTAGTAATATCAGCATCTGATATAGAATTTAAATATAAGTAGTTGAATCAGTAGAATGGTCTTACAATTGAGGGAAGCACATTCACATAATGCAGATTCCTTGTTGCCAGCTTCAACTGGTTGTCAATAATGCCACCATCAACCAACAAAACCTTTTTTGCATTCTCCATCAGGGAAACATAATTTACAATGTTCTTTGTTTTATGGCTAGGGACTGTTAAATCCTCGAAAACTAGAAGCTGAGCAGACAGAAAGCAAACCATTTATTAGTTGGCTACACATATCAGAGAAAAAATGCACAGTTTAAACAGGCAATCGTGATGAATCTTTCAGAGGTAACTGGAATATGTCTGGAATATTGAAAAGAATCACAAGGCATCAAATCATATATAGATTGTTTTTTTTTTAACTTTCTTTCAATTTCCAAATTCTTTTGGATGATACCTCAATTAAGTTCGAGTCTTTTTTGCTTATAACAAGTTCCTTTTTTTAATGATAACGAATTTATTAACAATCGTCAAAGCATGCACAGAGGCATTTTGTAGTTTTTCCGTAAGAAAGTCAAATATTTAGGCAGTGAGAAAAACAAAAAAATGTCAAGTATACCATTTTGATTATAACAAAGAACCATTACAATAAAAGAAAAAAAACTGGATTAAAGAAAAATAGTACCCTATAAAGTTCTCTATTTTGTGCTTTGTAGTTTTTACATGCCATAATATTAGTCCTCCAGTAGTAGGCAACCATATTTCTATTGGAGGGTTGAACTGCTTAAACAAGAAGAGCACAAGTGCTTGACGACACATGTACTCATATTCAATCAAAGGGAGTTTAGCATCATTCACCAACATGAATTTCATTTGAGAATTTTTTAAAAAAGATGTCATATGCGTTATTATTTGGCTGAAACAACACTTCAATTACATTATATGTCCCAACGAAAAAGAAGGGAAGAAAACTAATAAACCTAACTCTAGTTGAAGTGACATATTCCACATTTGTACAACCTATGGTTAAACAATTTTTTACGGACAGACTAGAAACATTTGTTATAGCTCTAAAGATGATCAACCCTCATCCCCCAGCAACGCAAGAGTTAACACTAAGTTAAACAAATTTTCAAAGAAGGTATCAAAGTGAGAGGTGGAGCAGGCAGAAGAGAATAATGGCACAGTGACTTGGGGAGATGATTGATTTATTTTTATCCTCTAATCAAGAATTTACACCTGGAGACCTTATCCTGGTTGCTTCTCCCCTACTCACTGCTATTTGTGGCAACTAGACAATAGGAGGCCAAAAAGTTTTTTAATACATCAATACAAGAAGATTAAATAAAAGAAAGATTGGGAATCAAAATGGAGGAATTTCTTTCTCTTGACTAACAAAAAAGCTAGCAATACAAAGTGTCCGCACATTGGAGACTGGAAGCATGGCAAGACGAAGATGCCATCTGTCAAATGTTGAAAGGTCACCAAGTATCCACCTATTCATGGTCTAGTCAAGCTATCGGAAGGCTGACTATTTGAGGATTATCAATCATAGAAAGGGTGTCAATTTGATTTATCATTATCTATTTGATTTATAATTCTGCGTCATAAATATTAACTTTAGTAACCTTAGTACCCTAAATGAAAATAGAGATTTTTATTTTTATCGACGAATTGGCAAAATCAAAGTTAGAGAGGCTTTTAAGAAAATGAAGTGTGGAAAAGTTGTTGGACCTGATAATATGTCAATAGAGGTGTGGAAATGCTTAGGAGATGATGAAATTTTTTGGCTTACGAAACTTTTCAATATTATTTTGAAGACTAAAAAGATGTCGAATAGGTGGAGAAGGAATGTGTTGATTCCTATTTTTAAGAATAAAGGTTATACACAAGAGTATGTGAATTATAGAAGTATTAAGTTAATGTATCATAAGTTAAACTTTGGGAGAGAGTTACTGAGCATAGGTTACGACGTGATACTAATATTTCTCAAAATTAATTTGGATTCATGCCAAGTATGTCTACTATGGAAGCTATACATTTATTGAGAGGTTCAATGGAGAAGTATAGAGAGAATAAGGAGGATCTACAAATGATATTTATTGATTTAGAGAAAGCATATGATAAAGTTCCACGAGAAGTGCTCTGGAGAGTTCTAGAAAATAAAGTGCTTAATAATGTTTATATTCAAGCCATTAAGGACATGTATATAGGAGTTGTTACTTTTGTTCAAACACAAGGTGGTTTGACCAAGTATTTTCCTATTTCAGTTGGATTACATCAAGGATTAGCTTTAAGCCCATATCTTTTTGCTTTAGTCATGGATGTTCTTACTAGACATTTGCAAGAGAATGTACCATGGTGTATACTTTTTGCTAATAATATTCTTCTTGTTGATAAGACTAGACAAATAGTTAAAGGTAAACTTGAATTATGGAGGTCAACCTTAGAGTGTAAAGGTTTTCGTTTGAGTAGATCTAAAACCGAATACATGGAGTATAATTTTAATAGTAATAAATCTAGTAGGGGTTTATGACTTTGAGCTATCAAGTTATTAATAAGAGTACAAGTTTTAGATATCTCGAGTCTATTGTTCAAAGTGCGGGTAAAATAGATGGAGATAATATTAGTAGAATTCAAGTTGGATGGTAGAAGTGGAGGAATGCATCCAGCCTATTGTGTGATAGTAAAGTACCCCTCAAATTTTAAGGTAAAATTCTATAAGATGGTTGTGAGACCCGCAATGCTTTATGGTGTGGAATGTTGGCGATAAAAAGAGAAGCATAATATTAAATTAATTGTTGTAGAGATGAGGATGCTCAAGTGAATGGGTGGTTCATTCTTAGAAATAGAATGTGAAACAAGTATATACGTGAAAAAGTTGGATTATCTCTAGTGGCAGATACAATTAGAGAGAGACTCCTTAAATGGTTTGGTCACATAAAACGTCGGCCTTCCGATGATCCGGTTAGGAGAGTAAATGTATTAGATTTAGCCTACATTAAGAAAGACAGAGGAAGACCTAGAAAATATTAGAAATGACTTTTTTATTAGATTTAAAGGAGAATTTGACCCTTAACAGGACACAATGGAGAAAAAGGATTCATGTAGTAAGCCCCACGTAGTAGGATAAAGGCTTAATATTATTGTTGTTGTCTGTACATAGGCCGAAGTTGGCCCCTCAAGCTGCAAACTATTGTTCCAGGTGTTGCATTAGAAAGGCTAAGTAGTCTACCCAAAACATTATGTCAGCAATCTAATAGGTAAGTTATGAGGTCGACATAAGGACTCATCAAACATAAATGACACATCCTCGAAATGGGGGCCAAAGTACACCTCACATCCTCGCCATAAACACATAAACTACCACCATCAACTATAATCCTAACACACATGAAGGACATGTTTAAAAATAAGAAGTATTTAAATTGCACGCACGCACGCACACATGCGCCATGCGGGTGGGGGGAGTGTTGGTGTTAATGGGATTGAAGATTAATGGTGCCCTATCAAGTTCTCTATTTTGTGCTTTTGTAGTGTGTACATGCCATAATGTAAGTGCTCCAATAGTAGGTTAACTTGTTTCTTGTGGATGGGCTCAAACTGCTTAAACAGAATATCAACAGGTCATCGCGAACATGTTTACCCATATTCAATCAAAGAAAGTTTAGAATCATTCATCTTAATAAATCTCATTTGAGAGTTTTTTAAAATGAGGATGTCATGTGCATTATGATTTCGCTGGAACAAAACTTCACAACACTATATATATACAAATAAAAAGGAAATAGAAGGAAATTAACAGACTGCACTCGTGTTGAAGTAAATTCCGCATTTTTGCAACCCATGGTTAAACAAATTTGGATGGACTAACTATGTTAGTAAAGAACATTTGGTATAGCTCCAAAGAAAATCAACTCTCATCCCCTTGTCAACACAACAGTTAGCACTTAGTTATGCAAATTCTCAAAGAAAGAATTAAGGTGAGAGGTGGAGCAGGAAAAAGAGGAATAAGGCACAGTGATTCGGGGAGACGATTTATTTCTTTGTATCCTATAATCAGGAATTTACGCTTGAAGCCGTTGACCCTAGTGGTTTCTCTCCTACTCACTACTATTAGTGGCAAATAGGCAATAGAAGGCCAAAAGTTCTTTAATTACAAGAAGAATAAATAAAAGAAAGATATCAAAATGGAGGAATTTGTCTCTTGAATAGTAAAAGGTTAGCAATACAAAATGGCCATGCATTGGCGACTGGAAAACTGGCAAGAGAAAGAGGCCATATGCCAAATGTTGATCCACCTGATTATGGTCTACTCAAGCAACCATAAGGATTGTTGATCATAGAAAGAGGGAGAATTTGATTTATTACTATCTATTTGAATCAGATAGTTTGTCCATAAGTCGAAGTTAGCCCTCGAGCTACAACCTAATGTTCCCAAGTGCTACACTGGAAAGGATGAGCAGTCAGCCAACAATCTAATTCCTAGAAAGGTTTAGCACAAAGGCTCATCAAACAGAAATAATGCATCAGAAGTATGGCTCACATCCCCAACATAAACACAACCCACCACCAACTATGACCTTACACACATGAATGAAAGGTTTAAAATAAACAAAAAAAGCATTGAGTTTGGCTGGGGATGGGGGGTGGGGGTAACAAGATTGAAGAAAAATGGTGCCATTAGAGTTTCTATTTTGTGCTTTTGTCAGGTTTATATGCTATGCTATAATATGAGTCCTCAATAGTGGGTAACCTTATTTCTTGTGGATGGTGGCTCTAACTGCTTAAATAGGAAGAGTAACAAGTCCAAAACAACACATTTACCCATATTCAATCAAAGAGAGTTAAATCTTCATAAATCTCATTTCAGAATTTTTTTTTTAAGAAAAACTTGTCATGTGCGTCATGATTTTGTTAAAATAACACTTCAACTAAATTTTATGTTCCAAGGAAAAAAGGGATGGAAATTAATAAATCTCGCTCGTGCTAAAGTGACAAATTCCACATTTGTACAACCCAAGGTTAAATAATTTTGGATGGGCTAACTATAGTAAAGGGCATTTGTTAAAGCTCCAAACATAGTCAACCCTCATCTCCTTGTCGACTCAAGAGTTGCGCAATTATGCAAATTTTTAAAAAAGGTATCAAGGCGTAGCAGTCAGAAGAGAATAATGGCACCGTGGCATGGGGAGATGACTAATTTCTTTGCATCCTCCAATTATGAATTTACACTTGGAGCCTTTGAGCCCTATTGCTTCTCTCCTAATCACCACAATTAGTAGCAAGTAGGAAATAGGAGGCCGAAAAATCCTTTAAAGCATCATTATAAGAAGAATAAATGAAAGAAAGATTGGGAATCGAAATGGTTGAATTTTTGTCCCGTAACTAGAGAAAAGCTAGCAATACAAAGCGGCCACGCATTAGTGATTAGAAGACTTGCAAGGCGAAGCAGCCATACTTCAATGTCGAGAGGTCACCAGGTATCCACCTGGTCGTGGTCGACTAAACCTGCCAGGAGGCTGGCTATTTAAGGATTATTGATCATAAAAAGGGTGTTAGATAGATTTCTCACCATCTATTTGAATCAAATAGCATGTCCATAGGTCGAAGTTGGCCCCTAGAGCAACCTAATGTTCCCTAGCGCTGAGAAGGAAGAAAATGGGGCAGAAGTACGGCTCACATCCCAACATAAACACACAACTCACCACCATCAACTATGACCTTGGCACACATGAATGACAGGTTTAAAAGAAATAAAAGAAGCGCAGAGCTTAACAAACCCTTAATGTATTAATGTCTTCCCATCTTTTATCATGCATTGTGATCCTAGCAAATCAGATAATAAATTGGCATTTCATTGCTGAATAAGCTGCTTTGAAAATTCCCAGTTATTTCCCACAGTACCAAAACTATTAAACAGCCTTGGGTTCTCTTTGCAATATTCTAAACTATTCAACAGCTTCATATCTAGTTTCAAAACTCTCGAGTTGGTAAACACACATTCTGTTTTTTTAAATTGAAATCTGAGATAACCATTGGGAGTGGGTGGGTGATTGTGGAAAGTGGAAACTTTAATCTGCTGCCGTAGCAATTATCAAAATCAGGGCAAGAGTCAAATTGTTCCAATTTCACCAGTTAGCCGCATTGAGTGGTCCCAACAGCAAAGTGCATTGCGGCATTATAAACAATGCCGTAAAGCACCAAGTAGAACAGGACATAAAAAGAGAGCATATCCAACATGTGAAATTCCAGCAAATCTAGGAATGGGGGTGCTGAGATACAATAAAACTCATTTCTCATCAAGTAATATTGAAATGTCAAAAAAAGAAGCAGGCAACTAGACAGAGGCAAAAGGAAACCGTGTTCAAAGAAGCAAAAAGGGACGCTCACACATTTTGACTAAAGTTATTACTTATGTGTAGCAATGCTACGACTCAAGTGAAAATGCAATTACCTTCCCCTCTGCAGCTCTTGCTGTTAAGGCAACCTTCACCCCAAACGCCGAACTTTTTTCTGCAGCTTGATTGCATGACTTCTAGGCTTAGGTCCGTGCATGGTAGCTCCACCCCTAAACTGTTAGGATAACATACAATGAGCCTGTAGCTATTCCAGAACATCTGCTAATATTTTGGATACTATGTAGAGTATCTAACAGTTTCTTTGAAATTTTGAGGAAGGTCAAACGTGGACCTCCCTTTCAAAGGTCGGTGAAATATACACCTGACCTACGTGCATGTGGTTCATATCATATCTAAGACGAAGGTTAGAAAGGAAATGGACAGCAAAGACAAAC